>JALIZH010006145.1:0-434130 GCA_030522465.1 Rhipicephalus appendiculatus | reverse complement strand
ATGGTAATGTTAGAAAGTCGATACTAGCCGCAGTAGTAGTAGTAGTAGTAGTAGTAGTAGCAGCAGTAGTAGTAGTAGTAGTAGTAGTAGTAGTGGTAGTAGTAGCAGTATTATTATTATTATTATTATGAGTAGTAGTAGTAGTAGTAGTAGTAGTAGTAGTAGTAGTAGTAGTAGTAGTAGTAGTAGTAGTAGTAGTAGTAGTAGTAGTAGTAGTACACTCTTATCACGGTAACGTTTAGGACAGCATAAAACGGCAAGTAACTTATAGTTTATAGGTTACATGGCTGTTACAACAATTTTATCTTTGTGTTTTCTTCATTTACCTCTCACATAAAGGTTACATTGACAGAAGCATGCCATTTTAAAAGCTAAAGCACCGCGATAGGCATTGTAACCTCTAGATTGTAACTTATAAAAGCGCAGTGACTCATCCGTCAGGGGACCTACACTGTGGAGTGGAAGTTTATTGGTCAATGTGTCAAATCGCGATCTTTCTTGTTCAAGGTTGGCTTTAGCAGTTGAACAGTGGATAATGTATAAACAGAACGGGTATTAGGTAACAGCAGAAAAGAGAATAAGAGTAGCAGCGATATTAGATTGCGGGATACTGTTGCAAGTGATGGTGGGGTATGAATTAAAACTGCAGTTCAATAAAGTGAGCCCACTTCACACGTAATTAAAGAAGTGGCATAAAATCCGAACAGACATGGGCACAACAAGCGAAAAAAATTATAACGATGCGATAGAAGAATAATTCCTTGGAGCGAGAAAAATATGTTCCGAGACTCGCAATACAATTTATCCGAATTTTCTTGTTGTCTTGTCTGTTTAGCTTTTTTTTTTGTCTTTTTTTTTCTCGCGAAAGTTAACTGGCCGTAATGTGCAGCAAACGTCAGGTCACAGCATTGCACCATACACGCTTAACCGTCATCAATTTGCCAACACAGGAGAAAAAGATGCCGCTAAGTTCACAAAACAGTATGCGACGGCTGCTCCAGTGTGAGCGCATAGAGGGATGTGTGAGCTCGCGGTGATGGCGTGACTCGCAAATGTGGCGTCTTACTGGCGCCGTTTCAACCAGTTTCAACCGCATCGAAGGAAGGACGGCGTCATCTCTCTGAGGCTTTGCACAGCTTGAAGTGTATGCCGGGAAGGGCATTCGAATGAGAGGCTGTTGGTGTGGTGTTTGAAGCATTTGAAGTCGCGCTTGTGCTGCTCTTTGTTGCATCGATTTAACCAGGTTTTACGCTCCTCGTTTTGATGACGTGCGTTGCTAATGGTGTTTTGTACGTGAGTGACGCGTACCTGGTGACACAGTAAGCGAACACACTCGCAAACGCGCGATCCGCCGCAAATCAGCCACGAGGCAATGCAACGGGGACATGTTCAGTGCGCTGCGCGTCCGTTTGCAACGAGCTGCATTGCCGATTCTTCGCCTGTCTGAGACTGGCAATTATCGAACGTGTTGCATCCGTTGTTACGGTGGCCGAAGACAGCAGCCAATATGATCTACACGTAAGTAATGTTCTCTGTTCAGTGCATTATTTGCTTGTGTATGTGTGTTGATGTCACGTGCTTGCAAGAATTTACGCTCATGCGTACGCTACTGTCAGAGGTGGACCATGTCAGAAAAATAACTGATGTCATGTTTTATGCAATGCATTGTTATTGGCAGAATTCAGTTCGCGTTTGTCCTTACAAGGCGGGTGTTTGGGCGTATATTATCAAACATCCGACCAAGATCATTTGTTATCTTTCCAGTTTATCTGAGAAGCATGAAGGACAGAAGTTTAGCCCTTCTTGCTGTCATCGTGTTGGTACCTTGAAATTGCTCGATGAAGCCTGCAATCACGGTGTGAAATATTGTTGCCAGCATCAACAAAGTGCCCCATATCAGCGCTGCCCGGAAGATTTCTGAGTGCGCACTAACTTGCTGCTCTGGGTTTTTTGTCATGACTTGGTCGCAGGTAGATGATATATGTGTGTGTGTATGTGTGTATGTGGGTGAGGGGGGAGTGAATGAGTGTTTTCGCGTGCGTGTGTTTGTATATGTGTGAGCGCGCGTTTGTGTGTGCGTGCGTGTGTGTGTATGTGCGTGTATGTGTGTGAGAGTGAGTGCGTCTGCGTGTGTGTGCATAGGCGCGCGGGCATTCGTGTGTGTGTGTGTGTACGTGTATGGATATGTCTGCGCGCGCGTTTGTGTTGGTGTGCGTGTGTGTGAGTGGATGAGTGTGTTTGCGTGTGTGTACATATATGTACCCGCGCGTTTGTGTGTGTGCGTGCGTGCGTGCGTGCGAGCGAGCGAGTTTTCGAGTGCGTGTTTGTGTGTATGTGTGCGGGTGCTTGTGCGTGTGTGTACATGAGTGAGTGAGTGTGTTTTTGTGAGCGTGTGTGTGTGTGTGTGCGCGTTTCTCTCTCTCTCTTTCTCTCTGTGCGTGCGAGCATGCGCGCGCGCGTGAGTGTGCGTGTTCAATTTTAGCTTTGGTCGGCTCAATGTTTCGGGTTTTCTGCCTTCACCATGTATCATCCCCACCAGACGAGCTTCCGTCAAACTTTTTCTGTGCGTTGATCTTGACTTGAAACTCTACCACAAATATATACCGTAGTCATCTTCGTTCCATAGTAGCACTCATACAGATCGCAATGTACGGGCCTTCAAAATTAAGATGACTTGAATTCATGCCCACGCTTCCGCTACTGCAAGAGGTGGGTCGTGTCAGAAAAAAATAAATTGTCAGTCTGACGCAATTACTTGTTATCGGCAGTACTTGCTCTGCGGCGCTCGACTATACGTCGAAATGCGTCGCTATCTAAACGGGGCAGCTGCAAAGGATATGTTAAGCAAAAAACAATACGCTGTGGCTTGACTATATTTCAGATAGCATGAATGCCAGCAATCGTGCAAAGTAGGAGTCCGATGGGGGACATGGTTGCTGTGGTTGGTATGTCTTTCGATGTTCTTGGTTCTGTGGCGATGTGAATCTGTTCTCTTACAATAGGGTAATTTTTGTTGTTCTAGTTCTGTTCTATGGTGAAAGCAACGGGCCATCGTGGTTAGAAAAGCTGAATCGGTATACATGTTATGTAACTGTCATAGCCGGAATGTTTGAAGGTACGTAAACAGCACAAATGTATTTTTTTTCTTTTTTTGCCATATTCATTGTCTTGCGTTGAAACTGTTTACAGCATACATCCTTCCCAAGGCATGCTGCGAGGATCTCCAGGCAGCTGGAAACTTCCCGACGCCGATATGACTTACGTTCCGTGCAGCTCAGAATAAGAACTGCCTCGTGGAATATACTCCTTGAGGAAAACAATTAGGTACGAACATAATAAATCTCCACGTGAAATGCTAAGTATGGTCCCTGAAAAACCTCGATTCTTCGTGGTGGAGCAGTGGGTATGGTGCTGGGCTGCTGACCCGAAGGTCGCGGGTTCGATTCCGGCCGCAGCGGTCACATTTTTATGGCGGCGAGATGGTAGAGGCCCGTGTACTCTGCGATATCAGTGCACGTTAAAGAACATCAGATGGTCAAAATTTCCGGAGCCCTCCACTACGGCGCCTCGCATAATCAAATCGTGGTTTTGGGACGTGAAACTTCAGATACTATTACGAAAAATGTTGATTTTACAATTTCTGTTTCTAATCACCTGGGGCCGTGTTTCTGCGACGAAACTGTCTCATACATTATAGTTTGCTGACTCTTGTGCTAAAGGGAAGCAAATTACATGTGAGATTAACGTGCTTTTTCAGTTCAGAATTTTTGTTTTCGGATAAACGTATTGCACAGGATATTAGATTTTAGGAGCGGTTATGTATTGGTCAAGTGACACCCCCCTTGTTTTCTTTTTTTTTTTTAGGGGGGGGGGGTTGGTATATGTCTTACATTGCGCGTTATCAGCAGTTGTGCGCAATGTGGTAGTAACCGTTGCCATAGTGTAAAACAACTGTACTCTTCTTTTAGGATCCACTGTCCAGCGAGGAGATTGCGGAATCAGCAACTGATATATTGTCTGAAGAAACATGATTGTGCGTGCATCAAGAGAAGGTTTTACTGCAGTTCCTGACCACCTGCCTCTGTAAATTTTTGCTTACCACAGGTGAAAGCAAGGAGAAACGCTTTGAATACAGGTGGCCGTCTATCAGCTAGGCAATCCCTGAACCAATATTGAAAAAGTAATCAATAAACTTATGTGTATTGATGACTATCACGCAACTTTGATGCCTTTTGCTTTGAAGGTATGAAAGCAATAAAGTATGCATTCTTTTAGAATGGTTCACGTTTTTCTCCTACAACTCCTTATGCACATCAATTTTTGTACAATGCTTGATTTGGTCTTCTTTTTAAATTTTTCTTTAACATTAACTTTCGTTTAGGTACACGGTCTTGTACGCCTTCACAAGCTGTGTTCTACAGCACATGCTCAGGAAGCTCGAACAATGCCCCTACATTGCAAAAGTTGTTATCACTATCAATTTCGTGTTTTGCACCCACGCAAAAAAAAAAAAAAAACTGATATTTTTTTTTTAAATGCAATTGCGTGTGATATTGTGGGCAAAGGCTTCCCTTTTTCAAACTGTGCCACAGATGCCTGTTAAACCATTAAAAAGCATATCACCTGAACAAAATAAAGAAAGTGCATTTGGGTCACAGCAAAGGAGAAAGTAGGAGGAGTTGCACGTGTATTGTTAGATATGCTGCACGTATGTGTTAATGGTTTGAGTGAGTTAGTAGCATTACAGAAATGCAAACATTCCACGCACAGCCAAAGCGACAAAAGTAAAGGACTGAAAATCACCCTCTTTTTGGCTGCCCTCTGGGTTTCATCGTCCTGCCTATACGCAACGTGCCAGCAGGTATGGTATGCCACACACATGAGTTAACTTAAGGAGAAGCACGATTCTGGTCACACGTTATTTGCAGGGGGCTCCATTCAGTGTAACCGCTCTACCTATGCTCCACCAACCCAGGTGTCGTCAAACAAAGGGTATGTGCCTCTTTTTCTTCCGATCTTCTTTCTTCGACACATTCCGGAACAGTTGCTCCGCGCATGATCGGCCCAGCCAAGTGTCGCCTAGCAAAAGAAGCGTGCGCACGCCTAATCTTTCGTACTTCTGCGCCTTTATTATGCTGTGTACACATATGTACACAGAGTGACGAGAACGTTCACGGGGCATGCCATGTGGCCTGCCCCTTTCTGAATACACACGCTGGAGCTTTGGAATAATTCTGGGACATGTCTGCTTAGAGCACTACAGTTGCGGTGTCTGTGGCAAGAAATGTACGTTTTCCTCATCCCACGAAAAAACAGAAAACAATGTCCTTTGGAGTTGGCTTAGAGCTCGCATGCATCATAACGTCACACCTTCCACCACAAGCATCGAGTCGTTCAAATGGGGTCTGCCCATAAACGAGCAATTAAGAAGTTCAGGTGATTGACAGATATCCCTAATTATGAGTTGTGCCATGTGTGTCAGACAAGTATCCTCTCTTGATCCAATTACGTAAAAGATTAAGTATTACAATTTGCAAGTAGACGGCTATTAAAACCGCACAAGGAATTGCGGGAAAAAAACACGAGGCACGCGCAGCAAGAAGTCCGAAAGAGTGGAAAGCCGTGCTTCCGTTGCTGCGGCACACCTGGCTGATCAATGCATGCGATGAGCGTAACCTCCTGGAATGCGTCTAAGAAAGAAGAGCGAAGGAAAGAAGAGGCGCAGAGCAGTGGCCGTATAAAATCTCCTCCAAGCCGTTTTGTGTGAACAGTATACTGTGTACTGTGCAACGTAACCTCTATTTTTACGTGAGAACGCTCGATATTGTGAACCGGTGCTAAAGGTTATTTCTGTGACGTCTGTCTTAAAAGTAAGCTTGTGCATTTTTAATAAAGGTTAATTTTGCAAAGGTTACTAGATAACTTTTATTTTATAAGTACACAAATTTGTGAAATTGTGCACCTTTAGTAAACGTTACCGTGCTTAGAGTGTAGTAGTAGTGGTGGTAGAAAAACTTTATAGAGTGTTGGGTGTATTGGAAAGTTGGTGGGGCCATAAGTCCAAGGTTCTACTGACCTTTGCGGCTCACCGGGCTTCATAAAACAGAGCCAGCCCCCCCCCCCCCCCTCCCCCTTCGCTCTCCCCTGCTAGCGAGACTCCTCTCCGGCTGAAGTCATCGAAATGTCCAAAAAAAGGGGAGAATTGGTGTTCTGTGGCCGCGAATCTCATTTTGACGTAGTGTGGGCGGTACGGGATTTGGCCAGTACCCGCACCACGGACGCGTGTGCGCGTATATTGTGGGACTTACATCGTGTTTTGTTTGGAGGTTAGGGTACGTGTTGGCGTGTATTCGATGCCGATTTCGCGCCCGTTCTTTGCTTACATCGGTATGTGGATGGCTGCAGTGTTCTCCTACCCTTCTTTTGTTCTCGAGGATGTCGCGTGGACTTGTGCTAGGTTGCTTGAAGATCACGACCGATGATCTGATGCTTATTTCGCGAGCAAGCCGGTGAGTCTGTCATTGGCCTTAGGTTCCGCAGTCAATGGCACATTTGACCTACGTCATCTTGTCTCAAGTAGGCATCTATAAACGAATACCGCATTTACTGGCACAGCTTTGGCTAGCATGGGCTTAACTCATGCTGAGTGATAACCAGATGATGAATCATTTTAGCTATGGCACTAACTAGTGATTATTAACCGTTGGCTATTCGCTGATATAAAACAATCAGCAACAATTCAGTGTCTGAGTTCAGCGATACTAAAGCGAAGGCGTATGCCTCGACTCGAGTGCCCGGATTGTTTCGTCATCGTCTACAGAAAGCTATTTCACATACTCATGGAACAAGTGGCATTCGTTGCTTACGAAACTAATGCTGCATAGCGATTTTTCTCTAACGCAATCCTACTGGCTGTATCGATTCAGTGATGCATTCGCAGTTCTATGCACTGGGTTGAATTCCATGCAGGTTGATCATCATCATCATCATGATCCTGACTACGCCCACTGCAGGGCAAATGCCTCTCCAATGTTCCGCCAATCATCCCGATTGTGCTTTCATGCCACGTTATACCTGCAAACTTCTTAATCTCATCTGCCCACCTAAATTTCTGTCTCCCCCTCACCCGTTTGCCTTCTCCTGGAATCCAGTCAGTTATCCTTAATGACCAGCGGTTATCCTGCCGACGTGCTACGTGCCCGGCCCATGTCCATTTCTCCTTCTTGATTTCAACAATGATATCCTTAACCCCGTTTGTTCCCTGACCCACTCTGCTCTCTTCCTGTCTCTTAAGGCCTCGCATGCAAGAGGTCCGTGGTTCGAGTCCCGGTGCCGGGCAATACCCAACCGGATTGAAAAAAAAATCCGCGTGAGGATGGAATTGCGTAGAAAGGCCCGGGGTGCGGCCTCACTGGCGGCCACAGCCGGCAATGCACTCCCTTCACCAGAGCAGGATTGGCCACCCTGGTGCAGTACTTGGCCACTACCTCTCACATGAATACACCAATTAATCCATGCAAGTTACTGCATGCTAAGTTACCTCACCCACGCTAGAGGGAGGCTACTGGTTGTGATGAGCTAGAAAGGCGCCGTCCTTTAGATCACGCAGAGCAGCGACATTGATTAAAATAGGTTAATTATGAGCAACGCACACATAAGACTTTACATCAAATAATGTTACAGTTCACGAAGAATGCTATAGTTATTCAGACAGCTCCATAATTATGTTCGAATTGGCTGATTAGCTGTTGAAAAAAATCCGTAAACAGGGGTTGCGTGCTCGAGCGGATGTTTCGACAAGTGGACTTGAATTTTTCAAGGCAGGAATTAGGTATTGGCACTTTCTGAAAAAAGAATTACTTTTTCCAAAGTGCATCACTACTTAGATCGTGTCTCATTTATGCTAAAACAGCATTGCTCATTCGGAACATGGGAAAAGGTGCAACCCTGCTTGTGTTGGGCGGCAAGAAGCTACAAGCATTTACAATTTGAATGACAGTACTGTTTCGTGCAAATAATCCAATGCTTGCGATATTATCAGCCACCATTTCATTTTTCACGGTCCTTGCTTGTCTTTTAAGTGATTCCTTGTATTTAGGAATAAAAACTCAAAAACAAACAAAAGCAAGAAGACAGAGAACCATATGATAAGGTTGTGACAGTTGCACATTTATTTTACGCCCAATATTTGCATGTAACACCTATGTCAAGGTTGTTTGAACTTTAATGCGTCTCAGTGCGAGGTGTTTTTGTCGTTCGTAACAAAGGACAGCGAAGGTGTGCCCCGAATCGGGTGGATGTACGCGTTTACTTTGCAATGGCTCAACTGTTTCCCGCTCTATAGTGCGGGAAAGGTGAAGGTCGATCAGGGCAAAAGAGATCTCTCCTGGCAAGGAAGACGCCACCGCTAACTTAGCTAGCCAATTCTTATCATAAGGCTATCTCCAAATGGAGCCATCTCATTAACTCGGTGTCTGTTGCTCTGGAAAAAGTTATCGGATAATCTGACTTCATGATCCAAAAGAATCACCGGTACGTCTACGCGAAGGAAAGTTCTCCACATAAGCTCAAGGTAAGGCTTAACCATGACACCGAAAGTGCTAACGGCGCTGCGTAGTCCTTCGCTGGTTCCCGTCACGAAGAGTTCAGTCTCGTTTAGGACTGTCTGCTTCGATATCCTGTAGCTCTATGCAGGTTCGGTCTTCCGGAGTAGGTGCAACTTTGAAGTGCATGCGCATCTTGCTCGCTGTAACCTGAGGGATGTTGAAGATAGAATACGTGGCATGTCAAAAAATGGACAGGACTGAAATATCAACTGACTTTTGCGCGTGCTGCTTCAGTGAATATTAGCCAACGTATCTAGTTTAATAAAATACGTTGCTGGGCGAGTTGGTGCATTGTCACAAATTAAAAGTAGAGCGCCAAAGACTGGACAAAGAAGACAAGGAGACGGGACGGGCGCTCACTACCAACTGATTTTATTATGAAAGGATTGTGGGAAATATATACCTCGTACGTCACAAAGCGCGGCTGCGCTGCGCACACATCACAAGCTACTCATTCCCAAATCTAACGCATATTGCGACAAAGCAATTGAAATTCACTCTCCCGCAAACACACAGACGTTTGGCTGACGCAATCAGCGCCCTTCACTTTCATGTGGAAAGCCTCCAACAGCCGCGCTTTGTGACGTACGAGGTAAATATTTCCCACAATCCTTTCATAATAAAATCAATTGGTAGTGAGCGCCCGTCCCGTCTCCTTGTCTTCTTTGTCCAGTCTTTCGCGCTCTACTTTTAATTTGTAAAGTATCTAGGTACGGTACTTTGGCAAATGTGCCTTATGGTATCGCAGACGAAGAGCTGGACCTCAGGCAATGTTTTGGTTATTTTTCAGTCATTGAATTGATATATACGGGCCACTAACCTTTGTTCCAAGTTTCCCGCTGGCTCCTGTGCGGCTCATCCAATCCATGCTCATATGTAATGGTTCACTTGCAAAGACTTCAGCTTCAATGATTGTGTCATTGGCGACACAATATGTATGATAAGGCTTGCGAATCCACAGGTTGTTAAGATTCTGCAGTTTTCGGCGCACTTGTTTTGAATCCCATTATCCAAGTTTTTGCAGGAGCGGCTGGTACAGTAAGCTCGTCGGGCATTCTTCGCAAATAAGCGTTCAAGGTTTCGGTCCAGTTGTACGCCGGGTCGTTGTCACATCGCTCTGCACAAAATAGAATTTAAAAAATTGAAAGTTATGGTGTTCTGTATAACGCGAGTGCCTATCAGGTGTTAAATACTGACTTTATTATGCTTGGCAACTATAATACATATGGCTCCTACCAAACTGTTATTTGAGAAGCAATTATATTGAAGAAACATGTGTGACTTCGTAATTGCTAACGCTGTGATTCAGAACGGTTTTACAGGGTCGCCTGCGGCTACGATATGCACCTCGGGTGATTACCTCCGCTTGTTAGCTCGTCTACGCACCACGTCCCAATGGAGTAAGCCGCACTTCAAACATGGCCGACTGCACTCATTCGACCCTACGCTATGTCTTCAAGTCCCATTGAGGCTTCACCGAGTAGACGCGACCCTTTTGTGTAGGCTGTGGTTGGGCGTTGCGTTTACCAACGCCTATACTTTCCGCATTTGGATGGCCGACACCGCAGCCGGTGACTACTGTGGCAATGATGGAGACAATTGAACATATCTTTTGCGACTGCCTGCAGTATAGTGCACAGCGAGTATGCCTTTGCAACGCACTCAACAAGTTAGATGACCGACCTTTGTCGGAAGAAAGGATTTTAAGTCATTGACAGGACGCAACGTCGCAGAAGAAGGCCCTGCAAGCGCTACTGCGATTTTTTCGATCGACCGGCCTCTCTGAACGACTTTAGCCAGAACGCCCTTCCTGTGCGTGTTATTTTTCATCCTGCGTGTGCGTGCGTTTTTTTCCTTTTCATTTTCTTTTTTTCTTCTCTCTCTCTACACCCTCTTTCTTGCCCCCATTGCCCCACCCCAGTGCTGGGTAGCAAACCGGATGCTAATATCTGGTTAACCTCCCGGCCTTCCTCTTCATCTCTCACTCTACATTTGCTGTGTACGATATATTTCGAAGTCGCAGACAAATGTTGGAATCCTGTCAGTCATTTATACATTAAAATAATTTGTGTATTAAACGAACCACTTGCAGACGAACATGTATAGAACTGATAGAACGGTATGAGTTAACAGTTGCTCGTAATTTATGTCAGCTCCATAGGCACTAAAAGCGGTTTGTATATATATACGTAAAGTGAATTTCATGACTGTAGACGCCTGTGGCCATTACTGCACATGTCCTTGCCTCAACCCTGGCCGCGGAGCAGCTATTCAACTGATGTCCAGGAGGAGGCCTGAAACTGAGATAATGTTGTGTTTTCCGTGCTTGATGAGCGTGCAGTCCTAACTGGGTGGCTTCAATGGCTGGAAACCACATTTCCAATTTGAGTTCTGCTGTGTGACGTTGAAAATACTTTCTAGTTTTTCGGTTTTTTGCTCTTCCTGAAGGTAATGTGTAGAGCAGAGAGGTCATACTACATGGAGGCTAATGCAAAAGACAAAAATATTCGTAATTATTTCTTTAGGTGTGATATATATATATATATATATATATATATATATATATATATACAGTCAAGAAATGAAAGAGCACACTTACGAAAATTGCATATTTTTTTACTGGTTTACGTTTCGGCCGTGCCACGGCCGAAAGCGTAAATAGTAAAAAAATATGCAGGAATTTTCATAAGTGTACTCCTTCATTTCTTGACTATATGTGCACCGGACCCACAGAACTTTCTTTTTAATCATATATATATATATATATATATATATATATATATATATATATATATATATATATATATATATATATATATATATATATATATATATAACACTGTCCGCTCACTCTTGGGGATAGCGCTGCTCACGATCACAGTTGGCCGACCATCTTCTCTCCCAATACAAAACATGAGGACGCAGCAAGTGACCGAACAGACATAAATGAAACCTTCTGCACAATAGTTTCTCTAATTCCACAATAGATTCTTTGAACGATCAATACAAAATAGAGCAAAGCCGATGCGGGGATATGAAGGTTAAGTAGAAAGCGCGATTTCATGGCATACTAGTTTAGAATACGTTTTGTTTAGGCTAATCATAAAACGGTACCATGCATAGATCGGAAAAAAATTGTAGCTCACTCGGGCTCGTTCAATTGATATACCTTATTCTGAGGGCTCACTCAGACTCAGACTCACCAAATTTTTCCTCAACCGAACTCACTTGGACTACGACCATGGGTCGGCAAAAATATTCGAGCTCACTCAGACTCACTCAAGAAATATATTTTGCCCTGAGGACTCACTCGGACTCAGACTCACCAAAATTTTCCTAAACCGGACTCACTCGGACTCAGACTCCCTGTACTTTTACTCGACCGGACTCACTCGTACTCAAACTCACCGAGATATTACTCAGCCGGACTCACTCAGACTCAGCCGCACGGCTTCACCTGAGTCTGAGTGAGCCTGGAGTAAGTCGACTCGTGAGTCCGTTAGCGTAAAATTAGTTTTTTTCAATCTTGGTGTCAATGCCCCTTAACGGCAATACCTCACGTGATCGGTGCTCTGCGTTACGTCTTTATTTCTTGTACCTTCAAATACGAGTTATCAATGGTTTCAGTCCAGTAAGGACAATTTTATGAAATACGCGTGTCGCACGAGATATCTTTATGAAGAACTTCCCCTGAAAAAGTTTGCGGGGGAAGGTCATGCCCCCCTGACTCACGCCTCGGATCAACAAATGTGAGGTAGCGCATTGTTGAAATATCTGTGAAAAGATTTGTGTACCAACTTATGCCGATATGACGTTGATAGTAATGCTGAAGATGAGTAGATAGGACCATAGGTCGGCATTTAATGATGGAGCTCACTCAGACTCACTCAAGAAATATATTTTGTGCTTAGGGCTCACTCGAGCTCAGACTCACAAACATTTTCCTCAACCGGACTCACTCCGGCTGAGACTCATCAAAATATTACTCACCCGGACTCACTCAGACTCAGACTCATGGCCCCATCTGAGTCTTAGTGAGACTGAGTGAGTCGACTCATGAGTGAGTTTGCCGACCTATGACTACGACTCACTAAACGTTTTTCTCATCCGGAATTACTCGGACTCAAACTCACCAACATATTACTCAGCCAAACTCACTCAGACTCAAACTCACAGTTTGACTGAGTCTGAGTCAGCCTCAGTGAGTTGACTCATGAGTCCGTAAAATTAGATTTTTCGATTGTGGTGGCCATGCTCTTTAACACCAATATCTGACAATCTGTGCTGTACGATACGCCTTTTGATCTTGTACTTTTCAAATACGAGTTACCAGTGGTTTCAATCTAGTAACGACATTTTTATGAGACACGCGACTCAAGAGAAATATTTTTATCAAGAACTTCCCGTGAAAGAGTTTGGGGGAGAGGTCATGGCCCCCACACCCCCCCATGCCCCTGACTCATGCCTCTGATCAATAAATATTGAGGTGGTGCATAAAGGCTAGTGCATTGAGGTATATATGAATAGACTTGAATGTACACGTAAGCCAACATAAGGCTGATGATAAAGCCGAAGATCAGTACATAGGACCACAAATCGGCAAGTAAAAGGTGGAGCTCACTAAGACTCACCCAAGAAAAATGTTTTGCACTTGGTACTCACTCAGGACCCAGAATCACCGATAGTTTCCTCGATCTTACTCACTCGGATTCAGACTCACTAAAATATTCCTCCACTGGACTCACTCGGACTCAAACTGACCAAAATATGACTCGCCCACACTCACTCAGACTCACGGCCCGATCTGAGTCTTAGTGAGTCGACTCATGAGTGAGTTTGCCGACCTATGGGTACCAGTAGAGGCGGGTGAAAGAAATTAGTGGATCCTCGATGCTCAGTAACCTAAAGCTTTGTATCACTCTGAAATCAGCAGAGTAAAGCGTGAAAGAAGCGCTTGCACCATACCAAAAGGAATCGCTTACCTATCAGAAGCCTCGAAGACTCTGCAGCAGTGCCTTCGCCTTGGGAGCGTCGCGATTACAAGTACAGCAGCGAGTAGCAGAGACATTTTGATTTAACTATTTGATGTCTAGGCAACGTCGGCGTGGCAGATTAGCCCTGTTGGTAGAAAGGTAAGGATAAGAAAATCTCACAATGGAACATTACAAACGTCCAAGCGAAAGAAAGAAAGCTGGGCCAATTAACAGCGCACTCAAAGAAACGACGACGTGAGAAGGAGCAAACGCCAACACAGTCAATTTTAAGGTATATTGAGGAAAACAGTCAAGACACACTTTTGTACCACGTTCAAGCATCGGATAGTCATGACAAGATATCTTGGTTTAATCAGTTAATGAAAAAGTAATAGTCATATCTGGAGTTTTACATGTCAAAACCACAATTAGATTACGAAGGCGCACCGTAGTGTCGGTGTGGGGCTCGAGAAATTTATAAACAATGAAAATGGTGTCAAAATGAGTCATGAAAGAAACGAAAGGAATTAGCCACTCTGGTGTCACCGGTTTCCTTTACCTGGAAAAGCAAGGCATTTTTTTCATTTGAGCGCTTCTAAAGGCTGACTGAGAAAGCTCATCTTACTATTCATCTTACTGTCCCTACGCCATATGCCTGTCACAAGTTGGCATGCATCAATTGGTCGAGGGTTTCAGTAAAATTTCCTCCGCGCGGACTCTGCAGTGCACGCAATGTCAAGACAGGGCAGTCCTGTTAGGAACGCATGACCCCTTTCACCACTCTATGTGTTCACCTAGCGCATGGGGCTTAGGTGATGCCTAGGACCGGTCGGCACAATTTTGGTATTTCGTATGCACCACCAATGTCCGCGGGGGAGAAAATTATTAACTCTGCCTTATGGGTAGCCCTACGTGGAGGCACCGCCTTGTTCTACACGACTGCGCAACCTACTTCCATCGTTGCCAACTACTTCCATCGATACAACCTACTTCCATCGATGCGCAAACTACTTACGTCGTGGTTCAAAAAATAAATCAATGTCATTCCGGGTCCCCCCAATCCAAGCTTCTGTGGAGTCCGTTCGAGGTAAGGTCTAAAAGATATTCGCTTCTATTGCTTGCTGATTTCTCGATGCATCTTCACACTCTATAACAAGCTTCGACTTTCGAATGAGCTCTCTGCAAGTTAGCAGCAACGCACTGGTCGTGGGCCTGGCTTGCTTAAGCCTACGAGTTTGCGCTCTTACTCGGAAATCTTTTTTTTGTTGTTGTTGTTGTTGCTGTTGCGAAGGCTTCACAACCTAAAATCCCGTGTTAGAAATTTATGCCTTTTTAATTGGGCTGAGCTGATGTGAAGCAACAGTAATGAAAAGAAAGGTGCCATTCACAGCAATAATTTTTGATCGATTTTCAGGCTTAAATTTACACCTACGCGACAGCCTGAAAGGCAAGGACACAGAGTTTATACACAACAATCACACGTAGCACTGAAGAGCAAGTGATTTTTATTGTGATGAAGGACCTATATATGCCCAATTACCTAACTGCGCGTAATCTATAAGAAACAACAACATAAAAGAATGACATGATAATAAATGATCACCCTTGCATCACGTTGCATGCACACGGCCAAAGTGTTTTTTTTATGAGAGAATAGTCAAGAGGTACGCAGTTTCTTTGTTCTATAGTAAAGGAAATGGCGTGCTTACAGGCATATCATTCCACAAAAATTCATGTGGGCTTTGAACATTTCGCATGTTATTTGGTTACTCTGTCTGGGTAACATGTTTTTTTTTCGTAACTGTGTAACTGATGGCTCTAGTAATAATATAATGGTCCTATCGAAGCACCTTATTCAAACAACGGCCAGTCTGGCTGGTGTGCATTCAAACTGGGGTGTGGTACACCGTACTTACGACACATGGGACAATTGGTGACATGCGTCCCGAAAGAAGTGACAGCATTCTAAGTAGGGTTATTGACACTGTTATTTAACTTCGACAACTTGTTTTGCGTAGCCAATACAAATTTGAACTTAAGGTGTCAGCCTAAGCGCTACAAAATGGTCACAATCGAGAGAAAAAAGCATTTTCCTTATGAATGCTTATATTTCGAAGCGTTTCCTTGAGCCAAACCCTACTGATCGTTGAAAAATCATTCCTAAAAATGGGAATTGATGTCAATGTAGTGTAAAATGATTCTGTAGACAGCCATGCATATAGCTGGGAATTTTAAGAAAAAAAATTTGAAATGCAGTGCTGCCGAATATAAACTTGCGCTGAATGCTGTCTACTGGGACCGTCGTACGCCATTTTTGATAACCAAGAGGCCAGCAGGTCGCAATGCCATGGTGAACTAATTGCAGAGTTAGTACAGAAATACAGGGAACATAGCAAATCAGTTTGTAGAAAGCTGCTAAAAAGGAGAAAGGTATTCGCATGACAAAGCATTAGTTAAACTTTTTGTAGCGCAAGAATGCAAGGGAAAGCCTTTATAAGGTTTCCTCAGACAAGGAGCCTCAAAAATTGAAAGGGAAAATTCACTCCGAGCCGGGATTAGCATCTTATAGGAAGCCGGAAAGGTGTGTGATTAGTCAAAATTGTGTACGCCTTGTTACTCCTACAAACTTCATTCTGTAAAATTCCATCCTAGGAATCGCCTTGTAGTTCCTCTAAGCTATATTCTGAGCTATATTACATAGAGAAGTTTCGTCTTTTGCTCCAGGAAGGTATTCCTGTGGTATTTGTACGTTCAAACGATGCTTTCGAGAGGGCTTTTATGGTCCTATTCTAGGCTATCGTTCTTAGGTATTTTAAAGAACCACTGAGGATTAAGTGCTTACAACTCATTGTGATTACGAGAGCTAATTAGATAAAGACTCCTGTGAGCAATATGAATTTCTTATTACGCTCTTAATATCATACATTCAGGCGTCACACTTTTCTGGCTAGTTGAGCCGTTTATGTATTCCCATTCATACTATCTGATCGAAATACTTACTTGTAATGATTTGGCTGCTTTGACTAGAGCCTGGAAAGTGCGTTGATAAAGTCTGATGCGACGATATTTTCTTCCCACGGATTGAAAACTACTACACGTGCGACTGGATATGATCCACGAATTCAACGCGTAAGCCAGAGAACTTTGTGCTTTTAAGCGCTCGCAGTTATGCAATATCCTGCGGCAAGCAGTTCACCGGCGAGTCACCGCTAACATGGGAGGACATGTAGCCTAAAATCAGAATTTGCTCACTAATAGGCCGCTACGCTCGCTTCACTTTCGCGATACGCTCGGCGATGTTGTGCCAACGTACGAGATAGCATGCCTTGTTAACATTACGGCAAAACAACGATGCACTATTTTAGGCCATTGGTGCAGCCTAATTACTTCCTTCGTATGGCTTGCCACATCCGGGCAGAAAACGACTAAGGGTGTTAATGAGTACACGCAAGGGCACACTGCACTGCCCTTCCGCTCCAGTCTTTACATGCGCCTGTATAAACCCTTCTTAAGGACGCGATACGACAGTATAACCACCAGGAAGCATGTTGGTGTTGCAATCGATGAAGAGTGTGACATGACCTGTGGATGCGCAAGGGCTGTCAGAAATGACAAGCACCTTTCGTAAGGGTTAGTCTTTAGAGCGACACTAGAAGGGTCCGTATTCCCGCAACAAAGCCGGAATTTAGGATTACGCGTGTTTTGCCGCCTAGTAAGGTTTCTTGGCAAATCATTTTGTCCAGCAAGCACGATTCTGCCCAACGAGCACCGTTCCTAACTTGAGGAATTTCACAAAGAAGGCTTTGAGGCGGCGGGTGGGGGAGAATAAAATTATCAAATATGCTGGACCCTGGGCGAGGTATTTTTGAGAATTTCATATGGTTTTTCTTGCAGCATTATCCTAAAATCGGATGGGTAACAACAATACCCTTTGATGGGCCTCCTTGTTTCACCTTTTGGCATACCATGTTCTGGTTTGCCAGAAGTACAATGACTTACTATGGAATGTTAGGCACACTATACCCCTTCTGTACTGGTGGCACATCCCCATCTAATAGAAGTAGAGCTGTGCGCGGGCCGTTTTTGCGAGCCTGAGCCCGGCCCGGGCCCGCCGACCGCATTGACGGCCCGCCCGAGCCCGATGCCACAGGGCTCCCAGCCCGCGTGACCCGGCCCGACGTACAATAACGAACGCCCGGGCCCAGCTTGGTGCGTCCCGCCATTATGTGGGTTTGCTGCTGAGACAAGATATCGGTTTCCGATAATGTGGTATTTTATTCAACATATCAAAGTGAAACATAAGCAAGTGACTTGTGACAGTCAATATATACAAAGATTACAAGATCACGTGTCAAAATAACAGGTTGTCCAATCATTCGGGCTTCAATGAAGTGCGGCGTTCCTGCGTCACAACTTCCGCCGCTCTGAAGTTCCGTTCGCTGCTCGCACTGGTAGCCGAAATTACCAATATCTTTTTCCTCGGGCATAGCAAGCTTGGGATATTTAGGCTGCGTGTTCCCTACAAGTTTAGCACCTCAGATGCAGGACAGGGGGGATGACGGATATAGGATTACGCCAACTGCTGCGGATCAGATTATCGACGGCCGACGCTCTCTCCGCCGGTATCAGTGTACGGCGCGCATTGCTTGCTGTAGTTTCAGTTTCCTTTTCCCTGCCAGAAGTTCGGCCAAATGAAGTGTTTCACTTTGTACACACCGACTGCTGCCTATGTCAACGTCACGACCACATGACAATATAAATTTGGAGGCTCTCGTGCTTGAAATTACGTAGGACGGAGTAAAATGACAAAATGAAAATACGTAAAAGCGAAAATTATTTCTCATAAAAATGCAATGGTTGCTCTTTTTCTCAGAATTCTTGAGCAGCGGGATACGAAGAATGTGTCAAACAAAAGAATCAATATTTCAAGCGTCTAGCAAACATATCGATAGGAACGCGAGAGCCATCTTTGCAGCATTTCATTTGCTTAATTCCCATTTATTTATTTATTTATTTATTTATTTATTTATTTATTTATTTATGTATTTGTTTATTTATTTATTTATGCATACTGCAGCCTTATTTGGGCTATCGCAGGAGTGGGTTTAATTTACGTCAACAAACAGAAAAGCAATGCAACACTGCAAGGTAACGCGAAAAAACAAAACAAAAAGAACGAAAATAAAAGTCTTACAAATCTGAACGCGAATCAGCACATTCTTGCAAGATATCTTCTAATGCCAACGCTCTAGTTGAATCCGGTCATTCCATTTTTTCAATAGTGTGGGGAAAGAAGCTGAAATTTAAAAAAGAAATTAAGACAGCTTCGAGCTGTAGGTTCCAAGTCGGAACGAAGTGCGGAGCTGGACAGCCATCGTTGTTTCTCTTCGGTTTTCTTTTTTCTTTCCTCCTCTTTTCCTTTCTTTTTCTCCTTGTCCGTTCGTTTCTGTCGTTTTTCTCTCTTTATTTCTATTTATGTCTTCCTTTCTTTTTGACTATTCCTTTCTCTTCCTTGCTCTGTCTATTTGTCTTCCGATTGTTTCTCTTTCTCTTTATTCATGTATCGCGCTTGCATCCTTTTTTTTTCTATTTTTATGCGTGGTTTTACCTGCGTTCTGCCAGGTGCACTTGCCTTTTGCTGATGATGGGGATAAGTGATCATCACAGCGCGCTAGAAGAACAAGAGGTAGAAGACTTCTCCTTGGCGCGAGCGCGCGCTCACTTATCATCATCAAGGCGCTCGAAGAACAAGAAGAAGAAGACTTCTCCTTGGCGTGAGCGCGCGCTCGATATGGATACACATGGAGCATTACGCCAAGCGACGACGACAGCATCCTACAGCATACTACAACGTACGACAAACCAGGCCCCCTAACGTGCTCCGAACTTAATAGGTTAGTACGTGGATGGAACGGTGTGAGGTAGAGTCTTTGGCTATTCCTTGTGCGTGTCAGTATATCGGGAGACAGATATTCGTTAGCTATTGTGTAGCGTGGCGTATCAACAAGGAACATGCAGCAATTTTAGGCATTCAAGATCGCGTCTCTCGTACAGCGTTTGTAGCAGGGTTGCCAACTGTAGGGTAATTACCCTACTTGTATGGTTATTTTCTGACTTCTTCGGGCAGCGTAGTTTAGTAGGGTGCTAATACAATTTTCTTATCAGGCTTAGGATAATTTACACGTTTCACTCGTCACTTTTTACTTTTCACTCGTCAGGTGGTGTGTTGCTTTACTAGAAAAATACATGGATACGTAATTCTGAAGACCCTAGTGTTTCTTAGGCAGCGCTAAATATGCGACACTATAGCACGAAAAAAAAAAAAAAGCCGGGAGATCCCACGCACTGTGGGAATCGATGTAAAGCGAAACAGCCAGGAAGGAGCAAATCATGCTTTACATAATTTGCACGTCATGTCTTACATGTTGGGACCTGTCATTTATGTTCGTCATACAGTCACGTCGCGCAATACCACTTTTGGTGTATATCAAGCTAGCGAACTGGACGCAAGCGCACCATGAGCGTGGCATGTAAATGGCGTTGTAGATTACATGCATGCCAAGGTTTTCATGTTACCACCTGCCACTTATGTTCATTATACAGTCACGTCACAAAATGCCAAATTTGGTGATTATGAAGCTAACGAAACGCCCGCGAGCGCGCCATGAGCGTGGCATGCTAGTCATGTCGCACATGACATATCATGATTACCATATTACCACTTGTCATTTATGTTCGTCATACAGTCACGTCACTCAATACCAAAGTTGGTGTATATCAAGCTAAGGAAACGGCCGCGAGCGCGCCATGAGTGTGGCATGCAAGTCATGTCGCACATGACAAGTCACGATTTCTGTATGACCACTTGGCAATTATGTTCGTCATACAGTCACGTCACGCAATAACAAATTCGGTGTATATCAAGTTAGCGAAACGGCCGTTAGCGCACCATTAGCGTGGCATGTAAAGCATGTTGTACATGACATGCACGTCATTATATGCATATTACCACCTGTCATTTATGTTGGTCATGCAGAAATGTCTCATCGTACCAATGTTTGGATATAGCAAGTTATGAAAACGGCCTCAAGAGCACTACGGCCATGGCGTGTAAATCATACTGTTCATGACAAGTTAGTCATGATTTGCATGATATGACCAGCCATTCATGTTCATCATACAGTCACGTTATGCCATACCAAATTTGGTATAAATCCCATTAACGATACTGCACGGAGAGCACAAAGTCGTAGGCGGCTAGACAGATAGCTAGATAGATAGATACGCTAAAATTCGCCGAAGTTCGCTAAGAAATGCTTCGCATTTAAAAGCCCTCTGCCGATGATATGGTGCTGTCACCTGGCAGTCGCCCGGGGTCCTGCACAAGCTCATGTTTCTCGACGCCCCTGCCAGATGGCGTCCATATCTCACGCAGCGCCTCCTCTATTTTATCAACGCCGGCTATCGTTTTTTCGACGACATTTGCAGCGAAGCCCGCAGATACGCGGCCAATTTTTTTCTTGTCTGTCGTCCCATTTCGGTATTTGTGTGGAGGGGCTTTTAAGTTTTGTGATGACCGTAGGTTCCAGATACTAAGGCGAAAGCCTTAGATGCCTCATCGCTAAAGAAAAGTGACAGTCGGCGTCAACGAGACTGACAAAAAAAAATCATCATTATATAACGACGTCACCTGATGACGTCATCGTGATGTCACAGATCGGTGAAATTTGTGACGTCATCATGAAGTCCTAGTGACGTCACTGTTACATCACAATGGGAGTCAAATGATGATGTCATGACATGACATCATCACTTCGTTATAGGTGGGATGATCCCGGAGGCGCGTGAGGAGCCGAAAGCTTACAACGCCTCCGATTCCGGAAGCAGTACGAAACCACGCTTGGTGGAGAAATATTCCGAGGGCGGTGAGATCGTCACATTGTATAAAAACATGCCTCATCGTTTTCCTTACTTTCTCCTTTGCTTTTGAAATTGTTCTGCGCGCAGGCGAATCGTGCAGCTGCTCTGGCAGACTGTCGCAGCCGTAAGGTGTAGAGATAGGCGTGCGGTCGATGCTCGGGTGATATTGTGAAAAATTTAGCCAAGCGGTACATGTAGTTGATCTTTTCGCGGTAAAGTCTAAGGTGCATGCAACAGATGTGTATATGTCAAATTAAAGGAGCCACGACACTCACTTCTCGATCGTGATCTGTGCTATGTGGATTAATCGCTGTGCGTTCACAAATAACCTGGTGAAGTTTTTGCGCATCTGCTCGTGCACTTAACTTATAATTGAATATTTTTAAAAAAAAGCTTGACAAGCCTGAGAGCTGGGCAACATTAGCGTACTAGCGAGCCGCGACGTAACGAGCTGCTTGCTGTGCAAGCGTCTGCGTTCCGGCGAACGATTCTTTTCCGTGATCAGCTGCGCATCCAATCCAGCTATTTCAGCTTTCTTCAGCTTGGCATCGGAATTCAACGATTTGCAGCGGCTGAAATCTTGGTATAAGGTGACGGCTCTTCTCCATGGAGTGCTTGACGTCACACACCCCTTGTTAAAATGGTGTTCGACGGCGGTGGGCGGGGTCATAGCCAGCAGCTTCTAGGGCTTACATTGCACTGAAATATTCATTTAGAGTTAATTTTAACGCGATAGCGTTAAAGAGCTCGTTTCGCAAAAATTCCGGTGTCGGCGTCGGCGTCGTTGGTTGTGAGCTAAAAATCATCATCTTGTCCGTGACCAAAAAATCGAGAAAGATGCAAATAAAATAAATAAAAACTTTTCGGGTCCGAGTGAGGATCGAACCCGGGTCGTCTGCGTGGCAAGCAGGTGTTCTACCACACAGCCATGCCTCTGCTTGGATATACTGTGAAAATAACTTCCTCTGCTTGGAAATGCAGGGAAAATAACTTCCATGCTTCGCAAACGCAAGCGTCCTTTATATAGGCGTCGCAATATAACATGTAATATCCCAGGAATATTGCGTGGTACAAGCGTAAATTGCCATCGGGCGTCAGAATATGTGACTATCATAACGATTCCATAGTTTAAAGCCAGCCACCCATTACAAACGGCACACACCTTACTGCGCGTATTCCCTTAACACCACGTAGTGTGTTCATAGCAAGTTCGAAAACATTTCCCACATTTGCCGCGCATAATTTCTTCTGGTTTAAACCATACTACCCATTACATAGTATGCACTAAGTGATTGAAGTACGCAGTAGGGACGGGATATCGCTATCGCGTTCAACTCTTAAAGGCGAAGCTTAAGGGTCCCCCCAATTTTTTTTCATATACGTTTAGGCATAAACCACCCTGTCTTTCTATTTCACGCTAAAAACCGTAAATTATTGGGCGACCGCGTCATGACCCCTTTAAGGCGCTTACCGATGTTTTCCAACTGTCAGACATATAAATCAAAGATAACGATTCCTTGTTGACGGTTTCAATTTTTGGTCGTACCTATTTGTGCAGAGAGGTGCTGTTGTTTTGGCGGCAACAGGAATTTTTTGGTTGCGTTCGCTTTTAAGGACTTGCCAACCATCAAATCATGAGCGCAGATTGGCATCATTCGTTACCGTTGTATAGTTAAGAAGATATATAACGGCCAGGTGGGGTCCAGGTAGAGAAGATCCACCAAAATGGAAACAAGTTTCGTTACGGGTAAATTAGCGACACGTCTACTCACATTATACAGTGCCTGCGGGTGTCCTTGCGGGCTTCAAAAAGTGTAACGCGATTGAACGCTCTCATGTGCTCGCCTGATCACAGAGACAAACTGAATTAACGATAATGGTGACACATACATGGGAATACCATTATTGAAATAGAATATGTTCGGCTTTTCTGCGCCAAAACAGCACCGTGATCTTGAGGCACGCCGTAAATCACGGGGCCAGGGACTCATTCTGACCCACGTGTGACTTTACCGTGCGCCTAACTTTACACTGTAAACAAAAATACACCCAGCCGGGAGGTTTCGGGGGGATGATGCTCCCGCTCAGCTCCGGTAGCCTCACTCAAACCGGAATGCTCCGGAGCATATACATTCGTTTTCCACCCTTTTACTTCGGTGGGCGATGGACGGAGGGAAGCGGGACGAGTTCCCTGATTTTTCTCCGGTGGATGCTCCGCAAGTGCTCCGGCGCATCACTTATGCTCCGATGGATGCTCCGCAAATACTCCGGCGCAGTGCGGTACAGCTCCTCCTTTCCAGTGACAAAGCGTCCCCCCCCGCACGACAGGCGTCTCGTTAACAATGTGTAGGCTGAGAGGCAACAATGAGGCTGGACAACCCCGCAATAACGTTTGAAAAAGCTTTTGTGGTGTTGGGATGCCTTCACTGGCAAAAAGGTCAACGACCGGGAAAGGAGGAACGTAACTTGCTAAAACTTGCTAGAAGTGACGTAGGCAGCCTCGCCGGGCGGCCGGTCCCCACAAACCAACATGTCGCAGGCCAAGCCACCCGAATCGAAGTGCCGCGAGGATTGCGCGAACCCTTCGCCCGCGTTCGGGAAAAGGAAATCGTTCTGTGCACCTTGTGGATATCACAAGCGACTACAAGCGTCAACGAAGGTTGTCATCGACAGAAGTGAGTTGCGGGAACCTTAATCGTGTGATGGTTCCGTGCAACGAACGACATATTGTGATCTCGCGAGTGGCGAACGATCCGGCGGTCGCTGGTGCGGCGCAAAACTGGTGAGTGAGCTCTTCTTGAATTCTCTTTGTTATTCTTTTCAAAAATGTGCTAAAATTGAGTAATTTTGTGTTGATAACCAAAGTAGGTTATCAAGACTAGGCTAGCTTTGCACGATGGCAGTAAAAAATTCAAGTGGAAATATTGAAAATGCGTTGTTTGAAACACGTGCTTTTTCTTCCTAATATCAATAACTTCTGGTAATTTCAAGCACACCACTGTAATATTTGGAGCGCTGATTGACTCTTTGTAGATATGCATTAATAGAAAACATCCATAGTTGTGGGTTGATTCGATAAAAGGTTATTAATTTTTATATGTAAACCTAATTGGTTAAAAGAGATTTTGGTCTGGTGAGTATACATAAACGGTAATATTTATCGCTTTCTATATTAATAAACGCCAGGTCGAGGCCTCTCATTACGTATAAATTATTTTGATTTATTATGTAAACTGAATTATTAAAACAGGAATAAGCTGAAATCAGCGTTAATTCGTTATAAATTTAGCGAATTGGGCTAGGGAAATGTGTTGGGTACAGACTTTTAGAACGCATATACGTACTCGTATTGGTGAAAAAATTATTTTGATTGTATTAATGGTATCTGAGATATTAATCTAGAAGTATAATTGACCCTTCGGCGGACGTGGTGCTTTCATGACAAAAGAGGGGGAAAGGGGCTGACGAGACCAGTGACAAGGAATGCGAAAGGAAGGTGGGGTTGCTTTGCAGAACGTGTTGTGGGGCGCGCGATGTTTGTCTGGATGGGAAGGTTGGTTTACGCTTATTTCTGCAATCCCATTTGAGAGCACCGCTCACCGTCGTTGGGCGGAGGGGTATGGTAGTGAAAGAAAAAAAAAAAAGAAAAAGAGGGCACCTTCTTGAGAAACTGGCAGTCTTTTCTGTGTTGATGGGAGAGAGAACTATCGCGCTGCTGCATTTTTTTTTCTGTGTTCAGTCCTGCTGCCATGGCCGTGAATGCAGTCTTTTTTTTTTTTTTTTTTTTTTTTTTTTTTTTTTTTTTTTTTTTTTTTGAGGAGGGGGGAAGGGGGTGAGTTGAATTTCCCCGACCAAACAGGTAAAACTGTCAAAATGTTCGCCTTTCATGTTCCCATATCTCTCTGAGAATCAGGGGCGTAGCCAGAAATTTTTTTTCAAGGGGGGGGGGGGGGGGGGGGCACCTCCTTGGTGCCCTCCCGAAATGGTCATTTTTCGCTCTGCATGCCATGGCTAAAAAAAAATTTCGGGGGGGGGAAGGGGGGGGGGGGCACGTGCCCGGTGTGTCCACCCCCCTGGCTACGCCACTGCTGAGAATAAAACACTTCTTTCTATCTTTCTCTGACGAACAGTGCGCGAAGACGAGACATAGTATTGACCTGGACGATGCAACGACGCCTGGCCTGTGAACAGAAGAAGGAAAAGAAAATTCCTCGAATCCTGGTGCACACGTCGTGACACCTCGGCGTGCATCACCATCCGTGGCCTCCTGCCGGACGTCTTCACGGACCTGTGTGTTGAGTAAACTGGTCCACCTCCCCTCATTTCTGTCAGTGTACTATACTGATGATGCAATTGGTCATAGGTGGCGTAATGCTTGTGCTTTTGATTGCTAAATTATTTCGTTGAGTAGGAGTAAACTTTATTTTGTGCTCGAGCCTGTTCATTTGGAAACGATACATGCTCATGCAATAACTATTTTGAAAAATGTTCATTACGATAAGTTTCACGACAGAGCGGGTGCTGCAAATTAAAAAAAAAGAAATACAACGCCAACTTCTCTCGAAGACTCTTTTGCAAAGCAGAATGAAGGTACGTTTTTCTTAAGAACCGGGCGCAAGTATACAAACTGTAAGTGCCTAATATGCTGGAAGTAGGACGATGAGCACATACTAAAATGCGACTGTAATAATCATGCAGCTATAATATTCTAGAAAATTAGCAAGTTAATCGGGAGAGGTATTCCCGATGGTGTCTTCGAGAGTACCAAAGTCGTTCATTTTAGTGAAAAAAAAATGCTTTTGAATCTGTCAGCAGAAGTAGAGGTATCGATTTAGAAATATATGGAAAATGTTAGCCCGTTTTGAACTTTGTCCGCGGCACGGAGGTGTGTTTTTATCATGGAGCGGCTGTCTGACACCGGTGTACATGTGATATGCTTCTTGATATTGAGCGCTCGTCCTGTCTTTGTTGTGTGGTCCGTTTAAGAACCTGGGTGTTCTGATGGACAGGCAGACAGTACGGGATTTAATCAGTACCTGCGGCTTCAGTGTCCTCAGTTTTCGTACCTCTAGCATGATTAGCAGTTCTCATGTATTATGTTTTTGATAAATTACGCAGGAAACGATCAGCTGAACCCTTGCGTCGTCAATGAATGTGATGGATGGTCCTTCCGAGATGGTTCCCGGCGGCTACGCTTCCTTCGCTTTGTTGTGCATCATTTTACGGCATTCTGGACTTCATTTCAACGTGCTGCGCTTAAAACTTGAGTGCTGCTGAATTCATGTGATCTGTCTTACTTGTGTTCTGTCTTGGTGGCTTGTTGTATATTTGTTTCTTCTTGTCTTCTTTTCCAAAATGGTGGGTCATCAGCCACAAACTGCAGCATATTTTGAATAAATCAAGTCCCGCCTCGGTGGAACAGTGGCTACGGTGCTCGGCTGCTGACCCGAAGGTCGCGGGTTCGATCCCGGCCGCGGCGGTCGCATTTCGATGGAGGCGAAATGGTAGAGGCCCCGTGTACTGTGCGATGTCAGTGCACGTTAAAGAACACCAGATGGTCAAAATTTCCGGAGCCCTCCACTACGGCGTCTCTCATAATCATATCGTGGTTTTGGGACGTAAAACCCCAGATATTAATTAATTATTAATTTGAATAAATCAAGGAATAAGAACTCAAGTGTGCTCCTGAATTTCATCTGCTAGAGCTCTGTGGAAAAAATACACAGTAACTCTGCAGTGTTTGCATGAGAATTCCTTCATCTAACCAATGCGTGAACACGATCAGCATAGAATAAACAAACAGAGGAGCAAAGAATTAAAAAAAGTCATAGTTTCACCGCAAGGGTGAAGCAATGAATGCGATAGCAAAAAATTGTAATGTTATACGAAGTGAGGCTGGCAGCTAACTCTTTTTTGGATCCGATCTCACGCAACTCTAGAAAACGCTTGTTTAAGAGAATTCTCTTCGCGTTGAAAGCGCAGCACGTAGAAGGGTACGCCGGCCCGGCCGCCGAGAAGAGGAGATGAGAAGGGGAGATAAAGCGCGCGCCCGCGCCCGCGCTCGTAAAATCGAACGTCGCCCCCCCCCTCCCCCCCGCCCGCTGTCGGCCGCCTAGAAGGGGAGATAACGCGCGCGCCCCCCGCTCGTAAAATCGAAGGTCGCTCGAGGGACCCCCCCCTCGCGTCTTTTCACGCTCACGAACGACGGGCGGGCCCGGTTATATATATACATATACATATACGGCAAATGACGCCGACGCCGACGCCGACGGCGAAAACCAGCCGCGAGTGTCTATATAATTGCTATCGCAATAAAAAATACTCGTGATCCATCGCACTGCAATTCCGTCCGGACGAAGTAAGGACATTCGTGAAATACTCCGGAGGTGCCACGCGAAAACTCCGGATAGCCGGAGTGAAAAAGCAGCGAAAAATACTCCGGAGGTGCCCCGCAGTCCCTCCGGCCAGCCGGAGCAAAATGCCGGTAAAAAGTGCTCCGGCGGCGCCACGCAATCACTCCGGTCGGCCGGAGTGAAATATCAATGAAAAGTACTCCGGCTGTGCCACGCAATTGCTCCGGCCAGCCGGAGTAAGAACTTTGCTCCGGAGGTCCGGAGGAAAAATTACTCCGAACAGGGGGGTCGCTAGAGGACAGGCGTTTTACTCCCACGTGGGAGTAATTTTCTTTTACAGTGTAGATACAAGCATGTTCATGCAATAAGCCACCGCAGAAACTTCGCCACCGAGGCCGGGATATAGAACACGCCTCCTAAAGCTCAGCACCTTAGTGGCTTAGCTACTACGGCTGGTCCATCCTATCCTTAGCTCTAAGCGAAAATAACGTCGCAGTACGCAACCACGCGTCAGGGCCTGATACATTAAACCTTACGTTTGTGCTTATCTAACGACGTGGATTTTCGCAGACACATCTGTGTGTAAGTACGTCTGTATTGATTATTTTTTACAAATGCTGTCCTTTTATTAGCTTTGCATGCTGTTACTCCCCACTTCATAGTGTGTGTTGCAGAGGCGTAGCCAGAATCTTTTTCTGGGGGCTAATGGGGGGGGGGGGGGGGGGGGAGGTTTCTCGCCCTTTTTATGCCTTCGTGCGTTGGTATGCGTGCGTTTACATATACGAAGGCTAAATTGAAAAATTTCGGAGGGTGTGAACCTCCGCCCCCCCCCCCCCCCCCCTCTTTTCTTTTTGCTACGCCAGTTGTGTGTTCTCTTATTTTCTAGGTATCATGTGCAGAATACAGGCCTAGTTATCATTTCATAGGTAAGTGAGCACGCTCTCTCATTTGTTCAACCATGATGCTTCATTAAACGACCAAATGAAATATCAGATCAACGATGACGTTTAGCAGGTATTCGGGGAAGCCAGTTCAATAAAATAGGAGACTGCTGTTGATGCTCAATATAACTTCGCTTTATTCGTTTTTTTGCATGTCAATCTGAATATACAGCATTTACACTTCGTTGTTAGAGACCATCTTTTCATGTATGAGGGACGGGACATCGTCACGAAGGTAGTTGTCCCAGCCGAGCTTGAGGTAGGGCATTCCCACTACACCGATGGCCTCGACGAATGCACTCATTCCCGCGGCTGGTTCCGGTCACGAAAAACTTCGGGTCCTCAAGGTTGTCGGGTTTGATGACGCGAAGCCGAATTCGCTGAGAACCGTCGGAATTTGATACAACAAAGAAGTAGAGCCGCAACTGGCTGGCAGTGACCTATGAAGGGCAAGAAATGCAGAGAAGATATAAATAAATAAATAAATAAATCAATTAGTTGATATTGATCTGCGCGATTTACACACTGCGTGGCTAGCTGGACTAAACGCCGTCATTGCAGTTTTAGTGGCGCGAGAAAATTACGATAAATATTAACAGGGAACAGTGATCTGACGCACATACAGAGGTGTATCATATAAATTAGTATTTATGACCCGAGAGAAGATATGCTGCAGATACGTCATTTCCGTGAGAACACGCTGCCATAGACCATTTACCGCTGATATTTGCGGTCAACACGTCTATATTTATCGGACACTTCACGCGCACCCATGGAAATATAGGCAGCGAATTCTCCCATACCAAAATAGCGTTATTGAATATTGCTTAAAAGTGGTATGCAAAAGTAAGGTACGCATTTGGGCTGGTTGGTTCATGACAACGAGTGGGAAACAGCGCTAAAAAGACGGGACAAGAAAGGACACGGGACCACGGCGCTGACTAATAGCCACAGGAGTTCATTCCTTCAGTCAGCATAGGTACACATCACCAATGAGAATGAAACGACAGAAAATTGAATACAGCCTGCGCAAGAGGCAATCAGTGGGATATCAATTCTATTGCCTTCGGAAGGAGGAAAATTGAGCAGACACTTACACATTCTTCGCGGCTCTTGTGGATGCGATAAGCTTCCGAAATGAGACGCGCGTGTTCGTCATGGTATTTTGACAGGTAAGCGGTATCTTCAAAAGATGGGTGGCCAGCGCATTTCTTACAATGAAGTGATAACTGGCCATCTGCAGCTTGTTTTTGAACCTTGTTCGAATGCTCGCGCATGCGGTCATTCGAGAACCGCCCCGTTTGACCGATATAATAACACCCGCAAGAAAGAGGAATTTGGTACACAACACCTTCACGACACTCAACAAACTTATGCGCATGCTTCTTGGTGCATCCTCTTTTGTTCTCTACATCTCGATTGACTTTTTTGACACAGGCTACCAAGCTTCTTTTGGGCAGAAAACAGCAGCCTAACGCCTGCCCTGCCGACAAGCTTCTTAAGACAGTGCGCCACATTGTGCACATAAGGGATAACAGCTAGAGTTAGCTGCGAGTTCGTCTCGAATTGTGTGTATATATATATATATATATATATATATATATATATATATATATATATATATATATATATATATATATATATATATACTAGAGGAATAAAAACGTTGGGTTAGTCCACGCCGTGGTAGCGTGTCCTATTTGTCCCGTCTTTTTAGCGCTGTTTTTTTTTTTGCACTGAATGAATGGCTGAGTCCGCAATAGCATATCAAAATATTTTCCAGCTTGTGACTGCCCTGAAAAACTGTTTATAACTCACCATATGCACGATCCAATAAATTATCACGCGTGCGCCCTACATTACGGCGCCTTGCTAGCCTCTACCGCTCGCTCAGTTGACTCTTATTCTCCTGCTAGTTTCCTAGATCTAATTAAGCTTCGTCGAAGACGACGCATCAGCCGGACGGCGTGCCAAACGTCCTAAGGTGCTCCGCCCACGTGACCCTACGCGCAGTCATGACGTCAAAATAAAGCGTATCCTGTAAACACGAAACTGAAGCTTGCAAGTTCTCCAGGTATATTTCGCATGACAACAAGAAGGGAGTTTCTCTCCTTGCTATTACCGAAATTCGACTGCCAGGGCGACGTTAGCACGCAATATCGGCACACGTGCATCAATATATGCTTGAGGATGGCAGATTTTCATTAGGTTATATGACTGGAACTCGGCGACATCGCACCTGTCATGCTTCCACTTTTCTTACTTACGCAGCTCTTCGACGTTCCAGTACCCTAATATGGCGGCAACGATGATGTCCATACAAAACGTCCTGATAGTTGTTTAGGCTGCTCTGAGGCTTGACGTTATTTCGTTTATAGTTTCGAGCTCCAGGGGCCCCTCACAAAAACCTCTCCCCCCCCCCCACACACACACCCAATTTTTCCTCAGAGAATATTTCAGCCAAGCACGCTGCGGGATATATCATTAGTGAAGCCGGCTGACCAAAGGAAAAAAAATCACGCCATATCCACGAAGTGAATGATGATGAGTGGGCGAAGCTCGATCGATTTCATCCATGGCAGAAAGAGAATGTGTGGTCTGGAACGCGCTTATACTTCATGGTCATCAGCGTCATCGTCATCGTTATCACGTGTAGTGGGTATATTCCACTATACTGGAACGCGCTTATACTTCATCGTTATCACGTGTAGTGGGTACATTCCACTATACTGCGTCATCGTCATCTTTATCACGTGTAGTGGGTACATTCCTCTATACTGGAACGCGCTTATACTTCATCGTTATCACGTGTAGTGGGTACATTCCACTATACTGCGTCATCTTTATCACGTGTAGTGGGTACATTCCACTATACTGGAACGCGCTTATTTTTCATCGTTATCACGTGTAGTGGGTACATTCCACTATACTGCGTCATCGTCATCTTTATCACGTGGAGTGGGTACATTCCACTATACTGGAACGCGCTTATTTTTCATCGTTATCACGTGTACTGGGTACATTCCACTATACTGCGTCATCGTCATCTTTATCACGTGTAGTGGGTACATTCCACTATACTGGAACGCGCTTATTTTTCATCGTTATCACGTGTAGTGGGTACATTCCACTATACTGCGTCATCGTCATCTTTATCACGTGTAGTGGGTACATTCCACTATACTGGAACGCGCTTATTTTTCATCGTTATCACGTGTAGTGGGTACATTCCACTATACTGCGTCATCGTCATCTTTATCACGTGGAGTGGGTACATTCCACTACACGTGGCTACCTACCTACTACTGCTACTACAGAGGAGGGACAGACCCACACCCTAAGAGCTTCGCCCCTAAAAATGCATTTACGAATGAGAAGCTTTGTGAATTCGGTCCCGGGTCATAATGAATAAGTGCCAGAATATCTCTAACCCTCGTTCTGCTTCTCCTTTTGTGAGCACCATTGCAAATGTTACACGCCGCAGTGAAAGTGCCCTACCGTTGATCCAAATGTTCCACTGCTGCCGGTGCAGCTCTTCCAATCTACGCTGATTCGCAGGGGATCATGTGCGAACACGACGACTTCGATGACAGTGCGGTTGGCAGCGCAGAAGATGTACGGCGGTTTGAAGGACCACAGGCTTCCGAAGCCTGTCAGTTTCGGGCTGTCGAGCGAGAATGCCCGTATCCAGCTGTCGTCCAAGTAGCCTGCCCTGATTGTGTCCGGTATCTTACGTAGGTAGGAGTTGATGCTCTCGCTCCAGTCGATGTCCGGGGTGTGATAACAGCGTGCTGTTCAGACATGAAACAACAAGCGTTCCTATTGAAGAAAGGGTTGAGGGCTGTCTAATTAGGAAAAATATGGTACCTTTAGTTAGATTGGTACCAAGTGTTAAAGATAGCAGTGCGCCCCCCGACAACTTGATATCCGATTTGTGTTTTCTCTGCCAGTTCTTCAACTCACAGTTTTTTATTAGCAACAAGAACATAACCGCAACGTATAAGTGTTAATTCATTTGCAGCACGCCAAATACAGCCGGTACACAGAGTTATGTATATGTACAGCAATTTGAGAAATGTGAAAAGTGTTTACTTGTATTGATACACTTGCTCATGTTTTCAACTGAGCCTTAAAGAGAGCTTCAAGAATGTAAATATATTTAGCAGTCTAGCCGGAAGGACGTTATTTTGAATGGGACGGACATGGTTCAGCGTTACATCGAAGTAATATACGATTTTGTGTTTCGATGGTTCCACTCAACAGCGCAAGCAGAGCTAGCGTTATTCACAGGAGGAAATTCGTTCAGGTGGTCACTCGAAGGTATATTACTGCTTGCATGACAGAAGAGTGTTAACTCCGGTGATATGGAAGTCCCACTAGACGAGACCGAAGCTAAACAGACATGCTTTGCAAGTCTAGAGCCGGTTGCCGAGAAATGTACACACTCCCTCGTCTTATGCCGCACTCAGGTGCTCAAAATAAACGCTTCCGTTTGCGCTCACAATGCCAATGCCAGCAGTTAAGTTCAAAACAGGCTTAGGAATGAATGAATGAATAAAACATTTATTGCAAAAATGTAGTTTAAGAGAGGACTGGGCGGGTCCCTATTCCGGGACTCCGTTGGATTGCGCTGCAATTCGCGCCCGCTCCACGAGTCTCCGCTGGTCCTCGAGAGCTGGGCTCGACAAAGCCTCCTCCCACCCCTCCCACGTTGGCTGCGTAGGTTGCGCGATGCTTCTATTAGACTGGCAGGCCCAAACCATGTGAAACAGGTCAGCGCGGCTGCCACAGAATTTACGCATTGCACTAAATTGTTCTGGGTCTGTTTTGGCCATTATGGCCGGGCTGCTGTACGACATGGTTTGGAGCCTGCGCAGACAGGTCTCCTCGACTTTAGTAAGTCCCTTAGCGGGATGAGGCAAAGTTTGTCTTCGTAGGTGATATAGCTGCAGTATATCTGTGTATGTTGTAGCCGGTATTGGTGGTTGGATGCCGTGGTCTAAGGGGTCGGTAGACAGAGCCCGGGGAAGGAATGCTCGGGCCGAGTTGTGTGCTAGCTCGTTTCCGGCTACCCCCTGGTGACCTGGCACCCAGATGAGCTGCTTTTGCGTGGCTCGTGTTCGTGCCTGCCATAGGATGGCGTGAACTGAAGGTGAAATATGTCCTCTCATGTAGTTCCGGTAGGCTATTTTCGAATCTGTAAGTATGTATTCCGCAGTGGAGTGCGTTGCTGCTAGGGCTACTGCAGTTTCCTCTACAATAGATGCATCAGAGCATTTGAGTGATAGGCCGTCAACTACCTTACTTTGGTGAATTACTGCTATTGTAGAAATTCCTCCCACGGGGCCCGCAGCGTCTACGAAGTAGGCTCCCTCTGTGTTACCATAGCATTCATTGAATGCTTTAGCTCGAGCTGCTCTTCGTCCGTGGTGGTAATCTGGGTGCATATTCCGGGGCGAGGGCTTAGTCAGAAAACAGCCCCGCCATTCAAGGGGTATGTCTTGCCTGTCCGACGCTGTAGGGGGGAACAGAAATGTGGAGATCGTCCAGGACCTTCCTGCCTGTTTTGGTAGTAGCCAGGCGCATAATTTGGTTCGTAAGATGAGCCTCGATTAGCTCTTCGGCTGTGTTGAAACACAGTTCTTTACCCCGGCTTCGTTGCAGACACGACTGAGCGGAGCACGAGGCGAGATTCGCACGGTCGACTTACCGGGTGTGTGAATGGCGGTAAAGTATAGTTAGATTTTGGAGTCTACCGATGTTGACAAGCACCGGAGAGGGTGACTTGCCCTTGGACCTATTGAGGTGTCACATGACTGCTGTCGTTTTAAAAAAAGGTGACTAAAATGTGAAAGGGGCCATTAGTTAGAAATGATCAGTGCGTACCACTTGCAGCCCAGTTCTGCTATCACATAGTGTGTGTATTTCAAATCGTCATGAATATCCAAAGTGTTTTCCGTAGGACTCTTAATATATCACGGAAGGCTAGCCCAACCTCTAAAAAAAATATAAAGACGTGATAATGGGTGCCAAGCTCAGAAGTTAATACAGCTTACCTAGCTTAAAGTCCTTAGCAGAGCTTCCGAGCTGATACGTCGCGAACAACAAAAGTGCAATTGGTAGGGTTGCCATGTCGATCTCGGGAGTTGTGCACACGCTGCGTCGCTCTCCTCGTTATGTGCTGAAATAAACGGGGGGCCATCATTACTGCGTCTATCTTGAACAGGCTTGCAAGAATAAATGCGATACGTAACGTTGTGCCATTGCCTTCTCGAAGAAGCGTTATATAAAGGTGATAAAACAGCCTGAGTGTTCGGAAATTCAAATACAGACATTGGACGTATACGCTTAGGGCAGCATAGGATAAGTATACGCTTGCCTATGATGTGATTTCGCACGATTTTTCGTAGCAGGCTGCCCATCGAGACGAAGCCCTAAAGCACACGTCTGTACGATTTCAAATGATAAATAGTCAATGTATGCCGCATTGTAAGCTTAATAAGAATATAGTGTAGCTCGCTTCGGCTCAAGAGGAGCTACAACCTACCGATTATTTGCACTGACAACAAGTTTACGGCGTAGCGGCTCTGGTAATGCGCGTAGTGAACGCAGGGCTGTCTTACCGTTCAAGAATATCTTACCACAAGGCTGTCTCACCATTTCGCTGCTGGCGTAAAGTACTGAGCAGGGACCGGCGTAGATGACGCCTCAAGACAAGAAGCTAGAACTAGCAATTTAAGGCTACGCATCCAACATTTGTTTTGCGCGTCGGATCGAAAGGGTGCATCAAACTTTCTTGTTACACTCTACGAGCTCTTTTCGGCTATTTAGACTGACTTCTTAAAGCGATAGTCGAAATACCGAAAAGGGCGTTCGCTGAAACGCGGAGTTCTCTTCTATAACCAGTACTTCCCTTACGTTGTTATACACATTAAATAATGAAAATAGGTATACTTATGAAGTTACGCGATTTTTAGCAATGGAGGCCCCAGTAAAATAATACAAAGCCTTCCGTTAGGTAGCTGGATGTTTAAAGGCCATCCGTGGTCGTACATTAGGCGGAGCTATAGACCCTTTCAGTGTTTACAAACACAGGCCCTCGATGGCATCCGGTTTTGTCCACCGATGTGCCTATAATAGCACCGGCGGGCAAGAAGAGCCTTAGCGAGTAGCCGACTGATTTTCTACACTTTCTTTCCCTATTTAGCAAAATATTTTCAAATAAAGCTTCTTTTGAGCTACACAAAGATTATAACAGATTTCTTCGAACTTTATGCACCTTCCTTTTATCTAAAAAACTAAAGACAGACTTTCCTTACCCTGAAACAACTTGAAAACGCGCTTTCGGTTTCGGTGTTAGGGGCTGATAAGTCAGGTGACCGGAAGTTTCTTGGGGTAGAACGCTTGCTGCTGTTATCACCATCTTGAAACCGTCTATAATGTCCATTATATTCAATATGTTCTATTCGTCAACGCAGAAGTATCAGATAAATCAACAACCTTGGTTCTTTTATGCTGATGCTGTATGAATTCATTCATGTCGTACACACCCAGAGCTTTCATCAAACTAAATGCCAGTAATTTACAAGACGAGACAAACATTTTAACCGTCGGAGACATAATCCATAAGCGTGATGAGCCGTGGGCGCATGTGGGAAAGAATGGTTTGCGTAATAATAGGTTATCACAAAAAATTCCTGTGAATTTTGGTGCTTGGTATCTCCGCAACAGTAGAACTAACCAAACAAAGTTTTGAATACCGTTCAGTTTATCGAATCTACGACTACATCCGCAATATTTCATTGAGAACATAGGAGAGAACATTTCTGCAGCATAAGCGAAATGGAATTGCTTTCGGTAGATGACACTTGGACTGCTGTGTTACAATAATAACTTTACTCACCTTGATTTCGGTTGTTTTGCCGCGGCTTCTCGCAGTGTGCGCCCTATGCAGCTTACATGCACGTATATATATCTACCCCTTCCGTGACCTTTACGTATTTCTGAAAGGTCAAGTTGTGATATCTCTGGTCTGAATCAACCATAATTGCTTCAGCTACGCTCATGATGTCAAAAAATAACTTGCATCAAAAAGTTGAACAGAGCAACAAGCTCCTCGGCGATGCTACCGGCAATCTGGTCTTAGCACGCGCATCCTGTTCTAATTGAGGTTTTTCACATCCGTGCCCTCATGCGATAGGTTTCGCGACCGATGCCACCACAACATCTACAGTTCTCCTTTGAGGTCTCGTTTCGGCGTCAAAAATGTAGCTGTAGGCGACCTTCACGCTTGTTTGCACCCGTTGCACTATACGAGCACCGCTCAGTGGCACATCCGCCGAGAGCCTAATCGTATCCGTCCAAAAGGGTACCAATATGGGCTTGTTGGTTCATCCTAAATTGGCTTGTAGCATAGCGCAGAAACACACAGGGACAAAGAAGAAGACTGGACAAACACAAGCGCTAACTTTCAACAACGAAAATTCGTTGTTCAGGATCCGTCCACTCGAGCACAGCCCATGATTATGTACTGTTTTTAACAGTAACACATCGGACACCTTCAACTTTTATTATCGTATGGATTTCTATGTGAAACTAATGGATGAAAGAAGTCAGCACAGAAGCACATGTGTAGTGCAGATGATATTTCAACGAGTACAATAGTGATACCGTGATGGATCACGGTGGCACTTACGTGTATTAGCATTTCCTTTTAGGAGCGAAGCTCCTTAGGCCCACAGCCCGCCGTCGCTGTCGCCGCCGTCGAAGCTCCCTGCAACATAGATGCGGCGCCGGCGCAAACAGAGAATGAAACGCCGCGCGCGCTGAACGCCCAGCGGTTTGGTTTTAGCGCACCAGAAATTCGAGGTTGAAATAAAAGAAATAAGCTCTGCGCACAACTGGTTATAATGGTCGTCTTCACTTTCACCACCTTTATCGCGGATTGTGAAATGACAACCATCATTCTAGCGCACCACGGATCGTGGGTACGCGGTTTCGAATCTCACCCAGAAATGTTTTTCTTCAGGAATTTTCCTTTTTCTCTTTTTTTTTCTATATCTGTCTTTCTCTCTCTTCCTTTCTTTATCTCTCCCTCTCTGTACTCATTCTCTGCCCATTCTGGTTATTGAATTCCCACGCCGGACAAATTGGTGCGCGTGTTGCGGGAGCGAGGCAGAAGAAGAAGACGACGAAGAGAGTGTGTGCTGGTTCATGATGGGGACAATTTTCTACCTACGACAAACCTGGAGGATAAGAGCTGTGCTGTAAGTTATCTTTAGTTAGGAATCAAGTATACTCATAGGTCGCCACTTTAAGGGAGTAATTCACTCAAACTCACTTACCACAATTTTTTCAGCCTTCGCACTCACTCACGTTCACACTCACGTCCACTCACACTGATGAGTACTCACTCACGTTCACACTCACGACCACTCACACTCATGAGTTCTCACTCACGTTCACACTCATGTCCACTCACACACGCATGAGTACTCACATACTCAACTCACCACGTTCAAATGAGTGTGAGTGAGTGTGAGTTGAGTGCACTCATGAGTGAGTGTGCCGAGCTATGAGTATACTTTCTAGTCAAAATGCTTTCAACTTTTCGGTTAAGCCTGTCGATGGAAAGGTACACATGGGAGACGATAATAGTACTAGTACTGATTGTTATCGGCAACTAGTAACGACGGTTCAATGAGGAATATAATTGGAATATATGGTTGTCATGTATCCATCGAAAGTGTAAGGGACGAGGGCATAAACCCTGAGAGCCTGAGTTGTTCATCGACAATTAAGGCTTAGTTCGCTTAACTACAAAAAACAGTAACTTAAAAATGAGATTCACCCGGTAGAAGTATCACTGAACAAGAATAAAACCGCAGTTTTGGTGCACATTCGCGCCCAGACCATTACTGTACACAGTACTAACCAGCGGAAGTAATGAAGTTCAAAATATTTTTCACAATTTATGGGTGAGTACATTCATTCTAAAAAGACATGTGCATTATATATAGATTGTATATTAATCTATGCAGTTATGGATCGGTGATGCGAAAGAGTAACATAAAACTTATAAAATAGAATACATTTTCGAATAATAAGGGGCCTAAAATATTTGCGATTTAATGAAGGCATGTGTCACAGCAACGCTGTACCATATATGACGGCTTAAGTGTGTAATTAACATTGTTGGCTGTTGAAGGCAATTATATAGAGTAGATGAATAAAAATTAATTGGAGGATATGGCTGTCATGAATCAAATGAAAACATAGAGCGAGGTGTAGGGCGAAAGCATTGAGATTGTTAGCTGCTGATTATCGATTAAAACTTATCTGGCCTAATTAATATAGACAATGAATAATAAATGATGATTGTCCAGAGAAATTCGCGACAGAAAAAGGAGTGAGTTATTTTACTGATTACTTAAGAGGAAGCGGTAGGTGTATGAGATTGCGAATGCTACACCGACCCGCAGTCGACACAGCATTTCAGCGTCATGTTTTAGGAAATCACAACTGATTCTCAGCTGACGTTTATTCAGCTGACGAAGTTGGAAGCAAAGGGGTCGGAAACCTATTGTCACAGACATCAGAGTGCGGCGTAACATTGATGTTAAAGCAGAAATTTGGGCTAGTTGGGTTTGACTTAAATACATAATATAGCGGAACGAAACAGGGACAGAGAAAAATGCACACAGGACGACCGCTAGTTTAGGTTTTTGTTGTTTTTCACTGTGTATGTCACGCGTCCAGAGTATCGCGGTGCAAGACCCGCGTCATCCCACCTAGGGTAGACGCGGGTCTTGCACCGCGATACCGTTTCGTGCAATAAACGTTTATTCCTCCTCCTCCTCCTCGGTTGAAATCTAGCGGTCGTCCTGTGTGCATTTTTCTCTGCCCCTGTTTTGTTCCGCTATATTTTGTATTAAAGTGACATTGAAGTCCGACTAGGTGAGGTGGGGAAGAATAATACAAGGCAAAAGCTCCATGAGAATACTCGATCATAGGTTGGCAAAACATGTGGAGCTCACTCAGACTCCCTCAATTATGTTTTGCCTTTGGGACTCACTCGGACTCAGATTCACTAAAATTTTCCCAGTAGAAACGTAGAATCCTGGGAGGCCTTATTACGCAGCCACGACACCGAAGAACAGCGTAAAGTCATCGGTCTCGCCCTGACCGCCGCCGAGTCCCAAGGGATTCCGGCTGACGGCTAGGGGGATGAACGGGGGGCAGAGGCCAAAGTCTCCTGCCCCGTCATTCTCGACGGGTGCAAATAAATGTTATTTCTCTCTCTCTCCCAGCCGGACTAACTTGGACTCAGACTCACCAAAATATTACTCACCCGGACTCACTCAGACTCTGACCCACGGCTCGATCTGAGTCTGAGTGGGTCTGAGTGAGTCGACTCATGAGTGAGTTTGCCGATCTATGGTCTCGATAGAGTTTTTACTTGGTCGGGGAACGTTAGTTCTTGAAATACTTGCGCGATTCAAAGCGTGAGCAGCGCTCCATCCGCGTCGTTCGTTCACCTAAAGTATTTCTTGCACCGTGGTTCAGACACTCCTCATTACGTGGCTGCTTGTGAGCTTATATTTCCTTCAAGAGGCGTTTGCATCAAAAGACTTGGAAGAAAGAACAAATGATTACGGTAGAATTTTTTTCTTCTCTCTTATGATAGAAAATTCGTTAGAATAACATGAACTGATATTTATGCTTAATAGTAATAACTGCTGGTTCTTACGTGCCAATACCATTATATGATTGGGAGACACGCTGCAGTAAGGAGCTCTGCATTAATTTACACCATCGTGGTTTACCTAAGTGCAACAAAATCTAAACACACGGGTGCTTTCGTCTTTCCCTATCATTACATTACGGTGTGTATGAACGGGAATCGATCCCACGCCATAGGCCTTAGCAGTGCGCCACGTTGCCTCCTAAACTACGACGGCGGGTGATGTCTAAGCATATGTTCAGTCACATAACTACTGCCAGCTCTGCTACTACGGCCATAAGACAAGCGGGGTGTTTCAAAAGATGTAACCAAACATCACCCAAAATATAAAAGATGCGATATTTAGTCTCTGCGTTAATTATTACATTACCTGTAGCGGCAGACCCCTTCCCTTAAAATTAATGAATACATCTGTTAAGGCAGTAATTAAAGAACCCTAACTTTTAACTGTTTTAATTGATGCATACAGGCGGTTTGGTCAAGTAGGAGAAGTGAAGTGAATATTTATGCGAAGAGCCCAACGCCGCTTTGATACATCCAAAACAACGGCAGCTGGTAAATTTTGAAGAGTGATGAATTCCGACAAATTTCACCGGCGCAACCGAAACTAAGATGTAGAAGAGCGCAACTGGCATACGTTTTCCAGACGTCAACAATGAGAGAGAAGCTTAATTTCAACCTGTGATTTCGTGGGTGTGTCGACAACCCTCGAGGTTGTAGCACTCATGGCCCACGTAGGCTAACGAATGCGTAAGAGCTAACACTACTGCGATCGTGTTTGGAAAGAGTGAAGTCGTTCTGGTCGTCCGCTAGTTGCGCTATTTCGCTTTCGCTAGTGAAGTTGGTCGAAATGCATAACTCCGCAGGAATTGCCAGAGGCAGATTTTCGGGAATATCGAAGCGGCAATGGGCCCTCCGCAGAGACAATTTCAATGCTCTAATTTGAGCTGACCGCATTTGTCCTCGAATCACAATGTTTATTTGTTGAAATTTGGCTATCAGTGCTGTAATTATCACCAGTGATCTTGATATGACTACCGCCCCACTAAATGTACTGGTGAAGGCCGCGAGCAAATGTCGCACGTCTCTTATTTCTGAGCAATCACAAGAGCAAAATATTTTGTTAACATGAAACGAAAACACAGAATGCAAAACATGAGACATTACTTAGAATCAACTTACAGCTGTTCCACTTCGCATACAAAGTCATATCATAGTTTTGACAAATGAAATCCGACATATTATTGTTAACTTCCTGTGAGCGTCCGTCGCCTTTACGCTGTTCCGTCTATTCACCTCGGAAACTTGAGACTAACTTCACCCACGCATAGGTATTTCAGCAGACGAAGAAAGGAAGGAAACAATGGAGAGAAAAGACAGGCATGTTAACCAGTTTGGCATAACCGGTATGCTACCCTGCACAGGGGAAAGGAAACGGGCGATTAACAGTACAATGAGGAAAGAGAAAAAGAGTGGGGTGCACACATACACACACATAACGTCATAGAGCAGGGCGGTAGTCTTGCGCGGTATAGGGCATAATTATGAGTCTACAGTCGCTCGTGCAACTCTGTTGTCCTTAGGAATTTCAAAACTGCCTTGGTTGTTTGAATTCTCGAGGACTTGTCGGCATAACATTCAATGATAGTTACTAGCGACACCGGTCTGTTGTCAAGACGAGCGAGAGCGATTGTGACTGATCGTCTCTGCACAGCGTAGCGAGGACAGTCGCAGAAGAAATGCTGCAAAGACTCCTCGGTACCGCAGGCGTCGCAAAGAGCACTGTCGGCCATCCGTGTAAGAAACGAAAATGATTTTGTGAAAGCCACTCTTAGCCATAATCGGCATAGCAAAGTGGCCCCTTTTCGGCGGAGTGCAATTGGTATTTGCAACAGTAGCAACGCGTTCAGGTTGTGTTGCAGATAGTTTTGGATACCCGTATTAAGTGCGGAGGGCGAAATACCTTTCTCGATCATTCGAAGCATGGCAGCAGCATCAGACCTTGAAAGGGGTTTACGCTCGTCCTTGGCACCTTGCAAAGCTGACCGCGCAGCATTATCGCATGTTCGTTGCCAAACACGCCACAGTGACTTGGCAACCATTGAAATGTCACTTGGTGTCCTTTCTCAGATGACGTATGAATGAGGTGTCTGATATCGAATACAATACACTGTACAAAGCAAATTGTATGCAACGCTTACGCCTGATAGCCATAATTTTACACAATGGTACGAACGCGCGTTCAAACCTGCGTAAGACCACATGTGCAGAAGCTGGGACCCTGGGTGCTAATTTGGGGACTTTCAAATGCCACCATATTGTCATGTATCGTAATAGTGCCATTTGAGGCTAATCGGTGAGGAAATTGCAGCTCTCTGGGTCGGTCAGTGTTAAAGATGGTGAATTTGACAACATGGGAGAATTCCACATTGCCCAGAATTGCCCTGAATTTCCCCCAACATCTTTGCCTTCATTGCCGCGAAAAGTTGCTCGCCATTACAGAATTCCATTACGCGGAATATATCACCACAAGCTCTTGAAGGTCGTCATTTTGTGAAATGTGTGAGATCAGTATACAGGCTACCACACGCGCCACAAACAACGGTTGCGAATCTGTCTCTTGCTGGGTCGGTCCGTAATCGTGATATCTTCATCTCATTTGTCTCAGTGATGGCGATGTAAGCAAACTTGCTACTGGATGTCTGGGAAAACTTTCAGACATATTGCATATGAGTCATGTGCACCGTCCTCTCTGAGTTATCTAAGTAGAAGTCGGCTATCAACATCAAAAGGTCGTTCTTTTTTCAAGGCGACCGTTAAGCGAACCTTGTCGTCCTATTTATGCGAGACAGAAATCACCTATCTAAAGGCGACTCAGATTTTAGGCCTTGAAAAGAAGATTGTCGCCGTCGTTTCAGTGGTTTCGCGATGTCAACTTTATCCAGATAGAAACCAAGCGCAGCAAATACAGCGCATCATGTTTCTCGCCAAAACCGCTACTCTTTTCCAGACAAATAGGTTGCAACAGCCATTTGGCATGACGGGATCGGGTAGCTTATGCCGCTTTTAGCGCAGCGGTGTGAAATTCCAAGACAGTGATAGCAAGATGTGTCGGCGCATAAAAGCATGCGGCTTGAGACCGGCAGAATGCATTGCGAGTGTTCTAGCGCTGTTTGGCCGGAGGAGTTGTTACTAAGGGTAAGCCGAAATAGGCTGCTTCAAAGTGGGTTCGCCTCGCTTGGGTGTAAAACAGGTGCAGCTCATTTTAAGAAGTAATTCGCTGAGTCTCTAGCTCTGGCGTATGGTATAGGAATGGCAGATGAAACTCTGAAATGATAGATAACTGGCAATCTAAATTATGACAGGCGAAGGAAACTAGGTATTTTTTGAAAATTCCTAAATTTTAAATAATTTTGCTCATGGATCAGCTTACGTCGGCCAGATTTTCTTTCCTAGCCACTCTGGCGCGTGAATCCTTGCAGGAGTGCCATATGGCCTTCATTACAGACAGCTTTTACTGTCGCGTACAAATATTCAAGAAATGATAGGATATATCGCAGATGGTGAACGTTTCTTAAGAAACTCTACGTACGCATGTGTGCTAAATTGTTCCACACGATTCATGGCATATGTAACAAACGAAAAATGTTCTGTGTAGTTATAGGCGTTAGGTGAGTCTCCTAGTCCACATACCTAAATCATGTACGCGCTATTTCTGGCACAATGAGTTATAAAGCATGAATTTTATAGAAATACCTTTGAGAAATTTATACCGCATCAGCATTTCTAAGTCTCGATCTCAACAGTACCTTATGACAAAGAAGCATCCAAGGATATACTCTTCAAGACCGCTCTTCGTCGTCACTGTCTGCATGCTTATTATTAAACTGGTGTGATATCACAAAGGACAGTATTGAACTGCAGAATATTACATAAATTTTGGTCAACAGTATAATAACTGCAAAACGAAGCAACCACTGACGATGTTGCTAATAATTTAGGCTACACACTTCTTATGGTAAATGTGCTAGATTTCTTGACAGTTCCTATTTTTCCACACACATGTTTCTAGTGTGCACCTTTAATTGAGTGGAATATCAGGAAGGCGACGGAGATTTTTGTATCCTCCCAACTATTTCCAGAGACGAGTTTTGCCTGCACAGTTTTCTTGTCTTCATCAACGAGAAATTTTCTTAAATAATTTTTGCATGACGCGAGAGTTTTGTTCGTGTATATGAATTTATGATCTGCTTCACAGCAAAAACAGGTGAAAGAACAACTGACAGACACTTTTCTTTATCCATTTTGCCTTAGCTATTTTTCTTCTTCAGGGAGTTACCACTTTCATTTATTTCATGGAACCCATGCTTTTTTTTACTGTCGTACATTCACACAGAAAAACTACCATGGCTGGACTCGCCAGAGCTTTGGCTGTTCTCTTGACACTTCACTGGTCCACTGCAGAGGAGACGCCATTCAGCGTATCTATTGGTAAGTGGACACACCAACGCGATGCCGTCATTGTTGTCTAGAACATAATTAATGTATTTTGCTATCTAGGCCAAAAAATGCAGATATTTTGTATCGAGCGCTTTCGCGGCAGGCGTTAGCACTGCCTGAGGCAGTGCATAAAAAGTTGCCCATAGGCCTGAAGGGAACACTTAGCCGTGAACATTTTTGAAATGTAAACTGGCTGGGTATACTTAGCTCCTTAGCTGCCAAAACTATGTTTACAAACAGAAGTGAGCGCTAGGGGTGGGGTGGGGGGGATGTACACCAGAGCGAAAAACGTGGACAGATGAAAACGCGTACGCTATAGGGATTTTCAGATCCTTTCACGTGTAGAGTTGGCTCCTTGTCTATGCCACGCCACATTTATGGACCATGCCACATTTATGGACTGCATTCAAGTAGATGGAGGAGGCTAGGCAGGTTTTATATTTGGCAGTTTATTATGACAAGTTATGTGACATCCTCTTCTGGCAGTGCAAAGGCTACATGTAGTTTAATAGGTATATTGCTCCATTATTCTTGAGCGAAATACGTTGATCTGCGCCGCGTAGTCATCATTGCAAAAAAACTTAAGATTTCACTTCCCTTCGCACTTATTTGTAAAGCCGGCCGTCGCGTATCAGCCAAACTAGACCAATTTTATAAAAAATTTCGAGAACACAGTACTTAAACCTATATGTCTAGAACGGGGACGTGGTAGCCTGCCACTTGAAGCATAGTAGGGAGAAGAGACTCTTTAATGGAAAAAGAGCGATTTTGGCCCGAGTCTATATACTGCTGGCATGCTGCTATGTATAGAGATGAAAAATGGGATTAAATGATTCCAGAAGACAAGGAAGCGAATAATAATAAAAAAGAATGTGAAAAATATTAAATCCGCAAGTGAACCTGACAGAAGTGTTTACCACTAGGCTGTCAGGCAAGTTAAGGCTCTGCTATGTGATATAGCCAATCATTAAAGCTTTCCGTCTAAGCCTCTATCAGATAGGTAATGGACCCTTTTCATATATTGCAAGTTCGCTTCTCTGCGCTGCATAGTAGCCCAAGTAATGGCAACACCTGTCGTGCTTCAAGCGTAGACGAGGCCCTTGTGGAACGTGCTGGGGCTTGTCTATTATGCGAGTTTATATCAACAAAGCCGAGTCTCCATTTTCCAGGTCATATCGCAAGCAAACCGCGCTTGAACAGGCTGTTAGCAGTAAGGCGCCATTAGTTGGGCACACTGCATCGCAGGAAAGCTAGCTTTACAATTTTGAAAAGGGATTGCAACTGTAAAACTGTTCGCTGTTTTGAACGGCTGGGTACCGGGCCTACTATACTGTGCAACATTGATCGATCGTGGTAAATCTTGTTCATTTGTCGCACAAACAACTGCCTTTCGTCGCGGTACGTGGGGCATTCAGGTAATTTGTGCTCGACTGTCTCTATGCTGCCGCAGTTATCACAGCAGGGACTAGTGGTACGCCTTATGCGGTACAAATCACTGCTTGTGTATACCGATTTTAGACGAAGACGCTGCTACAGCACCTCTAGGGGGTGACAAAGTGTTCGGCAAACTTTTCCTCTCACTTTTGGGTCGATACAATTCAAAAAGTTCTTGGTGTAACGGCAGGTTCCAGAGGCAATTCTTTTCTTCATAGGCATTTTGTTCTGTGATGTTCAAGGCGTCGGCGTTGGTAAAAAAAGTATTGTTCTGAAATTGCGAGATTGGAGTCCTTTTCGGGGAGCTTCATCCGCTGTTTCGTTTCCTGAAATACCAGCGTGGCCAGGAACCTAATGCCATGTCCAGCAGTCTTAGCCTTGTGATGGAGATAGGTGATATTAGATGTTACAGGTGCATAATAATAATAATAATAATAATAATAATAATAATAATAATAATAATAATAATAATAATAATAATAATAATAATAATAATAATAATAAATATATTTACTATTATTATTTTTATTATCATTATTATTATAGAGTATAATAGTTTCCTATCCACCACTACGCTATACCTTACACCACCAAAAACGATGAAGTGAAGTAATCACATATGATCGGGAATAATTAAAAAAAGCCCTGCTAATTCCGTTTAAAGAACCATAGTGCGCACCATGAGATCAGTTGTGCTACATGCAGCCTTATTCATCCGTAGTCTCCTGAAGTTCCCAATTACGAAATAATGCACGCCAAGTGGGACATATATCTATAGTATTGCACAAGTAGCTTCAAACGGTACGAGTAACCTCCTTGTAACAGTACTAGACGGTCAGCATGCATTATCCCAATAAGTTTTCGTGCGTTCGAGATACATTAAAGTGAAACTGGCTTGATGAGGGTTTACACTCTAAAATACTATCGTTCTTGGCTTCAACCTGTTCAGGACCTTGCCCCTGGCACTCCCCAAGTAGATTGGACGGAGAGCATCAACGCATACCTGAGGAAGATTCCCAACAACCTGACGCTCCCGGACTTTCTGGAGGACAACCGAGCGTTGGGCATGGAGATTGGTAGCGCTCACCTCACGGGTCTCGGAGACTTGTGGGCCTTACAAACCGTACAGCGCCGCCTGCTTTCATCCTGACACCACGCACATCGAGGCTAACCGCATTCGCTCGAGTGCCACTTGTTGCAACCATTAGCTGGAGGGGCTGCACCGGTGGGTCAGGGGAAATGGGCATCAAGGTAAGCGCCCTCCCGGCTTAGATTACATTGCTCACAGGTGACCCGCAGGCTATCGTTCTGTGGGTTCGGTTAATAGGACAGCATGTAATATAGAATGAATTGTAGACGTGCGAGCGCAGGTGGGAAGCCCGTCAGCAAAATCTGGCCGCCGTGCATCATTGGCTGCAGTTCTTTCACTACGCGAGCATGAGATGATTGCACACGCCGCTTGTGACAAGGAGTCGTTCCATTGTAAGCAATTCTGTTCGTCAGGGCGGGATAACGACGCCTTTTGTTAAAGAACGACTGATTCCGGAAACATTGGGTCATTTATATTGTTTCAACCGTGCAAAATATCACGCATTTCGTTGCGCTGCGCACGTACAAAGAAATTTCTGCCGATATCCATGAAAAAAAAAGTTATGCGAAGCTTGAACTGACTTTGCGTCTCAAAGGCTGGTTAAACCGCAGGGCTGGTCGTATGAACTTTAGCTAATCAAGTTTTGCACGGCCTATGTGATTGACCTACTTTGACCAAGGCGTCGATGGCATATGGTGACGCTGTCATGTGATGTCCACGAATACTGGTAATCTGTAAAGTCATGATGACGCCATATGCCGGCGTCATCACGTCACTTGCATCACTCGTCCTGACGCCGCAAACGACACCGGTCAATTGTCACTTTTAGTGAGGCATCTAAAGGCGTTCCCCGTAAAATCTATTTGCGTGAGCATTCAATAATAGAATACAGCACATAGACACCCATCGTGCGCATAATCATACCGTAGTATAACACCAAGAGGACACGGCGCTCGCGCTACACTTCCGTATGCTAGCAATCTGGTATTTATATCCTTTATGTCATGGGCCGCCGTTCAGTGTCGGTGGGGATATTCTCGTTCGGCATAATTCAACAGAAATTATTCACAGAATGTGCATGCATTTATGGTGGTCTTGTGGATAGCAGTATAACGAACAGGTCTGTTATTCTAAAACCGTGTATGAAACGTTTTTAGCCAGCGATGTGCAATAAACAGCTGGTAATTCTGTCGTATCGGCGAAAAGCTTGAACGGAAAAAAGTGGAATTTAAGGGCTACGACGGCAGTTGCTCGGGCAGACATGATGCTTTCAGGTAGAATGCGCGGAATTGCTGGTCAGCTGTCAGTTCGTAACACGATCACGCGCTACGTGGCGCCAGCAGGCAAAAGGAGAGTGTTGCACACTCGCCGTCATGGCTACGAGCGGCCCTCACACTGGCACGTTCAAACGCACAAATATACCTGATAAAGTGCACGGGAATATAAACGCTACCGTAGCGCGATTGGTCGAGCATAGGCCGCGTTTTCCGAAGGTGGCAGGCTTGGTGCCTGCCAGCGGCAATTTGTTTTTTCGTGCACTTTAATGAAGTGCTGCCTATACTTTTCCCGATATTTTCTTGGCTTGATTGTCTGTTGTTTCTCCTTAAGGTTGTGTCTAGCAAAGTAAAACGAGCCCCTTAAATTCCCTTTCTTTCGTCTGAATGAAGGAATGAGAATTTTCGAGGGCTCGTTTGTTTGCTTGAAACAATCTTATTGGCCAATGACGGGGGTGGGGAACGTTAACTGTATTGTTTTAAGCGTACTGCAATAATTGGTGATATAGATGTGAAGGAAATAAAGTGTACGAAAAGACGACTTGCCGCTGGCAGGAACTGAACCTGCGACCTTTGGATTACGCGCCCGATGCTCTTAAAGAAACGAGCCTTCATTCATTTATAGCGAGGGTCTCGTTCCAGAAGAGGTTGATGCCTTCGGGTAGTATGCGAGGGCTTATTGGCCAACTGTCCGCTCGTTAAAAGTTCACGTGCTACGTGACGCCATCTGAGAAAAAAGAAAATCACGCCATATCCATGAAGTGAATGATGATTAGTGGGCGAAGCTCCGGGGGTAATCTGGTAAACCGTCAATCCCCGTACATTTTGCCCACTCGATCATCATACAAAGACCTGACACACAAACGCGGGGGGTGTGGTGTGATTATACATACAGTATATACACAATGTTTCATTATTTACATATTGATAAAGTATATATACAATGTTTTATTATTTACATAAGGGGTTGATGATGATTTTGTTCAAGAGCTCTACGGACCACAAGGAGGGGGTTCCCCTGATTTTGTTTTCCTCATCAGCATCATCGTCATCGTTACCACGTGTAGTGGGTACATTCCACTATACTGGAAGGCGCTTATTCTTCATGGTCATCAGGCGTCATCGTCATCTTTATCACGTGAAGTGGGTACATTCCACTATACGTGGCTACCTACTACTACTACTACTACTACATACTACAAAGGAGGGACAGACCCACACCCTAAGGAGCTTCGCCCCTAAAAGAAATAGTGTTCCACAGTGGCGTTCGTCGCTAAGAGCGGCCCTTACTAACACTCCCAGCGGTTGCGTGCACATAAATACCCAATAAGTGAACGAGGAGACGACAACCGGCGTAGCTCAGTTGGTTAGATCACTCGGCACGTAATCCAAAGGTGGCTCGTTTGGTCCCTGAGCGGCAAGTTGCTTTTTCCGCCCACTTCATTTTCTGAACATGTATATCACAATTATTACGTTACACTTAAAACAACACAATTAACGTTCCCCATACCCTCTTAGGCTTCATTATCTGCTGGTTTTTCATTAAGGCTACCTTTCGTCTATAAGATATATACCTGGGAAGTTTGATAGCGTAATTCATTAGGTGGCATTGATACCCTTAAATATGGAAGTTATGCCAACTGTAAAGATGTATTGAGTAACATTAGTTCGAGGTGAATTATTTTCGATTAATATGCGATAGCAGAAGCAAAAGAAAGAGAGTATTAGGCCTATTGCTGAAAATTCTGGCAATACCCAGTAGGAAATCGCAACCTTTTAGCCATTACATTTGAAAACGGCACATTGCATAGTACGTGTCAGAGTCTGTGTGAAAGATATAAATGATTAGTGCAGCCATTGAGGGTACCAGAGGTCTTGTCATGAAAATGGCGGCAACATTTGGCCTTGTAGTAAGCGAAAGGACCGCAAATATGCTGAGAGCAGCTGGGTGTCACACAGAAACATAGGTCATAACGACAATCTAGAAGCACCTGTTCACCAAGGAGTCCCTCCTCAGATGATATCTCCGTGAGAGTCATTAGCCCACAACAGGTAAATAAATCAGTGCGGCAAATAAAATGGCACTGCCTGGCATTCTGTGAGCATCTTTATATATATCTGTTATTGGTTTGACAAAGACATCATGATAACATTTTCATAAAATTGTAAATTTGAAAAAAATTCAGAGGGTGTCCCGGCGCAATATATAAGTGGGCATCCACAATGAAAACTCAAGTTTTCCAAATGCCCTTTCAACATAGAGATCTACTAAGAAATATACCATGCGTGTCATGTGCATCCTGGGCAATTTGTACGTTCGGCTCGAAGTATTGATACCAAATCTATGCACCGCTAAATATGAAACAACAAAAACCATCAGCCTCAAGGAAATAATACTGGTCCGCTGTTCAAACTTACGTGTTTGTACACTTATTGCAGTAATATTAAGCAAGGAAAGTCAGGACTGACTTGGAATCAAGCTTTCTTGCCCCATCTTTATTGTTTAATCATTTGAACTTACGCATTTGCTAGCCCCCCTAAAAACGAAGCTAACCCTTCGAAATAGTTATAATAAAAAAACAATATTTAAGACATGTGAGATATCATACATATCTCACAGCACTGACACTATCTTTGCGTCCTCTGTTTACTTTATCAAGGTGTCCAGCAGCCAACTACGGATCGTGTTCAAGGCAACTCCTACGAGTGAAGACCCAGCACACCTGGAGCTCTCGAGAATCTACCCAGTCACCCTAGAAGACGCCCAGATGTTCATCACTGGTGCTCCTGGTGTACCCACCAGACTCGTGAATTATTCCAGCGTCATTTTCAAGCACCAGATCGAAAAGCTGTGGAGCATGATCCTTCGCATGGATCCAAGGTTTCTCTTGGCCGGTGGTCGTCCTCATGCCTAGGAAACAGCGCGCGCTCTCTGAAATGCGAATAAATTCACGGATATTCACGCTCAATCGCATTCACCTGCATTATATTGGCCCGCGTGGCAGTGGCTTCGTCTCAGCGTAACGCGTCAATATTAAAGAAAACTCTTCTATATACCAGATATTCGCTTCTATTTTCAGCCAATCGAGGCTTTCAGCTTCAAAAAGTGTTTAGAAAAAGAGGATTCTTGAGAACTTTGTTGAAAGTCCAATATTTGCCACAGTTTCATGGTTACAACTACAGTTGGCGCAATACTGTTAGTCAAGAACTCAAGATTATGCTCGCAATTGCGACCTTATGTCTGCTTGCTTTATTTTACACGTGAGTCGACCGCAGTCGAGCATTGGTTCCGGTGCTCGGCTTCTGACTCGAAGGTCTAGGGTTCGATCGCGGCTGCGGCGGTCGCATTTCGATGGTATCGAAATGGCAGAAGCCCTTGTATTGTGCGATGTCAGCGCACGTTAAAAAACACCAGATTGCCGAAATTTCCGGAGCCCTCCACTACGGCGTCTCTCATAATGATAGCGTGGCTTAATATAAGTTTTAAGATAATCAATATAAGGGCCTCAAACACCATCACTTTACAGCACCAGGGCCCATGACCGAAAGCTCAGAGTGGCTGCTTACCAATGGCTAGGTAGGTGGTGGGTGGAAGCAAAGCGTAACACCCACCAGCGGTGGTATCTGTCACCCAGGTTAACGCCAACGCTTGATCTTGAAAGGCGAGGTCAAGGGCATCGAACCTTACCCTTGTTAGAGTTGCTCATGCTTCGTCGGTGATGATAGTCAGTAAGAGTGGCCGAGGCTCCTAGAATATTTTTTTTCTTGTTTCATATTTTCTTATTTCACGCTATAGTGGTTACTACCTCACTGCCGTTGTGATCTGATAAGAGCTTTCGTTGTAAAATGCGCAGCGTCAAGTGAATTAATGGGATACTGAACAAAATTTTTGCCGCCAAGATGTTCAACCAAACTGAAAGATTGAGTCCTGAAATCGATAGAGACAGCCTTCATTCCAGGGAGGAACTACAAGAGAATAATGAATTTAACGCGTTTTTCACGAACGGCCGCGTCTAGCGGCCGCGCCGTGAACTAGAGGAGGTGACGTTTGGTGACGTCACAAGCGCCCGAAACGGGCAAGCCAACAATGCCAGCCGTCGCCCGCGTCTCTCGACCCGCTCAGTTCCCCGCGGCTCCCAGAACCGCTATGAACAGCACCGGTAGCAAACAATGCTCCCGGCTGGGGTAAATCATCAACGTTTTTGTGGAAGGGGGAGAGTGGGATGAAAGGAGAGGTGGAGAAAATGAAGAGGAGGACAGGAACACGTGCACCCTGCGTGCGCCTCGGCGACTGTGACGTCAGCGCTCGCGCTCGCTTGCAGCCGCCGCGCGCTGACAATTCTTCAAAAATATAGCCAACCGTTCAAAAATAAGGGAAATTAACTCTGTTTATCCTCTGTGTAGAATTTCGAAGTTTCGTCAGTTTTTCCAATTTTCGTTGAATATGCCTTTAAGGTCTCAAAGGCTGGTTAAACAACTGAGCTGGACGCATCAGTTTTACCTCACCTGGTTCTGTACAGCCTACATGATCGGCCTAGCTTTGACCAAGCGGTGCCGCCATATGGTGGCGCTATTATGTGAAGCCATAAATATTGGCAATCTCTAGCGTCATTATGACACCATATGGTGATTTCAGCATCACTCGTTTTGACTCAGCAGAGGCTACCCCGCGTAGCCCGAGGTCTAACAAACCGGGAGGCGCGTCTCTCGGACCCAGTTTTTCCTGGTGAGGCACCGACTTCATTTAATGACATAATAAATCTCTACAAAAATGAACGGCGTGTCTACCCTTCTCCCCATGAAAACCTCACGAGAGCGCAGGCCGCGATCCTCCGCCGCATTCAAATTTACTCGTTTCCTAGTCCTCACCGGCTGGCATTTATTACACGCGGATCGGTTAACCCAATCTGCCAAAATTGTAACGCACAAGAATTGGCCACACAAAATCACGTATTGTGGGGATGTGAAGAATTTCCTCCCCCCCAAAACGCTCCTGCCAACTCGCTCACGGTCAGCGTGGGAAGAGCTTCTTAAGACACCCGTCAAGGAAAAGCAGCTAGCGATTGCTGCCTGGGCCGAAAGGGTCGCTGCCCACGTGGAGCCACCCTAAGGCCCACGCTTTCTGTGCGAATAAAGTTGATTCCTCTTCCGCCGGTCTCGGCATAGCTACCAAAGGATCCAACGTATTGGGAGCTCCGCTGTTACGTCGCAACAGCGGGACCGTTCCCGTATGATACACCTTAATGTGCGCTCCGAGCCAACCGAGAGGCCACGGAACAGAGCGGCCGTGTTGACTATTAACGCAGCTTGGCCTGGATTAACTGTAAGATTACTCGGACGAGTGGCGCAAGCGACACGCATAAGGTATTATTGGTTGCCGCAAACAAAAGCATAACCTTCGATATTCGTGAAGATATGGCGTGTTACGTAATTGGTTTTAAAGTCTTTTTTAGCGCTTGCGAAGGTAAGTACTTCGAGTTTAGCTTTTTGTTTCCTCCACCGTCGCATCAGCGTGAACTGATCCTGGATATTTGTTGGAGGAGTTCGTCCGGTTGGTGGATGGACTCGTCACGCTGGTTGTGTTGCACGAACTTAGTTCTTTGCCGCCTACAATTGTTGGTGCCAAAAGAATCGGATACGTGGATTACATTTCTGTGGATGACACCGTTCTCAGCTCCGATGTTCCATACGTCGGCTAGATCGTGGCTGAGTGCGCCAATGCGTGCACCAGTGATGAAGTTTTGAAATAGGAGGAGCAGGGGTCATTTTTTTTTTACGAACGATTTCGGGGGTACGTTCACTTTCGCGAGACCACCGTGGCACATCGTTACCGAAGAGCCACGGTGGGGACCGCACTGTGCCAACACTGCTACAATATAGAAAGTTGGGCTGGTTGGTACAAATGCGTCCTTAAAGCAGCGCTAAAAGACGCAGACCAGGAGGAACAAACACACAGGACGAGCGCTGACTCGCAGCTGAAAAATTTCTTTGAAAAGAACAACAAAGAAAGAGAAAGAAAAACGTGTGCAAAAGCGACAAGGGCAACCTAGTCAATAAAAGCGACACTTCACACACTCCAGAAAATTTTCGCTTGCGAGTCACCGCTCGTCCTGTGTGTTTGTTCCTCCTGGTCTACGTCTTTTAGCGCTGCTTCAAGGAAACACCGCAACAGTATAGCTCGGAGACGCCGACGCATCCGGTAACAATCTCACGAAGAGATCAGCAATAGTGATTACTTGCCCGGTGTCGGACGTATTGGCACTATATTTATTTATAAGGATATGAGAGTGCAGGTGCTCATAAAACTTTTCGTGCTACTCGGCCATGAATAAATGCACCAGACAACATTGCACGGTTTCTTTCAAGCGGAACCATTGAAATAAAAATCTGTACCACTAAATAATTTTATCGCTTTCTTGTTTCTGGGCTCCTGCGTTCATTTCTTGCGGTCCTTTAAAAAAAAATCACCACCCAAACATCCGTACAAATGGTTAACCAGCGAAGCTGAAATGTGCGGCCCCGGTGTTTAGCAGTGGGTTCAACCCGACGCTGCACTGAAGCCTTCCACAATTATCGTTGCCAGGTTGTGGTCGAACCAGAGGTGGTCACAGACGTCGCAGCCAAAGCCAAAGTGCCGCTGGAGAAACTCTCGCCCAAAGCGGGCGTTCGCCCCGGTGAACGCGCTCCCGCAATCATCACGTAGACGCTGTTCTGCCCGCAACGCCGCTTCTTCGGCGCGCCGTTGCTGCAAGCGTTTGACCCTGCAAACGTCGTAGCCAAGCTCACGCGCCAGTGGCGCGCGAGCTTTGGTACGACGCTCAGAACGACGTAACTGATAGCACAGCCAATGGAGACACACAGATGCCGAGCGGTTTTTCGTTTCTCCTAGCCATATACAGCTTTCGCTGTAAAACGGATCAACGGGGTTCTACTGTATTTGAAGGACTTCGCAGCACACAACAGCGACATGAGTGCATCTGTTTTACGTTATAATCAGTCAATTCGACTTTTCGCATGCGTGTCTTTCCCGTGTAGCTGAAACGTTTGATGGCGCTTTTGTCTTGGGGTCAGTGTCCTCCGCGGTGAGCAGTGGTTTCGTTGCTCGGCTTGGGACCCGAAGGTCGTGGGTTCTATCCAGGCTCCGATGGCTGCATTTCGATTGAAGCGGAATGCTAGAGGCCCGTGTACTGTGCAATGTCCGCGCACGCTAAAGAATACCAGATGGTCGAATTTTTAATTCTTTGACTACCACGTGGCTGATACTCATATTTATTTATTTATTTATTTATTTATTTATTTATTTATTTATTTATTTATTTATTTGTTCATTTATTTATTTATTTATTTATTTATTTATACATTTATTTATTTATTTATACTGCCGAGCAGCGTGTGGAGGGACCCAGGAGCAACAGAGCAATAACAAGGAAGCAACAACTAGGCAAACAAGAAAAAGAAGAAGCGAAGATGCAAAATGCAAAATACGTGACATTATTTGTAATCATAATACAGGCGTCCCAATTCGCGTGCAAAGACATATAGTCGCTTTAACAAGTAAAACCCCGCATATTATTGTGATCTTCATGTGAGCGTCCATCGCCTTCACGCTGCTAGGTCTACTCCCCTCGAGAAAATGTGCCAAACTTCACCGACACATAGGTATCTCAGCAGACGAAGATAATTGCATACAACGCTTATGCCACGTAGCTGTACTTTTACTCAGAGGTACTAACGCGTGTTCAAACACAGAAGGGGCCATCCTAGGTGCTGATCTGGTCACTGTAAAATTCGGCCATAAATCACATTTCGTTATTGTGAAATTTTAAGCTTATCGGAGAGGCAGTTACGGCTCTTTGGGCTTGGCAGGGTTGCAAAGACGCTTAAATTGACGTTGTAGTGGAATTTGAAATTGCCCAGAATTCCCCGAAATCGCCCCTTACAGCTTTGCCTTCATTGCAAAGAAACGTTACCCGTGATTACTGAATTCCATTGCGTGGACTACGTCGCCACCCGCTCATGAAGGCCATCGTCTGGTGAAATAGGCGAGATCTGCACAGAGGCTATCGGAGGTTCCACAAACTGCATAGAATCTCTTTCCTGCTGGGTCAGCCCGTAGTAATATCTTTATATCATTTGTCGCTCTGATGGTGACCTGACATGGTGCTCTAGTGGTTTGGTGCTCCACTGCTGACCCACAGGTCAAGGGATCGGATCCCGACCACGGCGGCCGCATTGTCGGTGAAGGTGAAAATGCTTCAGGCCTGAGTACTTAGATTTAGGTGCACGTTAAGGAACTCGAGGTGCTTGAAATTTCCGGATCCCTCCTCTATAGCGTCGGTAATAATCAAATTTTGGTTTTAGGACGTAAAAGCCCAACGATAGTATTATTTCTGATGGCGATGCACGCATAGTTCTTACTAGAGGCCTGGGAAAATTTCCAGACTTGTTTTATTTGAGTCATGTATACAGTGTTCTCTGAGTTATCTGAGTACAAGTCTGCTACCTTAAAAAAAAGGTGTTCTTTCAAGGCGACAGTTAAGCGAACCGTGTCGTTGTATCTATGCGAGACAAAAATGGACCGTCTCAAGGCGACTCATATTTACGACCTACACTAGCTGGAGCGACAAACCTAGAGAGTGTGGCCGTCTGTCCAGTGGTTTTCAGGTCAACTTTATCAAGAGGGGAACGAAGCGCAGAAAATACAGCAGCGCGTAGTGTTACTCGTCGCAACATCTACGCTTACCCTAACAACGTGGTTGCTGCAAGCATTTAGCATAGCGGAATCTCGTTGTTGATACCGCTTTTAGCTCAGCGGTGTTGAATTCCAAGTCAGTGATACCAAAATGTCTGCGCGCATAAAAGGCCGCGGCTTGAGACCGCCAGAACGGACTGTGAGTCATCCAACGCTGTGGTTTCGCCGCAGAACTTCCAATTGAAGGTAAGGTGCGCGGAGCTCCTTAAAACTGGGTTATCATCGCTTGGGTGGACGGGAGGTACAGTTCATTCTTGAGAATAACTCATCGAGGCTCTAGCTCAGAATTGGGGCAAACATATGGCTGCTGAAACTCTCAAAGTAATGTAGGGGGGAGCTAAAATATGTGAGGCCAAAGGAACGCATTTTTCAAGGTTCCTAAATTTGAATTAGTTTGAACCATGGCTAAGCTTACATCGGCGAGATTTACTTTCCTTGTCCCTATGGCAAGTCAATCCTTGAACGAACTTCATGTCATCATCGCAGACAGTTTTTACTGTCGGGTACTAATATTCAGGAACTGATAGGAAAAGTCTCAGCAGGTGGAAGTTCTGATAAGAAGCAACGCACTAAGTCGGGCTAGTTGGTCTACATTCATTTTAAAAGCTTATTAACTGCGCTATTGAACACGGACGAAGACGAGTAAAATACAGGACGCGCGCAGACTCTCAATTGAACGTTTAATGGTTGAAAGATGACATATATACAGTTAACATGTGATGAATCAAGCTCATTGGACAGTGATACGGCCTACGTCACAAAGTAGCATCTAAAAATTTCAGCTCGCAATCAGCAAGAGATACCGAAGCTTCGCTTATGCACCAACATTGTAGTATTAATCTTGAATGCTTCGTACAGCTCGCGGGTGCACCGATCCCTGTGGGGATGCAAAATCTTGGTAATGTCTAGAAGCGGTTGACACGTGTTGTTGCTACCTACTTTACACTTCCTAGAGTGTTTTGACACATGCGAATAGCCATTTGTAGAACAATTCTTAAGATGCTCTTTAAGCCGGATATTTATACACCTACTCGTTTGACACATGTACACTGACCCACGAGAAAAAAGGAAATTTATAAACCACTGCGCAGGCGCAGGGGACAAACCTTGACCTATGTTCAACATGGCAAACAAAACGACTGGAATTAAGGGTGTATTTTTAACATTCATTACTCTAGCACACAATCTGGACATTTTCTGAGGTGCTGAAAATACGTCGTCCACACCAAAGCGATGCGCTACGTTCTTCAAGTTATGCGACACCTTGTGCTGGTACGGGATCACTGCATATCGTCCACTCTCGTGGACGTGACGTGGCGGACGCTCTCGTGAACACGGACGCGTCCCCCCCTCGTAGACGCTTTCATGTTCAATAGTGCAGTTAATAATCCCTTAAAATTCTGATAAGAAACTCAACGTACGCATGTGTTATATATTGTTCGACACGTTTCTTGGCCCACGTAACTGAAACGAATCATTTTTACGCGTAATTATAGGAGTTAAGGTGCATCTCCTAATCTAGATAATAATAATAATAATAATAATAATAATAATAATAATAATAATAATAATAATAATAATAATAATAATAATAATAATAATAATATCCGGGGTTTAACGTCCCAAAACCAAGATATGATTATGAGAGACGCCGTAGTGGAGGGCTGCGGAAATTTCGATCATCTGGTGTTCTTTAACGTGCACTGACATCGTACAGTACATGGTCGTCCAGATACCTAAATCACGTACACGCTATTTCTGACATTGGAAGAGCGTATGCTTGGGCATGGTGGTAATTTAATGTCTCACTTTTTAGCGTATAAAAGAACCAGGACGATTTCTCACAGAGTGAGTCATAAAACATGATTTTTGTAGATGGGCCTTTGAAAAATTCATACTTCAGCAGCAATTCTAAGTCTCGATTTCAAGTTGTACCTCATGAAGAAGGAACATCAGTGAATATGTCTTTCAAGACTGCTCTGCCGTCGTCATTTAACGCATGCTTGTTGCTGAATTCGGCGTGCATTTAAAAATGGACTCGATCACACAGCGGAATATTACTTAAATTCAACTGAACAGTGTAATAACTGCGCAACGAAGCAACCATTCACAACGTTGCAAAGACTTCAGGCTAGACACTTTTGGTATTAAATGTGAGCGTTTTCTTATAATGCCTATTTCCCCTCACGCAGTTTTTTTTTGTGTGTGTGTGTGTGCGCACATTTATTTGAGTGCAGTATCAGGAGACTGTCGAAGACTTTTTTTTATCCTCCTAACTTCTTCCAGAGACGAGAATGGTCTGCAAAGTTTTTCTTGTCTTCATCAACGAGTTATTTTCTCTCCTAGATTTTATATGACGCCACAGTTTTGTCCGTGCATGTGAATTTATGATCTGGTTCACAGCAAAAATACGTGAAACAAGCGAGTGACAGACGATGTTCTTTATGGAATTTTGTGTTATTTATTTTCCTTCTTTAGCGAGTTGCCATTTTCATTTATTTCACAAAGCCCATGTTCATTTTACTTTCTTACATTCACGCAGAAATAGCTACCATGGCTGGACTCGCCAAAGCTTTGGCTGTTCTCTTGACACTTCTCTGGTCTACTGCAGAGGGGTCGCCATTCAAGCGTATCTATTGGTAAGCAGTCCCACCAACGCGATGCCGTCAATGCTGTCTTGGTCATAATTTATGTATTTAGTGGTCTAGACCGAAGAATGCAAACATTTAGTAGGGAGCACTTGCACGACAGGCGTTGGCACTGCCTACAAAGAAAGTTTCCCGTAGGCCTGAAGGAAATACTTTGCCACTAAACATTTCGAAATGTAAGCTCGCTGCGTATACCCAGGTACATAGCTGCCCAAACTATGTTTTAGAAACAGAAGTGAGCGCTGTGGGTGAATTGGACACCAGAGCGATACAGGCGGACAGAAGAAAACACGCGCGCTATAATGATCCTTAGATCATGACGTGTGTAAAATTGGCTTCATGTTTTCCCATGCCACATTTATGGACCATGTCACGTTTATGGACTGCGGTAGCTGGCAGAGACCGAGAAGGTTTTATATTTGGCAAGGTATTATGGCGACTTACGTGAAATATGCTGTGCAAAGGCTACAGTAGTTTAATAGATATATCGCTCTGTTATTCTTGAGCAGAATGCGCTTGTGTGCGCAACATGGGGATCATTGAACAAAAAATTAAGATGTCATTTTCCTTCGCAGTTATTTCAAAACCTGGCCGTCGTATATCCCCTAAACTAGTGCGATTTTATAAAATACCTTTAGAATTGACTACTTAAACCCATATGTCAAGAACCTAGGCTGTTGTAGGTTGTCACTTGAAGAATAATAGAGAGAGAGAGAGAGAGAGCGAGACTCTTTAATAGAAAAATGAAGCGTTTTGACCGGCGTCTATATAGCGCTGGCATACTACTCTACAGAGGGATGGGGAATGCGATTGCAAAGATTCCAGAAGACAAGACAGCGAGTAATAATAAAAATAAACACTAAAAATATGAAATGTGCAAGTGCGCCTGACAGAAATGTTTGTCAACTAGGGCGTCAGGTCAAGTTAAGGCTTTGGCTGCATGAAATATTCACTCAGTAAAGCTTTCCGTGTAGGCCAATTTCTTATAAGTGTTTCAAGAATAACTGTCAGACCCGTCGCTGTTTTGCAGGGCACGGCACTGGGCCTAATATACTGTGCAACGTTAATTGATCGGGGCAAATCTCGTCCACTTGTCGCTCAGTCAATTGTCTTCGCGGTGCGCGGGGCATTCAGTAATTTGTGCTCGACTGTCGCTATGCTACGTACCACAGTTATCACCGCAGGGACTAGTGGTAGGTCTTATGCAGGTTCAAATAACTGGTTCATGTATGCCGCGTTCTGTCGCAGACGCTGATACAGCGTCTTTACGTGGCGAGAAAGTGTTCGGGAAATTTTGGCTCTTACTTTTGCGTCACTACAATGCAGAAAGTTATCTTCGTGAAACGGCGCAGCTTCCAGAGGCCGGTCTTTTTCTGGATAGGCATTTTTTTTTTGCAATGTTCGGAGGCGTCGGATTTGGTTAAAAAATAGTGTTCTGAAATTTTCATATTGAAGTCCATTTTGGGCAGCTTCAAACGCTTTTTTGTTTCGCGAAGTACCAGCATGGCCACCTATGCATAATAATAATAATAATAATAATAATAATAATAATAATAATAATAATAATAATAATAATAATAATAATAATAATAATAATAATAATAATAATAATAATAATAATAATAATAATAATAATAATAATAAAACCGTGCTAATTCCGTGTAGAGAACCATAGTGCGCACCAAAGACATCACATGAAGGAATCACTTGCGCTGCATGAAGCCTTCTTCACCCGTAGTCTCCTGAAGTTCACATTTACGAAATAGTGCCCGCCTAACGGGACATATATCTATAGTACTTAACAAGTATTTTCAAACTCTTGTAATGGTACGTGGTGGTCAGCATGCATTATCCTAATAAGTTTTCATGCGTTCGAGAAACAATTAATTAAAGTGAAACTGATTTGATGAGTGTTTGTACTCTAAAAGTTTTATCGTCGTTGGCTTCAACCCATTCAGGACCTTGCCCCTGGCACTCCCCGAAGTAGATTGGACGGAGAGCATTAATGCCTACCTGAGGAAGATTCCCAACAACCTTACACTCCCTGACTTTATCGAAGACAACCAAGTATTGGGCGTGGAGATTGGCAGCGCTAGCCTCACGGGTCTCGGAGACTTGTGGGTTTACAAACCATACAGCACAGCCTGCTTGCATCCTGACACCACACAAATCGAGGCTACCGGCATTCGCTCGAGTACCACTTGTTGCAACCATTGGCTGGAAGAGCTGTACCGGTGGGTCAGGGGACATGAGCATACAGGTGAGCACCCTCTTGGCTTTGACGTATTACGCTGCTTACAGGTGACTCACAGGCTTTTGTTACAATGAAGTGGGAGATATTGGTGGGTTGGACTAATAGAACAGCAAACATTATAGAATTAATTGTTGACGTACGAGCGCAGGTGAGAAGCTAGTCAGCAAAATCTGCCTACAGAAAGTAAAATCTGGCCGCCGTGCACCACTGGCTGCAGTTCTTTCAACCCACCACGGTGGTCTAGTGGTTATGGTGCTCGACTGCTGACCCGCAGGTCGCGGGATCGAATGCCGGAGGCCACAGCGGCCGCATTTTCGATGGCGGCGAAAGTTTTTGAGGCCCTTGTGCTTAGATTTAGGTGTGTACGTTAAAGGAACCCCCGGGTGGTCGAAATTGCCAGAGCCCTCCACTACGGCATTTCATAATCATATCCTAGTTTTGGGACGTTAAACGCTTACAAATATTATTATTCAGTTCTTTATCTACACGAGCATCAGATGATTGAAGACTGCGTTGTGACGAAGGAGTCTTTCTGTTATAAGGAATTCTGTTCGTCAGGATGACATGACGATGCTTTCATTAACGATCGACCGCTTACGGAGACATTGGGTGTTTTTGATATTTCTTGCAACTGAAAAAAAATTATCAATTCCACTGCGCCACGCATCTCTAAAGAAAGTGCCTGCCAATTTCCCTGGGAAAAAATTGTGCGCTGCTTTAACTGGCTTGTCGTCTCAAAGGCTGGTTAAACCGTTGAGCTCGTGGCATGAGTTTCAGCTCACCTGTTCCTGTACCACCTACGTGATCGGCGCACCTTTGACCAAGCGACAATGTCATATGGTGACCAGCCATCGTGTGACGGCGTAAATACTGGCAATGTGTAACGTCATGATGACGCCATATTTTGACGTCATCACGTGGGGATTTCTTTAAAAAGTCGTGCTGACGCCGCAGGCGCCACCGGTCAATTTTTTGCTTTTAATGGGGCATCTAGGGCATTCTCAAAATCTAATTGCGTGAACATTCAATGATAGAATATTGCACATGCACACCCATCCTGCGCGCAGTCATACCGTAGTGTCACACCAAGAGGACACGGCGCTCCCCCTACACTACCCTACGCCAGCCATCTTGTATATATATATATATATATATATATATATATATATATATATATATATATATATATATATATATATATATATATATATATATATATACAGCGCTATTACAAACAAATCTGCGATTAGAAACCCATTAATTAAACATGTTTAGCTAGCCAGGTCCAGTTAATAGCTGCCACTTCCGTAGTTTCGGCCACAGGTTGGATGAAAAAAATGTGAATTTAAGGGCTACGAAGGGACTCGTTCTAGCAGACATGATTCCTTCAGGTAGAATGCGAGGGATTATTGGTCAGCTGCTTGCTCGAAAGAAGATCCCGTGCTACGTGACGCTAGCAGGCAAAACAAGAGTGTTTGACACTCACCCTCCTGGCTACGAGAGGCCCTACCACGCACAGGTTTAATCGTACAGATATACCTTATAAAGTGTACAGGAGGATTACCACCACTGTAGCTGGATTGGTGCAACTTCGGAAACGTTATCAGAAGTTTGCAGTTCAGTCTCTGCCGTGGCCAAGTTGTCTTTTCGTCCACGTCCATTGCTTAACATTCCTATCCTAGTTATTACAAATAACGTACCCTATATTTTTCTTGGCTTGATTGTCTGTTGGTTCTCATTAAGGTTGTGTCGAACACAGGAAATCGAGCCCTTTAAACTCCATTTCTTTCGTCTATAAGACATATACCTGGCAGTTTATAGCATAACTCACTCGGTGGCGTTGATACTCTAATATATGAAAGTTACGTCAATGTAAAGATCTATTAACTACCAACAATTCAGCTCAGTCCAGTTTATTAGGGGCGAAGCTCCTTAGGGTGTGGGTCTGTCCCTCCTCTGTAGTAGTAGTTGTAGCAGTAGTAGTAGTAGTAGTAGTAGTAGTAGTAGTAGTAGTAGTAGTAGTAGTAGTAGTAGTAGTAGTAGGTGGGTAGGTAGGTAGGTAGGTAGGCAGGTAGGTAGCCACGTATAGTGGAATGTACCCACTCCACGTGATAAAGATGACGATGACGCCTGATGACCATGAAGAATAAGCGCGTTCCAGTATAGTGGAATGTAGCCACTACACGTGATAACGATTACGATGACGCTGATGACCATGAAGTATAAGCGCGTTCCAGACCACACATTCTCTTTCTGCCATGGATGAAAACGATCGTGAACGCGCTCTCGCCCTCGAAAGGCAAAACGGCAACGCCGACAACAAACGTTCCCCTGAGCTTAACGTCATATATGAGGAAATCAGGGGAACCCCCTCCTTGTGGTCCGTAGAGCTCTTGAACAAAATCATCATCTACCCCATATGTAAATAATAAAACATTGCGTATATACTTAATCAATATGTAAATAATGAAACATTGTGTATTTACTGCATGTATAATCACACCACACCCCCGCGTTTATGTGTCAGATCTTTGTATGATGATCGAGTGGGCAAAATTTACGGGGATTGACGGTTTACCAGATTACCTCCGGAGCTTCGCCCACTCATCATCATTCACTTCGTGGATATGGCGTGATTCTTTTTCATCATCAGGACACACCGTAGAGTGATGTAAGGGCATTGGACAAAAAAACCTCAAAAATGAGCTTGACATATGTTGTGTTTATTCATTAAATAAGTCACGTGAATATGAATTAATTTTATAAACCTTTTGGACATACTCATAAGGTGGATATAGGCCTCTATTGAGAAAGCACATTTTTGTCCTCACGTTTATGCGGAACTATGGTTATGCCTGTGAAAAACTTCCACGAGGAAAACGGATTAAAAACGTGTTCCAGTATAGGTGTAATTATCTGAAGGATATATTTAATGGGGTGGATTTCAAATACTGCAATGGTACTGCAGTTACTGTTACTTATGAATCTAAATAATAAATTGTTTCGTGTTCGGATGTCAGGGCCAGAAAAGCGCTTTCCTTGCGCCAGTTACTCAGAAATTTCATGCAATTGCGATCATGTCCTTGACTTGTGAGAGATAGAAAATAATTATTGAATGTGTTCGCCCAGTTCGCACCCTGAAATTACATTGCCGTCCATATAAATCTGCGGCAATGTTTTTGCGAATGTATTTGCGATATCATTTATTTTCGACTAATACCCAATAACATGAGGAAAAGAAAGCAGTAGGCCTATTGCAGAAAATTCTGGTGACGCCCAGTATGAAATCACAACCCCCTATTTTACCTATTACGTTTAAAAAGGGCACATTGCATAATACGTGTCAGAGTTTGTGTGAGGGATATGAAAAGATACTGCAGCCACTGATGGTGCCAGGGGTGTTTTTATCAAAATGGCGGCAATATTTGGCCTTGAGATATGCCCAAGGACAGCAATTTTGCTGAGAGCAGCTGGGAGTTACAAAAAGATACAAGCACAGATCATGAGACACTCCCGAAAGCACCTGTTCACAATAGAGTCCACCCTTCTTCATGCGAGCCAACATGTGTATCGAAATAACCCACAATATACTCTTTTCATAATTCACAAGTGCACTCCTCTGCACTGCACATGCGTCCAACTAATGGCGGCACCCGTTGTGCTTTAGGTGGAGTGGAGGTCGTAGGTGCAAGGGCTGAGGCTTGTCCGTTATTGGCTTGTCTCTTGTCTTATGTTATGTCTGTTCTGTCTACATTTTCCACGTCATAGTGCAAGGAAACCATGCTTCAAAGCATTGTTTGCTCAAGTGACTAGCCGCCATTAATAGGGCTAACTGCACCGAAAGAAAGCTAGCTTTACAATTATGAAAGTGGTCTGTAGGCAGGGGCGTAGGCAGAAATATTTTTCGGGTGGGGAAAGGGGGTGGCGGAGCACCACCTTCATCTGATGTGGGGACCCGGCAGGTAAATGGTGATTTTTCGCTCGGTATACCATGGCAAAAAAAAAAAAAATTCGGGGGGGGGGGGAGAAAGGGGCGGGGGGGGCACGGGTCTGGTGTGCCACCCCCATGGCTACGCCACTGTCTATAGGTAAATAAATTGGTCCGACGAATAAAACAGCATCATTTGCAGGCACTCTGTCAGCCGCTTGATCGATGTGGGTCGCAAAGACATCGTCATAAAAATTTCATGACGTTGTAAGTTCGAAGATGTTAGGTGGGTGTCTCAGTGCAGTATATAAGTAGGCATTCATACGCGAAACTCAAGTTTTCCAAGTGCCTCGGCGACATGGAAATGTGCCCATTGATATACCACACGTGTCGTGTGCATCTTGAGCAATCTTTGCGTACATTCGGTTCGCAGTAATGATACCACATCTATACACCACTAAATAAAAAAAGAACCGAAACATCGCCCTCAAAGAAATTATACTTGTCCGTCCGGTGTTCCACTTGATGTGTTCTTACACTTATTGCAAAAAGACACAAACCTCCCAGGGTCCCTTATGCACGCACCTAAGTCGACTGGAAGGCAAAGGCCATTTTCTTTTAGATGTGAAGCATCTTATGGCGAAGCTTAATCCGGTGGTGGTGGTGGTGGTGGTGTGCCGCGTGCCCACCCTTACTGCGCATGCGCAAACCCTTTAAAAAAAATAAAAATAAAAAAACCTCCTCTCCCCCTCTCTCTCCTCTAGGCATCCCTCCCCGCGGCAACCACACCCTCACTGCGCATGCGCCTCGCCTCCTCTCTCCCCTCTTACACTCCCCCCCTCTCTCCTCTAGGCATCCCTGCCCGGGGTGTCTACACTCCCACTGCACATGCGCGTCCCCCCCCCTCTCTCTCCTCTCCTACGCTCCCCGCTCTCTCCTCTATGCATCCCTGCCCGCGGCGTTCACACTCTCACTGCGCATGCGTGTCACCCCCCTCTCTCTCCTCTCCTACGCTCCCGCCTCTCTCGCCTCGCGACGCCGACGCAGGCAGCGTCTGCTAGCGAGTTTCTTTGTTGATAAAACCTACTGCTCGCGCTGCACAACCGTTCACTGGCCACCCCGTATACAGGGTGTTTCAAGAAATGTGTCCACTATTTTTTAAAAATCAGTAAAATGCGGTATTTGCTCGCTGTCTTCACAATTGCTTTTTCTGTAGCGGGAGGCATCTTAAGATGGTTGAAGACATGATTTGAGACAGTAATTAGGAAAGTTAAATTAATCAACTTTTTAATTAGCGGAGTTAGGTGGTTAAGTCCCATGGGAGGATTAAAGTATTTCATGCGAAGAACCCATTTCAGCTTTGAGATTTCGAAAAAGCGGCCTCTATTAATTGTCGTGGCGTAATGAAATTCAGGCAAATTCAACGGCGAAACCGAAACCCAAGCACCGATGAGCGCAACAAGCAGACGACTAGAATGACGTTTACAGTTACAGAGGTGCAGTTCTTGCCTGTTCGTTAACGTATGTCCGTCATGCATGCTACTACTGCAAGCGCAGCCCACACACTCACACCAAGAAGTCGGTTGATGGTTTATATAATGACGTTCACTCATTGTGGACGTCTCAGAAGAATGTGGCAGTTGCGCTCTTCCGCGTTTCGGTTTCGGTTTTGCCGCTGAATTTGGGAGAATTTCATTACTTCGCAATTATTCCTAGAGGCCACTTTTTTCGAAATCTCAAAGCAGAAATGGGTTCTTCGCATGAATGACTTCAATTTTCCTATTTGACTTAACCGCCTAACTCCGCTAATTAAAAAAGTTAATTAATTTAACTTTCTTAATTACTGTTCCAAATTATGTCTTCAGCCATCTTAAGATGCCTGCCGCGACAGAAAAAAGCAATTGTGAAGACAGCGAGCAAATAGCGCTTTTTCCTGATTTTTTAAAAGTAGTGGACACATTTCTTGAAACACCCTTATATGGCAATGGATCTTGACCTCCAAGGTGGTGCCGGTGGGAGATTTCTGCTGTGAGTTGTTGAACAATAAAAATTCGCAGCGTGCGCGTTAACTAAAAGCGGAGTGCGGGTTTCTGTGTCCAGTCGGAGTCTTCTGTCTCTCATTGCCCATTAGCAGCGATTGGCATGTTCCAGTAGGAAACACTGCTCCATCGCTGCCTGCTTTGCGCCTCCCCAGTTTTATCTCCTGCGCAACGCTGCGATGCGCGCCAGCGTCAACGCCGCCGCCAGTGTAAGCTTTAGCGCCCGCTGCTTCACATTACACATGGTTCCCTTTAGCGGGAGATGGTGTAATTTTTTTGTTCTCAGTCGATGTATTGTTCTTGCGCCGCCATCATTTCCTGCACCCAATGTGGTTCTGCATTGCCTCCGGGATCGGAGGCACTTCATCTGGTTTTGCACTGCTCCATGTTGGGCCCACCATTGACCAAGCTAAGATGCATGCGATGACGTCATCGCGTGACGTCACGGCACGTGGTATCATTGGGACGTCACTATGACGTCATAATGAAGTCCCATATTTCGGTGATCGTGACGTCATTGAGATTTTAATTTTTTATTTATTTATTTTGGGCATAACACGTATACAGGGTTTGCCCGCGAGGTTAGGCAAAAGCAGGACTTCAACCTCCTGACTAGGCCTTACCACACTGGGGCAGCAATGGCGTCGCCATCATGTGATGATGATTTTTTCATCACTCGCGTGTATGCCGACGGCAGACGCCGGCGCGCAACGCCGGTCGATTTTCTCGTTTGACGAGGCATCTAAGGCTTTCGCATTAATAATGTTAAGCAAGGTAACTGAGGGCTAGATTGAAATCAAGCTGTCTTGCACCATTTTTATTGCTTGACCATTGCCATCCCTTCAACTAACACATTTGCTGACAACCTTAAAAGGAAGCTAACACTTCGAAATAATACGCAAGACTTCGCAGGAATTCTGAGATATCATACTTATCTCACAGTACTAACACTACCTTTGCGTCCTCTGTTTACGTTATCAAGGTATCCAGCAGCCAACTACGACTTTTGTTCAAGGCAACTCCTACGAGTGAAGACCCAGCACACCTGGAGCTCTGGAGAATCTACCCTGTGACCCTAGAAGATGCGCGGATGTCCATCACTGGCGCACCGGGTATCGTCAACAAAATTATGTATTATTCCAGCATCCTATTGAAGCACCAAGTCGAAAAAATGTGGAGCACGATCCTTCGCACGGATGCATCGTATCTCTTTTCCAATCCTCCTCCTCGCGCATAGGAAATAGCGTACGCTCTCTCAAATGCGAATAAATTGACGTATATTCGCACTTACTCAATTGCATATCTGCTGCAGTAATAAATAAAGCTCTTCTATCGGCCCGATATTCCTCTCACTTTTCAGCCAATAGAGATTTTCACCAACAAAAAATCACAGCATATCCACGAAGTGAATGATGATGAGGGAGCTTGCACCAGAGGTTAAATCCGGTAAGCCATGATGTGAGTTCGACCTTCGCCGGGTGCCAGGTGAAGACTGTGAGTGCCTGTCATTAACCGCCGTCCTTTTTCAGAGCCGCCATTGTCATTCTTCGTCTTCGAAATATCGATGCCTTCGTCATCAACCACCATGGCATGACTCATGACGTTGAGGGCGATGACTGCCTGCAAAGGATCTTCGAGGTCCGTAACCTCAGGCGCCGGTTCGATCTCGTCGTCGTCGGCCACGTCATCACCGCCTTCGTTTCCTTCTAAACGCGCGAGGCGGCTCCAGTCGATCTTGATCTTGAGATATTTGTAAAGTGGAGAATGCTCTTGATGTTTTAGCCAGGCGTGCACTACGTGGCGTTTCTTGACGAGACCCTTCTTGTAGGAAGGCTTATTAATGAACCGGCGCTTGAGTTGAACGTCGACGGCTGCGTCGTCGGGGACGTTCCGCGGCAGGCACTGCACGGTGTTGGGCACGTTAATCGGAACGTTGACCACTTGCCCCTTAATGCCGTACTGGCCACCGCCGTGAGCCAAACGCCTGATGCTCCTGAAGGGTAGACGAGGAGCGATCAGGCATTCTTCCACTGGGTTGGGCACGGGAAGGTGATCGGGCTTGGGAGGGTAGCGATACCCAAGCGTGACGGTCATCGCGGGGACTTTTCCGGCAACCAAAGACTCTTTGCAAGTGGAGCACACTTTGTACTCACTGTAGTCAGTTGATGACGTGGCGGCAAACTATCGCCGCAGAACGGCGATAGCTTTGGCGCGCCATCACCATCGCCATCACTGCGCCTCTAGCGGGAGCAATGAGAACTAGCGTACACGGCAGGAGAGACGAGAGACTACCCCTCAGCAAAAAGAGCAAGCTCCTAAAAAGTGTTTAGAAAAAATTACACCATCTCCCGCTAAAGGGAACCATGTGTAGATGTGAAGCAGCGGGCGCTAACGCTTACACTGGCGGCGGCGTTGACGCTGGCGCTTATCGCAGCATTGCGCAGGAGAGAAAACTGGGGAGGTGCAAAGCACGCAGTGATGGAGCGGTGTTTCCTACTGGAACATGCCAATCGCTGCTAATGGGCAATGAGAGACAGAAGACTCCGACTGGACACAGAGACCCGCACTCCGCTTTTAGTTAACGCGCACGCTGCGAATTTTTATTGTTCAACAACGCACAGGAGAAATCTCCCACCGGCACCACCTTGCAGGTCAAAATCCATTGCCATATATACGGAGTGACCAGGGAACGGTTGTGCAGCGCGAGCAGTCGGTTTTTTCAACCAAGAAACTCGCTAGCAGACGCGGCCGGCGTCCGCTTCGCGAGGCGAGAGAGGGGGGAGCGTAGGAGAGGAGAGAGGGGGGGGGGGACGCGCATGCGCAGTGGGAGTGTGAACGCCGCGGGCAGGGATGCCTAGAGGAGAGAGGGGGGGTAGCGTAGGAGGGGGGAGGGGAGGCGCATGCGCAGTGAGGGGTGTGGTTGCCGCGGGGAGGGATGCTTAGAGGAGAGAGAGAGGGGGGAAAGGAGGCTTTTTAATTTATTTTTTTTTGAAAGGGTTTGCGCATGCGCAGTAAGGAGGCCACGCCACACACCACCACCACCGGATTAAGCTTCGCCATCAGATGCTTCACATCTAAAAAAGCAGTCTCGAGGACTTTGCCGAGTTTTCAATATTTCCCGCAGTTTCGTGGTTCCAACTACCGTCTGCGGCGCAACGCTGTTAATAAAAGAATTCAAGAGTACACACGCATTTACGACATAGTTGCTTTCTTTTACACGTGAAGCGAGAACAATTGAACCAACAGAGAATGAGTGAACTCCCCCTTTTACTTTGGCTGTCAAATGTTCTGGTCTTAGGTTCTTTCCTTATACATATTGTAACAACCTCACAACAAGGACTTTCTATTTACAGTGTTTATTAAGGGCGAACTTGTGCCCAAAGCCAAATAAGCACAACAGTTAAGAGAGAACCGAAAGTCCACCGTCCTCGCGAGCCTCTGCTTCGAACACTGTCTTTTTCTTCCTCTCGCGCGTTGGCCGCTCGGTCGAAGCTCGTGCGCATGCAGAGCCGGCTGGTTTCATCTGTTGTAGCGGTGCCGTCAGCGTTTCGCTTCGTGTGCAACGTCTGCGTCGTACTAAGTGTCGGCAATTTCCCGTGGCATTATCCCCCCTCTCAAGTCGCATCGTCCCGATGCCTGCGATGAGGCTGCATGGAGAGTTCCTTTTGCGGATGCGTTTGAAGGAACGAGGTGATAGCACAGCAAGCGATTAGTGTGGGTAGTTTTCGTCTCGGTCGTGGTATGGCTTCATGCGTACAATGTGTACGCGCTCCGTGGGATTGCGTAGTCTCGAATGCACATGTCCTGCAGGCTTGACTTCATAAACGAGGTCACTGAGTCGCTGTACTACTTCATAGGGGCCAAAATATCGGCAAATGAGCTTTTCAGACAGGCCTCGTCGTCGTACTGGAGTCCATATCCACACTTTGTCGCCAACGTCATACCGCGTTTCACGTCTTCGCTGGTTATAGCAATCGGCATCGATCCGGTGTTGGTGACATATTCGGTACCTTGCCAACTGTCGGGCCTCTTCCGCTTTTTGTAGAAAGTCGTCAAGATCAGGGGGGCAGTCATATTGGTCTATCGGTAACATAGCGTCCAGTGTTGTGGTAACTGCACGACCGTAGACTAGTTGAAATGGAGTAACCTTGGTGGTCTCTTGTACGGCGGTATTATAGGCAAAGGTGACGTATGGTAAAATTTCGTCCCACATTTTGTGCTTGACATCAACATACATTGATATCATGTCGGCTAGAGTTCTGTTAAGACGTTCAGTCAGGCCATTGCTTTGGGGATGATATGCGGTAGTTTTTCTGTGAGCAGTATGAGTCATGTTCAGCAGGTACTTCATAAGTTCCGCCGTGAAGGCCGTTCCGCGATCGGTGATTACAACATTTGGAGCGCCATGCCGTAGAACTATGCTGTGTACAAAGAACTTGGCTACTTCAGCTGCCGTTCCCCGTTGCAAGGAGTAGAGCACTGCACGGGCCGGGATTTTCGGCCCGGGCCCGGCCCAGGCCCGGAAGTTGTTTAAACTTACCCGCCCGGCCCGGTGATTGAAAGCGAGGCCCGGGCCCGGCCCGTACCCGAGGAAAAAAATTCGCCTACCCGGCCCGGCCCGGCCCGACCGCAGATCGGGCCCGACCGAGGCCCGAGCCAATAATCTATGTGGTGTCGCCCGAACACGAAATCGACAAGGTGTTTTAAGTGACATATATGATATATCTACGCTTTGGTGGTGCATGCTTCGCTAAAAATTATACTTTAACCTATGGTTATTTATTGTAAACAGGGGCTCACGGTGAAAACAGCTGAGCTGATATACTTGATGCAATGAATGTTTTCTGGCAGTGGTACACTGTACCAACTTTTTCTGCAAACACTATGGGGATGCAATCACGGCTTGGACGGACACCCGTCTGGTCCGGAAGAATCATTGAATAAAAAGACGAGGACACCGACCACAAGGGAGTAAAAATGCGTTGACGTTGAGGGGACCCACAATGAAAGCCTTGTTCACAATCGTTGTGAAGAAGGCTCCCGTTCTGGGTGCCGAAACGTCAACCACGAGGATCATCAAGAGCGTTTCACCGCAGATATTGTAGCAAGGAAAGTGATTTGCAGCATGAGTTCAGTTTCAATACATCGCGCAGTAAAACGAGAGGACACAAGGAACAGAACACTCTCTTCCCTTTGTTTACATTGCGGTGAATTAAAATTTAAAGCATGCTCTAACGACAAAGCCAATCGTGCACCCTTCATGATATGTAGCGCCTGTCTTCAGCATAGTAGCCCCTTGCCACAGCATGAGAAATAGAGAAGGAAAGCAAAATTCGTTACGTTCTTGTAACTGCACTAACATAGACAAAAATTATAGTGAACCGAGCGCACCATGTGTACTTTTATATATACGTATAAGCAGCCGAAACGAAGAAAAAAATATTTGTCATAGCATTCTTTTCATCTATCCCACCGCTGCTAGTATATATACACTCTAGCAGTTGTTTGTGGCATATTTTACAGCTTGTTTCTTCACATGTCATTGAGCAAAAAATCAACTTATGCGCTGCTGCATCACATATCCTGACGCCCTAAAGTTTCTCGCACTGCTTACGCTAGCAGGGGAGTACATCTGCCTTGCGAATTGTGAAGGCGTCGCAAGTCGTTGCTTTTAACTTCCACCCCTGGAGCAAATTTAGGATGTCTCTGCGGACTTCTGCACAATGAACATAGGTGTCCAGCTCTTGCCTTCATTTCTGTCGTTCCCGAACGTCGCGCCGGTCTTCAATGCCATCTATAAAAATCCTCTTTGAGCGTTTCTCCGTGCAGTTTTCAGCAGTGTATGTTATGCATGTTTTGCACCGCGCTCTCTTGTTTTTTTTTCCCATATTATAATGGTGTACTGGTAATGGTTACGATGTTGCACTGGTATAGAAGGTGGTCATTGGACTATACGACTGACAGGAGGAGGACGAAGAGATCTCGATCTATTTTCAGGGTTTGTTCCAGTTTGGTAATACCTGGCGCGAATAAGCTTTTCGACGCTTACTCATATGGTTCGAGGTAAAGGGACATCAATCACATGGCACGGAATTCGTAATTGTCTTTTTTCAAGCCAGGCATTTCGTAAGCAAATATACTTTGCCCGAGGCCTTGTTTAATGGACCTATGCTATTCCTGCACATTCCAACGTTGTTGCGGCAGTATCATGTATCTCTCGCACTATATAGCGCAGGGGGTCTCAAACACGCGGCCCGCGGCCCGCACACGGCTGCCTTCGTCCGATTTTTTTTCTTTATAAGTACTTCCTTAAGCTACATAGGCATGACAGGTCTAAAGCATTTTCTTGTCAGACACCCCATGCGTCCACCATGCGTTCATACATAGCCGTGAAAGAAAAGTCTATATTTCAGAATCGGCGTCCAGATTTTAGTCATTTTGGAGATAGGTATAAATATGTTGTTAGAATCACGCCACCAAATACCTTTCAGAAATGACCGATATATGAGATATGGGAAATGTATTTCAAATGACAAAATCAGGTGACATTTGGTACAACCTATTCCCCACCCCCCACCCCTCCTATCCCTTGCCCTGGCCTTTGCGGGACTAAATTTTCGTGAATGCAGACCGTTAGCTGATGCGAGTTTGAGACCCCTGCTATGCTGAACAAGACGAAAGCTCAAACGCTAACAATATGGGCGTACAAGGCAGGCTGTACATGTACATCTCGCGTGACATGACCACTGGGAGCCGTGACAGAGCCACGGAAAACAAATGCCTTTATAGGGATCCTATGTAACGAGACTCCGTGCAGTCCTTTCGTTTTAGTGGAGGGCTGGAATATTCAAAATCGTTTCCCAGCTTTAGAGCTCTTGCGATGATAAGTTATAAATTTATTATATTACCTTAATTACTGTGATCACAGAATACCATTTGGGATACAAAATAATAAAGAATGCGAATAAAGCCCAGAATAGCCAGATGTTAACTATGTAAGCGTCTGACCTATTTACTTTTAGCTCGCCCGTTTCAGATAAATCAAGTAGCCCCATATGCAAGAAGGAAAAGAAGTTCAGTACTTGTCCATCATAGAACTCCAAATAGCTTGCCCCACAAAAAAGAACCATTTTTTTCGAGATGAAATGTGAAACATATATGTATGAGCAATTTCTCTGGAATAAACTTAAAAGGACACTAAAGAGAAAAATATTTTTTTTGATTATCAGTAAATTACTGTTTTACAATTCCAAAGTAACCACGCTCGCCGTGACAAGACTTCGTAAGCGCGGAAATGCGGGTGGCGACGCCACCTTGAAATTCGCGCAGCAGAAGTCGTCACGTTGGAGATTCTGACGGCGTCTACTGGGGCCTACGTAGATCCCAATCGGTAAAAATGAAGTAAATTGACCTCTGAGTAGCCCATAAACTTAACATACCACGTTTCAGGAAATTTTGAAGATCCAGTGCCCCCCAAAATACGACAAATACAGTTTGAAATCCGTGACGCCACGCGCGGAGATTACAGCACGAAATTCTAAAATGGAACTTTGGTCTTGATTTTTTCCTGTCTGAATAAACTTACGGTCGTGAAAGGAATTATATTCAAATTCTCAGAATACACATTATTAGTCTAAACCACTGTGCTGGCACAGTGGTTTAGACACTGCACAGTGTTTCACTTTCGTGTCTCTTTAAGAATCGAGAAAAGTCCAGGCCCGGCCCGACCCGAGCCCGCCATCTCAAACCCGGGCCCGGCCCTAAGCCCGAAGCTTCAGGCCCGAGCCCGGCCCGGGCCCGCCGTGAAACCTACTTTACCCGGCCCGGCCCGGCCCGCGGGCCGGGCCGGGCCCGGGTTCTCGGGTAGGCCCGAGCCCGTGCAGTGCTCTAGCAAGGAGTCCGTTTCGGCGTATCTCGTTAAGTAATCAGTCGCCACAACGATCCATTTCTTGCCGAGTGAAGAGGTCGGGAAGGGTCCAAGGAGGTCCATTCCAACTTGTTGGAACGGCGCTTTCGGTGGATCTATAGGTTGTAGAAGGCCCGCTGGTTTAGTACTTGGTGTTTTCCGTCTTTGGCACTCGCGGCATGTTTTAACATAGTGCTGTACAGAAGCTAATAACTTGGGCCAATGATAATGCATACTGATTCTTGCAAGCGTTCGAGTCACACCCAAATGTCCAGATGTGGGCTCATCATGGCACGCTCGTAGTATTTCTTGCCGCATAGTTGCAGGAACGACAAGCAAGAACTTTTCACGGTTCGGCTTAAAGTTTCTCTTGTAGAGAACATTTCTTCGGAGGCAGAACGATGTCAGGCTTCGAGAAAATATACGGGGTATTCTTACGTTGACTCCTTCTAGGTGTTTGATGAGCGGGAGCAATTCCTCGTCTGCGCGTTGACAGTCGGCTATTTCAGTAGTCTCGACAATACCTACAAACGGAAAGTCCTCTTCTGATAGTGCCGTGTCTGCAGGCGCGCGTGACAAACAGTCGGCATCGGTATGCTTCCTCCCAGATCGGTATACGACGGTTATATCATATTCTTGCAGTCTGAGGCTCCACCTTGCTAGTCGTCCAGATGGGTCCTTGAGGTTCGCCAGCCAGCAAAGGGCATGATGATCGCTCACTGCCTTGAAAGGTCTACCATATAGGTACGGCCGAAATTTACTGATGGCCCAGATGACGGCAAGGCATTCTTTCTCTGTGGCCGAATAGTTGGTCTCCGCTTTTGATAGAGTCCGGCTGGCGTAAGCTATTACCTTTTCTTCGCCATTTTGCCACTGTATTTGAATGGATCCAAGGCCGATGTTACTGGCGTCTGTATGTATTTCTGTGTCAGCTGTCTCGTCAAAATGAGAAAGAATTGGGGGGCTTTTCCAGTCGTTTTCTTAATTCGTTGAAGGCGCTTTGCTGCTCGTTTTGCCACTGGAAAGGCACATCTTCTCTCGTAAGTTTCGTTAAGGGCTCTGCGATCTTCGAGAAATTTCTGACAAATCGTCTATAATAATCACATAGACCTAGAAACCTCCGTACTGCCTTTTTGTCTGTTGGCACCGGGAACCTTGCGACGGCGGCTGTCTTATCGGGATCAGGGCGAACGAACACCCTGGGCGCTCACGACGTGCCCAAGAAATCGAAGTTCTTCGAAACCGAATTGGCACTTCTCTGGCTTGATTGTCAAATCTGCCGAACGGATTGCCTCTAACACTGACCGCAGGCGCTTGATGTGCTCTTCGAATGTAGCGGCGAAGATGACCACGTCGTCTAGGTACACTAAACAACACTGCCACTTCAATCCGGAAAGTACAGTATCCATCATGCGTTGGAACGTTGCCGGCGCACAACAGAGACCAAACGGGAGAGCCTTAAATTCATAGAGTCCGTCCGGGGTAACAAAAGGAGTCTTCTCGCGATCGCGTTCATCAACTTCGATTTGCCAGTATCCACTTTTCAGATCTAGTGACGAGAAGTACTTTGCACACCGAAGTCGATCTAACGTGTCGTCGATGCGCGGAAGGGGATATACATCCCCTTTAGTAACAGCATTCAATTTCCGGTAGTCTACACAAAACCGCAGCGTGTTGTCCTTTTTCTTGACAAGCACCACTGGGGATGCCCATGGGCTGGTAGAAGGCTGAATAACATCATCTTCAAGCATTTCTTGTACCTGATTCTTGATTATTTCCCTTTCCTTTGGCGAAACACGATACGGGTGCTGGCATACCGGCCTGGCGGTCTCGTACGTTATGATTCTGTGTTTTGCAATGCTCGTGCGCCGTACCTTGGAGCTACTGGAGAAGCAGGTGCTAAATTCCCGTATGAGGTCGTATAACTGTCGGCGTTGAATCTCTGAAAGGTGGGGATTGACAGATATCACATCGCAGACGTCAGGTATTGGTTTTATATCCATTGACGTTGTTTCGAGACTGCATATCTCTGTCGCGGCAAAGAACTCATGGAGAAAAGCTATCGTTGTGCCCTTCGCGATGTGCTGGAATTCGTTTCCGAAATTTGTCAGGAGGATATCTGCGCACCCGTTTCGCAGGTGAATAATCCCTCGTGCCACACAAACGCCTCTCTTCAGGAAAACATCAATGTTGCTGTCAGCCACACCTTCGTAGTCGATAAATGTATCATTCCTGACGAGAACCATTACACTGCTTCGTGGCGGTACAGTCACGTCATCAGCGACAACGCGCAGTGGAGTGGTGTATCCCTCGTCCAGTGCTGCTGCCTTTATAGCCTGTTCCGTCGAAAATGACACGCTTGACCTTTGCAAATTAATAATGGCACCATTAGCTTGCAGGAAATCCATTCCCAGTACAACTTCCCTCGAACACACGGGCAGGACGACAAAGTCACCGATGTAGGTGAAGCCCCGTATCCCAACTCTTGCGGTGCATCTGCCGAGAGGCGTTATAAGGTGACCGCCTGCCGTACGTACTTGAGGTCCACTCCATTCGGTCAAAACTTTCCTGAGTCGCTTCGCTAAGTCGTAACTTATCACAGAGTAATCCGCACCGGTATCGATTAAGGCATTGAGCTCTAGTCCGTCAATTACCAACGGCAAGTCTGAAGTTATTTTTTCACTACTGCACTGCTTTACCTGTAAACAGTCGTCGTCGTCGCGTTGGAATCGCAGTGGAGGATCTTCACATCTCTGATCGCCAGCGGCCTCACCTCCACAGGTCGCCCTCCTCAGTTTCCCGGGTTAGGGCTAGGCGAACGAGGCCTAGGCATGCTTGGGAAGGGATGTGGGCTGGGAGAGCGCTGGTGCATGGGGGATGGTGAGCGCGGTTGATGACGACGAGGCGGGTCGAAGTTCCGACGCGAGCATAGGTATTCTTCAATGTCGGATGGTCTTTCGCCGTTTCGCGGACACGGTGCGTTGATGGCGAATCCCCTAAGACCAGCTTGACGGTATCGGCAAAATCGGTATAGGTGACCAGCCTCTCCGCAGTGGAAGCACAGGGGCCTGCGTTCGGCATCTCGCCATACATCGCTTTTCCGAGGCGTTGTCTCTGTCGGACGAGGTGCACTGCGTGCTGTCTCGGCAATTTGGGGCGGAGTGCGTGTTGTCTGCAAGTAGGTACTTGGCGTCTCGATCGGCGCACAGTGGAGAGCAGGCAGTCTGAGCACCTCAGAGTACGTTACCGCACGTCGAGTCGGTGGCGCATCACTCTGCGGCTCCCGCATTGCCTGCCGAATTTCTTCTCGGACAACTTCCGCAAGAGACAGCTCTGGGGAGACATCGGGTGACTGCAGTTTGCGTAGTTCCTCGCTGACAACCGATCGGACGAGCTCCCGCAAGGCGTCAAGATTATCCACGACGCCTGCCGAGTAGACTCCTGCTGATGTACAGGCTACGTCGCGATTGTACTGCCGGGCTCTCTGCTGCAGCGTGGTTTCAATGGTTGTTGCTTCCGACCGAAACTCAGCAACAGTTCGGGGCGGATTGCGAACGAGTCCCGCGAACAGCTCTTGCTTTACTCCATGCATGAGGTGACGCACCTTCTTGTCTTCCGTCATGCCGGGATCAGCTCGCTTGAACAGGCGGGACATGTCTTCTATGTACATCGCCACAGTTTCGTTCGTACGTTGATTCCGTGTACGAAGAGCTGCTTCTGCCTTTTCCCGGCGATCACTGTTGCCGAACGTACACAGCAACTGCCGCCGAAACTCTTGCCAGGACGTCAGAGATGCCTCGTGGTTTTCGTACCACACTCGCGCAGAGTCTTCCAAAGCAATGTAGACATTGCGCAGCTTGCGTTCTTCGTTCCACTGGTTTATATTTCCCACTCTCTCGAAATGGTCTAACCAGTCTTCGGCGTCCTCGAACGGGTCACCGTGGAACACCTTTGGTATGACAGGCTGGCTTACGATGAGCTGTGCCGGCGTAACTTGGCTAGTCATAGTGGTGCTGGTCATAGTGGTGGTGCCGCTTGACTCCGTCGCCGATGCCCTTGACACAGAGGGGAGTGGTCCGAATTCTGGCGAATTCCCTTGGAGACGGCGGCTGACCCGTTGGTGCACCGGTGTAAGCTCGACGTCTTCCGGCTGGTCAGTGCTTGGACTTCGCTCTCGTGGGGGGCTCGGAATCATCTACCCCGCACCTCCACCAGAAAATGTAACAACCTCACAACAAGGACTTTCTATTTACAGTGTTTATTAAGGGCGAACTTGTGCCCAAAGCCAAATAAGCACAACAGTTAAGAGAGAACCGAAAGTCCACCGTCCTCGCGAGCCTCTGCTTCGAACACCGTCTTTTTCTTCCTCTCGCGCATTGGCCGCTCGGTCGAAGCTCGTGCGCATGCAGAGCCGGCTGGTTTCATCTGTTGTAGCGGTGCCGTCAGCGTTTCGCTTCGTGTGCAACGTCTGCGTCGTACTAAGTGTCGGCAATTTCCCGTGGCAATATTATTTAGTAAGCTTTGATTAAAGTTTCAAGTTTCACGTGAAGAATTGAATTATATATCATCCAGAATACCAAAGAATAAACATCTTTACAAGGGAGAGCTGAGGCCGGTTCATGATTACATAGTTGGACAGTGCGTCTGCTCTAAAGCGTTGTGCGATGCGTACGAAACGTGGTGTCGTAACAATTCTTACAATGCGGTTCGAAGCCGTAGCATGGGTACACCTGTTGGAATAGACAAGGGCCCGCACTGACGAAAACACCCTGAAGCAAGATATGTTCTCAAGAGAATTTTTCAACAAGTTGTAATGACGGGAACGTTTCAAATTGCTCATTTGATTTGTTTTCACGACATCAGATTAGCGAACAAGAAAACTGATCTTTCATGGTCAGTATACACGAAAAAAACTAGCGCAGCTTGCACAGGAGGCGCAATGCTAAAGATACAGCGGACCTGGTGGGAACCTGGGTAGTCCTGGCTGATCCCTTTTCGTTACGTTTGAATTTTTTCTTTTTTTTGTGTGTGTTATTTCTATTCCTTGCGTACGCCCTTTTTATTGTCGCTGTTTATTTCTACTTCTTTGTTTTTCTCACTCTTAATATCTATCTTTTTCACGGCCTTTCAGTCTTTCATTTTCCATCGTTCATTTCTCTCTCTCTCTCTGTAGTTCTATCTTCCTCTTTCGTTCTCTCTCTTTCTCTTTCTTTTTCTTTCTACCATTCTTTCTCTGTACCTAATTATCTCCTTCCCGTTGATTCTATGTTATATTTTACTCTCTCTCCTACTTCCTCTCATTCCCACTCTCACATCTGTCCTCCTCACCTTCACTTCCCATCTTCTATACTATAGAAGTCTATGTAAGCCATGCTCTGCTAGTTTTCCTGTATAGCTGGGCGGTTAAGACGCTCGCCATGGAAGAGCCGGCACTCGCGTTCGTATCTCGCCTCCCGAAAACATGATTTCACCTAGAAGCGTGGAAACTTCGGCAAGTTGGTAGGACATAAATGAATATACGAACAGCGCAACAGACAAAGACTGAAAAAGGTAGCAACACACAGCGCTGACTTTCAACAATGATTTCATAGCGTAGCGATGTACATATATATGTGAAAAAAATGGGCATGCGTGGAAGGGTGCAGTTAACAACCACTGCGATACAATGCCAGCAAAACTCTTGTCACTTGTTGATTGAGCAGGAAACCAGTACACAGCTTAAAATTGATAGAGATACGCAATCTCTTTTGCAATAGCGCAACTGATGGGGAACTCACACATGTACCGTCAAACTTACTTATGTGAACAGCCTCAATTATCTCACGCGTGGCCTGCGAGTGGTGCTTGCCTATTACCTCGCAACGCTCAAAGAGGGCACGCAGCCGCAGTCACGGCAGTCAATTTCGAGGTTTTCTTGAACCACATTGTGCACATTATTATTGTGCTCTCTCTCTTAAACGGTCATTCAAGCACCTTCCGGTTTGCCCTATGTATTTCTTACCGCAGGATAGCGGAAGAAGATACACGACACCAGTAGCACAAGGAACGAAGCGCGTTCTGCGTTTCACAGAGCATCTTACTTTGTTTGCGGCTGGTTGATTCACCAAGGTACAAAGCTTTGATAGCTTTTCCGGAGCGGAAAAGACAACAGTGATGCCAGCGCATTTCCCGTTATTGTTTCTAAAATTTAAAACAAGGGTCGGCAACCTGCGGCCCGCTGGTTGTCGACTTCTGTTTGCATATAATTCCACCGAAATAAAACACCTTGGAAGAGATATAATGCCAAGAAATGGAAAAGCTCGCTATTGTGGCTTAAATTTGTAAAAAAGAACAAAAATTGTTTTGTGAATATACTGAGTTGTCATAGAAACGAGCTGAAAAATTACTCTTCCGTCAATTATACACATACAATTCCCACGTTTTTATTTTTTGTGTGTAGCACGTTTGCACTTGTTATAATTTCAATTCACTGTATTTAGCGTCAAAATGTTTTGTGAATAGATACCATAGTAGTGAAAGTTAAATATTCTAGAGGAACGTAACTCCACAATTGTAATATCCCTTACATGCAACTTTGTTCGTGTGCCAAAAGCTATCCGCCAGTATAAGGAACAACGTCGAACACTGTACAAAACGAAGCTATTTAAACCTCTTCTTCTTTCGCCGGCAATTATTGGTCATATTTTGCGGGATAAGATGACGTGTGTTACGCGCACAACGTAATGCAATTTTTCCAGGAGTTATACTAACCTAGTGACACTGCGAAGCCACTGTCGTCGGCCACACTGAAATGTAGCCCAACCAGTACTGTCAACAATGAAGACAGTTTGTTCATGGTGAATGGCCCTGTAAGTATAAATAAAAAAATCGAGTACTTCACGTCCACAAAAGAGTGCCAACATGGGACCTACAAGAGTCCAGCTCGGGAACATCGATCCATGCAAGAAAGAAAACTACTATAAGAAAGTGTTTGGTGTTGTGAAATGCAAAGACTCCACGCAAGAAACGCAGGAGCGTGGGAGCACAAACTCAACCCTCTATTGCCTGAATTATGAGAAAATCATTTGAAAAATTGTTTCATCATTTTTATCATTAACAACATGAAGAAGAACTTGTACAAAAATTTTCAGATTTATTGTGACTTTATTAATGAAGATAAAGGTTTGTGCCAAATATGGCACACTATGCATTCGGGCAAGCAAAATTGCTGCCATGGCTGAAAAACAAAATCTCACTATTTGCGGTCTTTTTAGCGTGATTTGTGGAATAAAGCAAAGCAATTACTTCCTGTGTTCAGGCATAATTGAACATCTTGGTTAGTGCATCTGGCTGCCGACGTCTACGTGCAAGATGGCCGCTTACACGTTTGCCTGTTCGCATGGTGCCGCCTTGCTATACATTGCTGCCCGAATGACCAACCACTGACTTGTTGTAGTGAGCGTCAGTTGCCGATAAATTGTAAAAGCTAAATATCGCCGTGCACTGGTTAGACCTCACATAATTTTTTTCATGCACCCACGCCAACAATGTAACAAAAAATTGCAAGGTACTGTTGCTGGCACTCCAGACTTTCGTGAAGCTTCTCAAGACCTACCACCACAACTGAAATCTGGCAAAACAGAGCTGTGCTGCATGATCTCAGAGACTTTCTTTTTGTTTGTATTTGCATTGTACAACAAAACATAGATGGCGTCATATTGCACATTTCATCACTCACATGCATACTGTGCCAAATATGGCACATACCGATTTCCGACTTTATACCGTAGTGGGAAACGGAGTTGGGAAGAGCCTTAATGAGCATGAATTTTCAAAGCCATGAGATATGCCAAAATAATTTTTTCTTCCTTCTGTAACGAGAAAATGGTTGCAAGAAAAATATAGCAGTCACTGTTGTTCGTGTGCACTGTGAAATCTATTTCATGTCTAGATTTCATACTGCTCTTGGGATGGCAGCGCTTTTTTAATATTTAGTGCACGTAACTATAAGGATTACTTTAACTGTGTCGCATTCTCCACTGGTCCTCTTGCACCCGATATGAAAATGTTAATCGGTATGTGCCAAATATGGGACGCCATGCAATAGAGGGTTAAACTAATACTTTATCTCTCCTAAAGTCAGCGATTTGCACTAAGACAGTTTAAAGACAGGTGTGAAAAAAAAGGTTATCCTTTAAGGAATAAAGAACTTTTTTGCTACACTTCCTTCAAAACATGGACTTCTAAATTTGGCTCTGGTTCACCTTTACATGACAAGCTGTGAACTTGTAAGGGATGCTCGGCGCTTTACACCTTAAGTGCGGTGGATAGACATCACTTGTCAGCGCTATTTTGAAGCGTGTGCACATACCTAACATCCCCGAATGCACTCTTTAAAAATTCTCCGAATGTGCTTCCTCGCATCGTGTTAAATATACAGGGCGTGCAACCACGGGCGCATGATACAAGTGAAGACGCCACAAACTTACCTCTCGTAGACGAACGCAGCTTTCTCGAATGGATGGTCTGTGCTGTGGAGCGAACCCTCCAGGTACCCTTTATATACACGAAGACGAGCTTGTCTTGTCAGTTGTTTGCCAAAATGCGCTGACTCAAAATAGTCTTGCTTGTGGACGCAGACAGCAGCTTACGTGGGTACGCGGTAATCAGGTGGGCACCAATAAGATTGGCGAAATGTGCATACTTCGCAACTGCGTGCTTCTTGGTCATAGTGTCTGCGCCTATTTCTTCCTGTGTTTCCTGATCGCCTCGGTTTAGAAGAAACGTGCGGATTTCTCTCCGGGTAATCCGATCTGTGGCATACCCCTAACTCCTTATCACCATGGCAATAAGAGCGTCCGACGGCGGGACGGTATTTGTCTTCGTGTTTTGACGAGATCTTCCAGTTGTAGCTGCGCCAAGATTGGCATTCAAAAAATACGTTTATAGGACTCCCTAAGCAACGCAAACAAGAGGACAAACGAAGATACATAATGTTCTAAATACGAAGCACTTCTCTATCTATCTATCTATCTATCTATCTATCTATCTATCTATCTATCTATCTATCTATCTATCTATCTATCTATCTATCTATCTATCTATCTATCTATCTATCTATCTATCTATCTATCTATCTATCTATCTATCTATCTATCTATCTATCTATCTATCTATCTATCTATCTATCTATCTCATTTTTATGGCAATACTGGCGCGATCTGGCGACGCTGGCAAATACTGTTTCACTATATACAATGCTTTTCATGAGCTAAGACAAGAAAGTGAGGAATTATTTTTCGCTTCTGCTTTCTTCTTGTTTTGGTAGGTTGTCTTGTTTTCCATGTTCTTGTTTTTTTTCGTACTGGTGGCTTTTTTTCGATACATCCGACACTGAAATATATTTATTTTCTTTATTTTTGTAAGCACTCTCCAGCGCGATTGTTAGGCTTTCCAGCTGCAATAAATGAAATTAATGGAGAGCCTTCCACATCCGGCCACGGTACATACATTCTCTTCGAGTCTAGTTTGTTCCCTGTGACCTTGTTGTATTTTCTCGCACACCTACGTATCCGCTCAGAAGTCTTAAACAGTCTAGACGCCTTCACCACTCGGACATGTCGAGACCGTATCTCTTTCAGCGGTCACCGAGACGTCGCCGCTAGACTATGTAGCGCCTTCACTCTGTATCGCATTACAACCCCGTCCTTCCGATGTAAAAGTGTGGCAATTGAAACAGGCAATTGACAGGGAGATGTCTGCCCCAGAGAAGTGCAATATAAAAAACACACATCTGTGATCACGTTATTTTCACAGCAAGCAGCAGAGTGCATCGATTAATACATAGCAGTGCATGAATGTTCTCATTCCGTTCAATAGCCTGTCTCTGTCCACCATAGAAAAATCTTTTACGGCCGTTGCTTCTCCCGGGCCACTGTCCAAATATTCTTGAAAAGAACGCTTGTGAAGTGCATATATACACTTATTGGTTCTGGCTCAGTAAATATCTGGTCGTGCGCTTCCCCCGTCCTCTCAGCGAAAACCAGAGGCCTCCCTCATCGCATAATGCTACCCTTTCAGGCGACCGCGCCATTGCTTCAAAGAAATTCATTTCCTGAAGCGTCTTGCGCGTCCCACATTGATTCAGTGCGGACCGTCATTTGCCAATCTATGACGAGAAAATTTCGCTGAACTACACCTCAAATATGTGCCCAAAAATTATTATTTTTTTCAAAATACAGAGAACCTCTATATCAGGGGTCTCAAACACGCTGGCCCACGGACCGCACAAGACTGTCTTCACCCCACATTTTTTTTCTCATTTTCTTAATAGGGAGTTTTCGAATACCGTACGCAAAGCTTTGCGTTCGCTTACCGTTGCGGTTGCTGCCACTGCGCATGCGTCGTAACGCTAACCACGGTTAGCGTTTGCGGGCCGCCCGCAAGAAATCCGAAATAGCGTGGGGCCCGCAAAGCCCCTTTGCGGCGTTAGCGCTGGTGGGTGACAAACGCTATTCGAAAACTCATATGGCGCCCGTACGCTAACGCTACGCCCGCAACGCCCGCTAACTTAGCGTACGCTATTCGAAAACTCCCTAATAAGTTTGTTCGTGAAATACACAACCATCACTGGTCTAAAGCGTTGTTTCGTTGAGGCACCACCTGTTGGTCACAATGTGTTAAAACGGAACCGTGAAAGAAAAACTAGGTTTCAGAACCAGCATCCAAATTTTAGCCATTTTGGAGATCGGTATCGACATGTTGTTGGAATACTGGCACCAAATCTGTATAAATTATCCGTATATGAATTATGGAAAAGGTTTTCTTTCAAATGGCAACTTTTGCTAACAGTTTGTACGAACAAACCCACCTTTTACGTTCTTTACTGTCCTCGCTGCCCTTGTGGGACTAAATTGCGTGACTGCGACTCGCTGGGTGAGGTGAGTTTGAGGCCCCTGCTCCATATAATAGAAGCTCCTGAGATAAATTGCTGGGGTGTACTTGATCACTTTTATAGTTGGATTGCTTCGAGCGAAGCAGCGCAACAGGTAAAATGAGCACAGACACCCAATCCAACGGAAAGAGCTGGGATGAAATTATCTGCACAAATGGAATGCTGGTCCTGAAATGGAATGCTGGCCGCTTGAGAATTGCTTATTGTTCTGTTGTTCAATGTCCCCATAAATTAAACTAACTCCTCAGAAGTTAATTCGGTCGATTCAGCGCCATTACATATGTAATAAACTGTAATATGAGCCTGCAAATGTTCACTCCAATTTAATGCCTAAGCGTTGTTTAAGCGAGAAACCGGCGCAATCAGCATTTAATAATTAATGTAGGCCCACCCCAGAGACATGTCTACAGAACAGTTCACATAGATTTAAACGCAAAAGGAGCGACAAACAAAAACGATGTAAAACACCACGCGATACCGAAACAAACAATAATAAACACCACAAAATAAAATAATAACGAATATTCTCTAACTTACATGTGCCTTAGCTCGCAAATATATTGTTTAATGTAAAACAGATCTGCGGGCGCTCTTTATCTTGAGTATCGGGCAAATCACCGCGGCTTCGGTTTATTCGTATTTGTCGCCGTGCCTCTCGCCTATCCTCCGATGTATCTGAATGCATTCTTTAACGTGCTCGGCAATTAGTGTGGCTTCTCCGTCACGTTTTAGCCAGAAGCGACAACATTGGTTGAGCTGGCAGTATTTTTACCGCGAGTACAAGACCGCCTCACTTAAAACTCTGCTGTGCGTCTTTCAGCCCTTAACGCCAGACGACAAAAGCCCATTGTGCGCACGTGGCACCGCCGTTGCCGGTAAATGCGATAATCGTGCGCAATTATAAGAGGCACGCAGCGTTTACAGTCTCGAAGTGCGTTTACAATACGCGAAGTGCGCCGACCTCTGCGTTACTTGGTCTTGCATAGCATAAAACACACACAAACGCGAGGTCTTTGTGATTACACAAGCGCTTTGTTCCAACTGATCGTTTATTCAGAAAATTGCATAATATGAGCACTTTTCACAATGTCAAAAGACTGGAATGCCGGACAAAGTTTCTAAACATGGCCGCCTGTCAGCATTTTGGCTCTTGTGACATCGGGAAGCCGAGTTTCAGCATCGTGAAATTGTGTTAATGAACGATAGATTAGAAGTGTCCGCTTGTCCTTAAACGCCTCCCTTTTTCCTTGTTTGCGTGCTCGTAAGGCGGCACACACATATATACCACATATTTATGTGGTATATATGTGACGCTCCCCCGTTTAAATGCACATATATACCCCATAATGTGAACGGGAGGGTGGCCCCCCGCGGTAGCTCAGTTGGCAGAGCATCGGACGCCTTATTTGCAGGTCGCAGGTTTGGTCCCTGCCCGCCTCAAGTTATCTTTTCGTCCACTTTTCTTTCTTCACATTTACATAACAATTACTACTAATAACATCCCCTAAACATTCCTTGGCATCATTATCTGTTAGTTCTCATTAATATTGTGTCTGTCGATATGTTATAATAAAGAGGCACCCTTGCGTACGATGTTGTGTTGTGCACACAATTTGGAATATAATGCCAAGGAGCATGCCTTGATTTAGGGTTTACACTTTCGCCTCAATCATTAGCCCTTCCCACCTTCAATATAGGTAGCGATGTTTGCTTGCAGGCATATTTTCTTTGTCTCCGTTTGGCTGTGTCGTCTTCACACTACTGTAAGTTTACCCTTCAACAAAACAGAACAGGTTTGAGTGATATAAGCAGTGACTTCGATGAGTTTCAATTATTAGATCAATGGAGCGAATCGAACCCAGTAAGTATATACCATCACCTATTTTCAGGGAATGAAATTATTTTCGCCACACACGTGTGTGGAACCTGGTAAACACGGGCACAAGAGAAGAACGGAATTGTTCCGAAAAAAGGTGCGATTCCCTATATATTAATACAAACGCAAATAATCCTTCTCAGGGACATCAACATCCCTTTTATATTCGCAACTGTGGTATTAATGGCCCCTCTCGCAGTTTTTTTTTTCGTTTTGAAATAACAAACAAATAGATGGAAGAGCCAAAGCTCTCTTGTCCGGGGATGGTTGGATGGTAAACGTCAATCCATTTATCATTTCATAATGGTTTACAGCTTCATGAAACGATTCATTCCATTTTTCGTTTTTGCATAGCTGCGCTAGTACCACGCAGTTATGATATTGCTCGGGAACTACATATAAAGGATGTTATATAGATAGAGCAATTGAAGTCAATAAACCTAGCCGGAATGCGCTTCAGTGTAAGCACCCGCAGCTGTCCCACTAAAGAACGAAGTTTTGTTATATGTGCGGATGCGATCCTACAAAGTGTCTCAATATGTAAAAACAACGTAAAAGATACCGCGAAGTGTTTACGTGCATACAGAGCCGCCACGGTTTAAGAATTGTCGCTGGCTCTTGAATCTCTCGGACAACCTTGGCAGTGGGTGATTATAACGGTCGTTGCGCTCTTCAGAAAGACAACAAAATTGTGGTCCGGGTGCATTGTCCATGGTAGGCTTGCGCAACTTCATGTGTTGCTGTGCTTCAGAAGGGTATCCTTCAAGGCACGCGTAACTTCCCGTTGACTCGGCACGTGTGAATGAAAGGAAGTGGCGGAAAACACGCCTTTCCTTCGAAGTGGAAGGTTAAACACCGAGATCTTAGCGAGGTATATATACAGCAACACATTGGGACACACTGGCATTCGCTGCGGGTCCAGTTGAAGTAACCAGAAAAGGCAGGGTGCTCACAAACCAGGAAAAGAGCAAGCAAGGCAGGACTAGCGCAAGGTGAGAGCTTGATCTTGTAGGGCGTATGTTTTCTTATTTCATATCTACGTGCAACACTGGGACTTTACGTTGTAACAAGTGCGATAATGTTGCTTTGTGTAGGAAAAGAACTGAGTGTGTACATAGATAAACATAATTTTATAGACGTTTTAAGTGAGTGGCAGTGCGTAGACTGTACAAGCATGCGCAAATAACCTAAAGCGATAGCCTGAGTGCCTGTTTGTCTCCCACTTTACGGATCTGTCATACCACATGATCGTGTGTTTCGGCAATCTGCGATCAAGTTTACGGGTGAGCCACTCTAAATACGTGCATGTGATTCAGGGTTTCTATGACATTAACGTACGAACCGTACACACTCATGCGGGCCAATCCGCCGCAGAAGCTTGGTTTAGTTTGATTGTGACAGTGTGATTGTTGCTTAGTTAAGATTGCAGTAGCCGAAATGGCTGTATTTCAGGCAGGTATCTTGTATCCACAATTCGTAGTGAAACAGTAAGTACACTTAGTAAACCGCACTTTTTTTTAGAATAAATGGGCTGCCAGTTCCAATCAATGTAGTCATCGGCCTTTCAAGCGTTTTCAAAAGCATATATTGGCGCCTAACGTGTGGTTACCCAGTGTTTGATTATGTTAACAGCCTTGGCTGCTTCTACGCAATGTTATGGTGTGTGATGAGGTATATTTATTCATGGCGCATTCTATTTTTGAAGTATGTTTATTTCATAACGTATATTTATTCGTGCAGTCCTTGCTCAACAATCATATGACTGATGAAGCGACAACATGTAGGACCCCAAATCAGAGTCTTCGTGTTGTGCCGGCCAAATAAGCACTACTGATCCCCATTATTGAACACCAATGTAAGTTGATGTGAATGCGTGTTGTACAGAATACAGGCATGCACGCAACAATTTACCGCTTTTCTGAAAATAACACCCTAAAAGTTATAGCAGTCTGCGCACGCAGTAAGCGCAAAAGAGAAATGTTTTACATATATAAACCTGAGCATGAAAAAAAAAAAGCTTACCTGTTTTCGCAGCACCTACAGTTTCCATGGCGGCTGTGGCGATACTGGCAGTGTTGACGGCCTTGTCTCTCGGACAACCAACAGGTGAGTTTGAACTATTTACATTCCACAAATGAGGGCAATACTGTGCACGCACCTCGCCCCGCATCCTTAAAAAATCAACGTTTTTCTCATATTGTTTCAAGTAGTTGCCCTTCACGCGAATGTTTTCTGCTGCTATCAGTGCGTATAAAGCAATAATTCATCGCTTTTTGCCTTGTCCTAACTTATTAAACCGCTTTCGCCGTACAATGTTCACCAGCTGAATGGAACGGAAAAAACAAGCATTACGTTTTAGATGGAAGTGTGTCCGAAGTGCGACTCAAACATTAGCCGCATCATAAATGTATTCGTGTTGGCTGTCCAATGCTCAGCTCTAAGCGAAAGTTTAAGAAAAGGCGATATTTATTATTGTTATTATTTATTTATTTTTTTTTAATTTTAAATTTTTTTTGCAGATTCGGCGTGCGACGGCAGATCACTCAGAGTGTTTGATGCAGTGAACGAGTTGGTCAAAAAGCTCCCCTCTGAATATACTGAAACCCTGAATCGCGAGTCCGATTGGTTTCCCGGAGTGACGTTGACAACGGCGACGCTCAAAGGGCTTGAAAACTGCGAAATCTTGGGACCCGTTCAGACGTACTGCCGAGGAAACGACGACCTGACATTGGTAAGTACCGTTTCTTACCCGCGACTGACTCCTAGTGTTGTACCATATCCGACCAGTTCAACGGCATATTTTATTACCCGGCAGTTTCAATTCCTTATTGTCTGTTTGTTGATTCATATTGTTTTTTCGTGCTAGGCGGAATAATTCACGCGTAAAGTTATAAAGTATCATCATGCACACTGCCTTCATAGGCATATTACACGTACTGTGTGGGATGTTTGTTGCTCAATTCTTAAACTTGCTTTTACTGCAGAAGCACTCTGACGTTAAGACATTCTTTAAGCATAGTGCCATCTCGATGTCCACTATCACATTTTTCCAAAACAGACTGAAATTACCTTCCGTTATTCTGTGTATGTTTTGCAGGGCACATGTTTTCTTCTCGTGAGATATTATTTACGCTGATTATCTCAAAAAGTAAAAAAAAAATCACAAATTTGCACTTTATTTGTTTTTATAATCGCAGCATAATGTTGGCGTTCGCAAAATGTCGGTAATAATGGCAGTGGACGTTGGTGAATAGGTCTGACCATGAGCACGAATATTTTAGGGGGAATTTGTATCTTGTCTAGCGCCTATACACTAATTTCTGGAAATTAAAACTTGTAACTCACATCTTATCTTATGGGTGACAGCGCGAATAACCAGGACAGTAAAGGCACACGAACGACGACACGTAGCGCTGACTAACAACTGAAGTTTATTGCGGCAAAGTACGTAAATAAATAAAATCCACGTATCAGCCCTCGACAAGCTAGACATTGTGGTCATGCGCTCAAAGCTTCTTGCGTCAATTTTTTGTGTCTTTTCTTCTTTTTTTCCTGTTTCCTGATCATATTGACGAGGGCTGATACGTGGATTGTATTTATTTACGTACTTTGCCGCAATAAACTTCAGTTGTCAGTCAGCGCTACGTGTTGTCGTTTGTGTGCCTTTACTGTCCTGGTCTTTCGCACTGTTACCCATAAGATATGTTCAACCAACTAGCCGACAAGTTGACCCTTCATGATTGTAACTCACACACTGACTTCTTGCAGTTCGAGATACACTGCACGCCTCTCTCGAATACCATCAACTGGAGCATGTGCAGCGGCCGCAACGGGACTCTCGTGTCCACTATTCGCTACGCCCAGGATGAGCGTCGAGTTCTTCACTGAGTACGCGAACAACGGCACGGACGTTAGGCTTGTGTCAGCGGGAACAGTGGCGCCATCTGAACTGACAGGCATCGCAATGACAATGACGGGCAGCAGCGAGTTTGTTAAGAACGCTGTTTCCACACTTGCTGGGCCTTTCTCTGAGTCAGTTCGGGAAATGTGGCTAGGTACCCTGCCCGGGTATCTTCTGAATGTACTGCACGACGCCAAACGAAAGCGACAAGGCACGTGAGGGGGAAATGCATAGCTGAAATAAACGTAGAAATAGTAGTCGCTGAACCGCGACTTGGGTGAGGTGGCAATTTATTCTACTGTCCACATTCTAACTCTGTCGCGCTGTTACTTACCTGAGAAAAAAAAAAGCAGCGCTAATTCACACACCGACTAAGAAACACCCCACGAGGACGGGCGCTGACTGCCAACTATGCTGACTGCCAACATGGCTGGCAGTCAGCGCACGTCCTCGTATCATGTTTCTTAGTCCGTGTTTGAATTAGCGCTGATTTTTTTTCAGATAGATCCGTACCAACGAGCTCGCATCCATTCACTTCTAAGTCAGCTGTTAGTTATATCTAAATGAAACAGAAGATATCTGGAGCCATTTGTACCGAAGTCGCTCGATGACAGTTATAAAATCTCTACCAGCCAAACTTTCTCAGGGTAAGTGCCACAGCTAAGTCAAGTATAAAAACTAGACGTATATCCATGACAAAGAAAGAAAAACGTCGAATCATGAACAGAGTGTGAAGCTGCATATTTACAGAGATAAGCAAGAAAAAAAAAAAGCGGGTAGCGTTTACATTCCAACCACTCTGAAAAAAGAGTAGACGCATAACTTGAACAACCGGCATGCCCTGTGTATGTCGTATCGGACTCAGTGGGTCTAAGTAATGTGTATTTCATGAAAACGTTGCATTTGTACATTTGTTGCGGTACCATTTTGCGCATGTCTTCTGTAAGTGTTCTTTCTGCGAATTGCTCTTAGCTCACTGAGGTGCTTTTATCTCTTTTTGCAGCGCATGTTTCGCCTCATCATGAAAGCATATTCAGCCCGAACTATACAGTCACCAGTGGAACCGTTTCTATTCATTTAATTGTTTATTTATTTATTTTTATTGAAAAACTCCAAAATATCTTAAGAATATGATTTTAGGGGATGAGAACAATAGCAAAAATAAACCGAGTTTGCAAACGAACAAACATCAGTTAAACACTCCGCCAAAGTATACTATAGATGTAGGAAGAACGATATATTTATGGGAACACCGATAATGCCAGAATATAGCTGATTACACTCGCGAATCGGGAAAGAGAAAGGCAAACCAGAAGCACGTACTCTTGGGTAAGTTAGTGCTTGATAAATGCCACACTATGGCGCTAAAGCAAGCCCACACAGGAAAAAAGATAGGATGGACCCTTAGGCTTTGGCTTTAAGAGTTGAACGCGGTAGCGATATCATGTCCTTAGTGCGTACTCTTTATTGTATGATGTTACTCGAGAAGTTTAAATTGTGGATCACTACAATGTAATAGATAAAATTGAAAGTGGCTAGTGTCAGTGAAGGTTTTGCATATGGCTGCATTCTGTGTAATGGGTAGCATGCTTTAAACCGCGAGCAATTATGCGCTTTAAATGTTTTCGAACTTGCTATGCGCCCACTACGCGGTCTTAAGGGAATACGCGCTGTAACGTCTGTGCCTTTTGTAATGGGTGGCCGGCTTTAAACCACGAAGTCGTTATGATAATCGCATGTCCTGACGCCCGATGGCAATGTACGCTTGTACGACACAATATTAGTACTGCGATATTACATGTTGTATTGTGAAGCCTGTATACATGACGCGTGCATTTCCAAGCAGAGTAAATTATTTTCACTGTATTTCCAAACAGACGCGTGGCTGTGTGGATAGAACACCTGCATTCCACGCAAACGACCCGGTTTCGATCCTCACTCAGACCCGGAAATTTTTATTATTTATTTTATTTGCATCTTTCTCGATTTTTCGGTCACGGTCAAGATGATGATGTTTTGCTCACAACCAGCGACGCCGACACCGACGCCGGAATTTCTGCGAAACGAGCTCTTTAACGCTATCGCGTTAAAACAAGCGCCTGTCCCGTGTTCTCTGTGTGTTTCTCCTTTGTGGGTGTGCTTGCGCTCTGCAATGAGTGATTTAGAAGAAATAAATAATATTCAATTATATGCACGGGACACTCCTTTTGTAAAACTTTGTTTGGAGTGGACATTGACGTGTGCGGTGTAATGTTTTACCGTTATAAACAGTTTTATTTCATTAAAAGCAAATTGATTATTAGGAATTGCTCATGAATTATCTTGCTTAGCAACCTTGCTCCAATATAATGCTCTTCCAACGGCGAACCATGCAGGAAGCTAAGCAGGTTCTCGTCGATCTCACCCTCCTAAATTATCGCTTTGCTGTGAGAGTAAAGAATGAAGAGCACTGCGTTCCAGGGTCGTGTCTCCGGAGACGCCGTGGAATGAAAGGGCAGTTAGACAGGCAGCAATTCCGACACCCCTGAGCAACATCGATGGCTGTGAAGACTCAACGTTGACTCGGCGCTGCGCGTGGACGTGAGTATGGCGAAGGGTATTTATGTGCGTCTACTCAAGCCTGAAGGCGGCCAGAGAGTGCGCCTGTTTTGCGTAGAAGAGAACCGCAAGACTGCACTGCTGGGTCCACAGACGCTTTCGGTACACTCCCATAGCGTACGACATCCGCGTGCGAGGCGATGGATTTGGACTCGATTTGCCGGCGGGAGCACACAAAGGGATTTCTGCGAATATACTACACAACCATACGGAGAGATTTCCTGCATCTATGATGTCAAATGGGATGTTGTTCCAAGGACTCTTAAGTTCCCAACGTGCCAGCGGCATCCGCAAGAGTTTGTGCACTTGCTTGGTACGGTATAGGTACTCCATTTTACTGCGATAGCAATTGTAGTGGAAGCCTGGGTGAAAACGAGCCATTGATGTCTGTGTTGGTATGATAGTCTGTGTAAACTGCAGCACCCATAAGAAGCCTACCACAGCAGGGTGGCTACTTGGGCTGGTTGGTATTGCATTCTAAAGTGACTATACTTTCTTTGTATATACTTTCTTTGGCTCAGTGGGCAGCCACTTGGCAAGTCACTGTGCCAAGTGTAGGTGCACCCCCATGTTTGATGAATGCCACGTAATGACAACATACAAGGATGAGAGGCCTAGTGAAATACATGAAGCGTTTTTGCCTCGCGAGGCAGGAACTGAGTTTCGAAGTGCCCCGTCTATTAACTTGCTGGACAATGAATACCAGTATTTTTTTAGTTGAAATGGGATTTCAAGATGTGAATAAGATGCTTTGCACATGCGCAGCCACTTTCTCTTTCTCAGTGCGTCATCTCCTCGCCCTCCTGATTGATTATATATTCGCGCCATCTGAGCAATAAATTGGTTGTAAGTGTGAGCTCTGTCCTATCTGATTCTTTTCTCAAACGTTCTGCGCACGAAGAAAGTATATCACTTTCAGAAGCCTACCGCCTACGGATCAAGGGAACGCGTGCGAGAATGCGCACCATTTGCACACGCGTGAGAGGGAGGGGCTGAGCGGAACATGTGTTGAGGGAGACAGCGAGCAACCCTGGGCACGAAAAGGGGAGGTGAGCGTGGAAGAAAAAGGGTATGGGGAGTATTCTACATGACGTCAACGCGCGCCATTTTGTTGTACAGTTCGCAGCCTCACTGTTCAGGAGATAAGCAGATCTAGATAAGATAGCGCGCCTTCCACTGTGCTGTCTGTACAACAAAATGGCGGCCGCAGTGACGTCAGTGCATACTCCGTATAGGTTAGAGGCGAAGTCTGCTTTCTCCTCGAGTGAACCCTGCCCTGTGCGAATTAGCCAGGCCCTCAGAAATGGCTGTAAATGGCGGCGCGAGCTTTCTCCTTACAAGCAATCAGTGGCCGTTGTCAAGGCCAAGCAAGGGGAGATGTCTCGCCCGTTTCTTGTGGTGCCTCCGCTCACAATCCCAGATCTCCACATGCTTATTGTTGCCGCTTGGCTACCTTAAATATGCGGGAAGTTTGCGCTAAGTCGAGCAAAGCTTGACACAACAAATCAAGGGTCCATCGACGATTGCTGGGCAACCTATTTATGTATATTTATTTCATAATCATCATCATCATCATCTCTATAAAGCTGGGTGGCTTTCTATGTTCTTTTTTCAGTTCTCTCTTTCTTTCTCCCTCTCTGTTTCTTTCTACTATCTCTTCGTACTGCCGTTTTTGTCTGTAGGTTTCTATTTCTTTCTTTTTCTATCTCTTTCTTTTTCTTTCTATTTATTTCCTTTCTTTATCTCACTTTCTCTCTATTTCTCGCGTGCTTCCTTTTTCTTTACATAGTTTTTCCGCTCTCTGTTTCTTTCTTTCTCCTTCTGCATTTTGTTATCTCTATTTCTTTCTTCCTTATTCTTTACAAGCTATGCCTTTACTATCTCCCCTCCTCTTTTCCTTCTTCCTCACCCTTCGCATATCTCCTCCTGACCATTTCTTACCTTTTTTACCGCCCCGCTATACGATACTATACAAGGCTATGCTATTATCCGTGAGCGAGCGTGGCTAGCTTAGTGACTGAGTCTCGCCTTCGGGTCGTAAAGTACGCGGCTTCGAAATCGTGAAGCCACATGTGGAATTTTTTTTTCATTTTCTCTTTCTCTATATCTCTCTTGGTCTGTGGCTTTCTTTCTTTCTTTCTTTCTTTCTTTCTTTCTTTCTTTCTTTCTTTCTTTCTTTCTTTCTTTCTTTCTTTCTTTCTTTCTTTCTTTCTTTCTTTCTTTCTCTCTTTCTTTCTTTCTTTCTTCGCCCTCCTCCTCGTCCTCACATCTCCGCTTCGCTTTGTGCTTCCTTTTGCTATGCTGTTGTTGTTTCCCGGAATAATGGCACAACAAATGAGCCGGACAAATCGGCAGGCGTGTCCTGCGAGCGAATCAGAAGATGAAGGACAGGATGAAGAGAGCGTGTGCCTGTTGTTGATTATGATAATTTTTGGGTCACGACATTTTACGCCGAGCTAGAACAGCTTCGCTGTTGAAAAAAAAATCACAGCATATCCGCGGAGTGAATGATGATGAGTGGGCGAAGCTCCGGAGGTACATCATCAAAGACGTGATGGTGGTTGGTTGCATGTGGTCAAACGATGTGCATGTGAGACCATATCGCGATGCCATGTGTTGTATGGCATCGCGATCGTCATCATCACGCAGGGAGATACTGCTGGTTACGCAGGTGGCTACTACGTACTACAAACTACTAGGGACGCACGACCCACGGCAAAGACGTGATGGTGGTTGGTTGCATATAGTCAAACGATGTGCATGTGAGACCATATCGCGATGCCATGTGTTGTATGGCATCGCGATCGTCATCGTCATCACGGCACACCACATTCCATGTGGTGTGCCGTGATGGCAACGTCATCGTCATCACGCAGGTGGCTACTACAAACGTGGGACGCACGACCCACGGCATAAGGAGCTTCGCCCCTAAAAATCACCTGCTCCGCTTCGCGGACACCGATGAAACAGCGAAGCTGGGGGGCGTTCCTTTCGTCAGGCTAACGCATTTCTATGTTTTGAAAAGCTTTCAAATATGTTGCATCAAGGCTCTTTATTCAGCACTCTTTGTTAAGCTTTGAGCAGGTAGTATAGCCAACCACGTTTTATAACCACGAAGCATCGCGTGACATTGATGTGAGTATGGTAACGCCCACGCCATTTGTTGGGCTAACGGTTCCCTTCTTCCTTTTTAGCAGAAGTTGTGTGCAGTGGGATTTGCAAAACTTCTGTGGCACATACGGGTTTATGATGATGCTAGTTTTCTGATAGGCCGCACAGATTTCTGTGGCACATACCCATTTGTTCGGGCTAACTGTTGCCTTCACTTTTTAGTGACAAGCGTTACCACGGATTCCGGACATGAAAGGCTCGACTAAAAGCAGCTTCGCTGTTAAGAGGTCAGCCATTCGCTCAGTTCGGTTAGCGCGATTCATCAAGCCAGCGTTGTGAAAGTCATTACCAATTACAACATGACCGACACAGATGTAATGAAATAAAAGGAACAGAGCACGGCGCTGACTCTCAAGGGAAGTTTAGAAAAAGGAGGCACCCAAATATAGCAAAACTTATATTAAAAGAAAAATACTGCATTTAGCCAGGTTACTCGTCGCAAGGAATGGGTTTAGAATATAGTTATGCAGAAATATCGATAGCACTATCGATACTATCGATAGTTGAGTCACTATCGAACTGTCGACTCTAGAATAGCTATCGATAGCGCTATAGATAGTAAGTTTGACAGTACAGTATCGATAGCATAAAATGAACCGCTTGAACTCATTGCAGCATAAGCTGCGTTCAACGTGTGAGTGGTAAATGGTGGAGTAGGAAGGGCAGGCTGAAGGGCACGAAAGGTGACATGCTCATGTACTTTCACTAGAATGCTTCGCTCAGACACGATAATTAAGTTGCACTGTTCATTTGTAGCAGATGTGGGAAGCCGTTACATATGTCAGGAACTGCGCGAATACAAATTTGTATTACATTTTGTGATTTCAAATTAAAAATATGAAGTAGCAACTGTTGGGGTTTTGCATGCCAACATAAAAATATCAGGAACTAAGTTTGTTATTTGTAAGATGTAACTGATCGCTTTTGAATATGAATTTTTTCAGATGGATATGACCCGGCATTTTCCGCTGTGGAAATAATTTATTTCTTTAGCCAAAATATTCCTCATAAACGAACTGAGTACTGCTTATAGTAGGCTATCGTGAATTTTTTGGCAATATCATCCACGAACAACGGCATAACTATTCACAGCACTATCAATAGTATTACCTGCAATATTACTACCCACGGTATACTATCGATTGCACTATCAGTATTACTATCGATAGTTTATCGGTAGTAGTATTATAGATTGTTCCCTTACACTATCGATAGTTTCAGTGAAACTGTCGATGCTGTCGATAGTCCATTCACCGATAGTTGTGCATCACCAGTTTACACGTAAGCGCTTGCAGCGCGATGTGGAAGTCGGCAGACAACTTCATCTCTACAAGCGACAACGAAAAGCGCAAGCGTTTCTAGCTAGGTTGTGAATGCTGCTTACGCTAACTAAAAAATCCCGGCCCATATTGCCGACACGTATTGCTTACTACACATTCGTCAATGCGGTGCTGCCCGACACAGCAACGCAATGTTAATTTCTGTGCGTAAATCTCTGAATCCAAGGTGAAACCTTTCTTCCACGGCTGCCACGTACCGCAGTGTGCGATGTACGAACTTGTTATTGTGGTAGACAAGGCATAAGCTTTTAATGCGAAAGCCTTAGGCGGCTCATCGTCGGCCCCGGCCGTGTGCGACGGCGTCAGCATCGACAAGAGTGATGCAAGAAATAATCTCGTGATGGCGCCACAATATGAAGCGAACATGACGTCCCAGTCGCCTAAATTTCTGATGTCATCAAATGACATCGTCGTTTCGTCAACAGTGAGTCGATCACGGGAAAATCACGTTAGGCGCAGAGAGAAACTGCAAGGGGTGTGTGTGTGTGGGGGGGGGGGGGGGGGGATCAATGCAACGACTGAGAAGAAAAAGAAGAATATAGCTTTCGCATTAGAGTCGTCTTAGATGAATGCATAGGAGACCGTGCGAGATTTTGTTGAACACCTAACCACTGCTATAACTTGATTGTGGGGAGATGGTTGGTCGGTTAATCGGCTTTTGCGTCCCAATACGACTAGGCAAAGAGGTACGCCGTAGCGGACAGTGACCACTTCGTGTTCGACCACTTGGGGGTTTTTTCATGTGCAATAATACCGCAGTGTACACTGACCTCTAGCATTTTCGCACGCATCAGTATGCAACCGCCACGACCAGTATCAAGCCCGTGTTTTTTGGGTCAGCAGCAACGTGAGTTTTGGGACCTAGAGCCCCAAGATATTATTATTATTATTATTATTATTATTATTATTATTATTATTATTATTATTATTATAATAACTCTCGCACCCAGACGCCATTTTGTTCTGGACTGCCAAAGCGTGTATCTTTTGAGCCATCCACGGTGGTCTAGTGGTTACGGTGCTCGACTGCTGACCCGAAGGTCGCGGGATCGAATCCCGGCCGTGGCGGCTGCATTTTCGATGGAGGCGAAAATGTCTGAGGCCCGTGTGCTTTAGATTTAGGTGCACGTTAAAGAACCCCAGGTGATCGAAATTTCCGGAGCCCTCCACTACGGCGTCTCTCATAATCATATCGTGGTTTTGGGACGTTAAGCCCCAGATATTATTATTATCTTTTGAGCCACGTTAACATGGCAAGCGGCAGCTCTGGCACATTAAAATGAGTAAGAGCGCCTGTTCAAGCCGCTCCTGCTTACAATAAGTCATCTGAGCACCACTGGGCTTTGAATGCGCAAACAACCAGCGCAAGAGGAAGATATTACTCAGCACTGCCTGTGACGATCACAACACAACGCGGGAATCGTGCCAGTGCGGTGTTTTCAGCTTGCACAGATTTCCATCCACAACGCAAAACGCCGAGCCTCGCCGCCAGTGGATAATTGCAATGAACAGGAAAAACTACGAGCCAAGTAAAACTGCACGAGTAAGTACACTTACTACTCGTATTCAAGCGTGACGCCAGCTATATCTTATTACAGCATTAATTTGCCTGACCCGCAGGTATGTTCCGAGCACTTTCTGGACAACAAACCTTCCGAACTGAACACTGCTAATGCTGCAAAGCGTACACCAAATATTACGCAATCCACGTTGAAATGCCGAGTTATCACAAAACTTCTTGCGTAACCTGTAGTATGTACCACCAAATCATTGCTGTATTCTTCCGCAGGCCTCATACCAATAAATTGAGATATTAGGACTCACACGTGCACGCGCATGCCGCGCAAGTTTTGTACAAGTGGAACGACAGTAAGCTAGAGAGGTGGGAGAGTTGGAAACGGTGCATGTTTGTCAAAAAAGTCACAGTTTCACCGCAAGGGTTAAGCAATGAATGCGATAGCAACAAATTGTAATGTCATACGAAGTGAGGCTGGAAGCTAACTCTTTTGGATGCGATCTCACGCAACCCTAGAAAACGCTGGTTTAAGAAAATACGGCCGCTCCAGGGACACTCTTCACACCACATTCTCTTCGCGTTGAGAGCGCAGCAAGTAGAAGGGTATAGCGGCCGCCCGCTGTCGGCTGCCGAGATGGGAGATTAAGGCGCGCGCCCGCGACGACCGCGCTCGTAAAATCGAAGGTCGCTCGAGAGAGAACCCCCCCGCTCGCGTCTTTTCCCGCTCGTGAACGACGGGAGGCCGGTCGAACAGTTGGGGGGATCTTATCGCATGCGCCTGCCGACTCGTTTGTTCTCCACTTCAGCCGCGTTCATCGCTTCCCGCTCGCGCGCTATTATCCGCTGGTAGAATGTACGATGCGCAGGGGGCTCTTATCAACTTGGACTTCATACGCGACATGACGGCGGCGGCAACGGCAACGCAAAATCCCGTCGAGACTGTCCATATAATTGCTATCGCAATAAAATCAGCGCGAACAGGACGGAAGCACAAGACGAGAAGGACACAGTACGGCGTACGTATACCTTATGAAGTTGTTTCTGTAGTCTGCGCTGCACGTGTTGTAGACATTCTGGACTGTCAAGGGAAGGTCTTCTAAACGTTTCACAAGAAAACAGCACAAATTTCCAGGAGGGGAAAAGCGCGAAACATGCCTTACCGCCGGACTCGGGTTGGGAAGTTTTGCGTTTGTTTTGCGGAGCGTCTGCTCGCATGGCAGTCCAGGGTGTTGCTTCGCCGCGCTTTGCAACGGATGGCGCGACGCACAGTCTAAATATAGGGTGCCTTGATGCCCGCGCGCTCCGCTGAGGGTGAGGACAGCCGCGTGGTATGCTATGACGACCGCCATAGGCTTCCAGCGCTGGAGTTTGTGTTGACACGTAGCGCCGCCCTGGCGGCCCTGTTGCAATACGGGTAGTAGGACGGTAGGACGGCGATCAGTACCGGGGTCGACTGCGGGGATCGGCGCCCCAAAAAACGCTGGGACCGAAGGTACTGTTGCGTGTACAAGTGCCACACAGAAGAATGATACCACCCAAACATAATCTTTTAATCATTCCCGTCGAGGCCGTACGAGAAAGAGCGGCGGCAACGCTGGATCTGTAAAACACAACAAAACTTTTACTTAGCAAGCCCGTAACAGCTTAGGTATGCAGAATCGCGTTGAGAATCGCGCATTTCATTTCAATAAATTGCCACGTACACAGTTCTAAACATGCAAGCAAGAAGAAAATACTGAAAAAATCGCGCGGGCAAATCAATTCACTTTTCGCGCACACAGTATCTAATGAACACATGGCTCGGATACCTCTTATGCCTACCTCCAAAAAGTTCCTCAACGGGCTCCTTTACTGACGTGTCAGGTTTAGATGACGGCCGACCCCAAGCTTGTAATCATTCTGTTGACGGCGAGTCGGTATCGTTTACCCAAAGTACGACCGCTGCAACGTGTGTGCATTTCTACTCACGCCGGCCTTGCAAGTGCAGGTTCACGCGGACACCTCGAGCTTCGCTGTCATCTACAAAGAGTGAAATGAAGATTGATTAGGAGGATACTGTTCAAAACACCGCAAATAAAATCGCGAAACAAAACGGCTTCTTACCTGCGCGTTAACACGCTACGAGAGCTGTAACTACTGGTTGTGTAAGACTGATCTGCTTTTAGTACTCAAACACTGTTCGTAACACCGCGAAGAAATGCGCGATACGAAAGAGACTCTCACCTGTGAGTTGAGGAACTACAAAAACTTTAACTACCGATTATGCACGAGTGTTCTGCTTTAAGCACTGTTCAAAACATCGAAAACAAAAGCGCGAAAAGAAACGGCATCTCAACTGCGTGTTAACACGACACGACAGCTGTAGCTGCCGATAACATAAGTGATATAATCGCTCAAATGAGCTGCCACTTCGCCGAACGGATCCTTAGTTATTTTGAGATAATCATCATTTAAAGCGGCAACATAACGTGCAGACAGCCGATCGGGTCGAGCTTTTGCATGCGCAATTCCAACAAACACTTACCTGTACTTTCCCGTCGTACGATGCTTGTTGGACTTGCGAGTGGCATTTGGCTGAAGTTTGGGAATGTGAGTTGATACCACACACAGTTTCCTCGACAGAGTAAACATAGTTTACCGTGCAGAGCTTGCGTCTCTTCGGCAGCGCACTGTCGAGAAAGCACCCTTCCACGAACACGACACTGCCGAAACCGTACTGCAAGAAAACCGGTGGCATCACTGCTCGTTCGCTCTCCAGTCGCAGCTCCCGATCTGTTGCCTTCGACTATGCGCATAAACTCGATGTTCTGTGCTGTAAATTTCGCAGAAAAAACGCACACGGCACAAAAAGCAGACACAGCCGATAACATGTCGCGCAACGTTCCGTAAGCGCTTAGACGTGGCCCAGAGGCCCTGTCCTACTAGGGCTTTTTTCAGCCAACTCGTTTGGGGGGCGCCACGTGTGCGTTTTCGACGCGCCATCTGGGCAGGGCTGGATTTCTATTGCGCCTCCCACCGCAGCTCGGCAGCATGCGAAACGCGCTACACAACGCGCTTGCGGTGCACGGACACGCCCGGAAATAAGTGCACGCTAGCGAGCTCTTCTTTTTCTTTTTCAAGCTTGGACAACCTTTAGAGCTGTTGTTGCCTAAATGCATGCTTATTAAGCCAGCACTTAATTCATGTAAGCTTACGGCCTGTGCATATATGTTATGCGCTAGAGGTAGACGTTCACTCTATTATGTTGAAAACGAATCCTCTTCCTTACGCAGGAAACGACAGATTTAAGTCTAAAGCCTTACCTAATATCCTCGTAAAATATGTATTCCAAGTACAAAACGAATCGCTGAAAGTTTTATATAAAGGTCAGCGGCAGTGTATCCCAACACACACATTTTAGTGTTGCGAAACTACCTAAGCGCGATTAAGGTGTCTTATTTTGTTAAGTTTAAAAACAATTTATTCGTTTATCTTAAATGGCATCACACATATTGTACACATGATAAAGGGCCGAGGGGCAGTGTGGTGCAAATATCGTGCTAAGATTAAATGAAAGTTTATCATTATTATTGCTGACATTTCGTGCGCATAATCTGTGGCCGCATTTGCATTGGCACTCGAGTTTGACCTTGCGTTCTTATCAGAACGATGAATACGTTATGTAGAATGTCGTAAGGCTTTGCATAAGCGCAGTATCTGTTTTTTCTTTTTTTTTATTTGTGCCTGCAGTTTCTTTTTCTATATCTGCAGTTTTTGTCTTTTTTATGTATGCCCAAATCGCATGCACATGTTATTGAGTGTTTCCGATACTGTTTCGCGTTTTGTGGGGCAGATCGACGGCGTCCTTTATTTGCCTTGTTCAATAATGTTAATAATATCCGGGGGTTTTTACGTTCCAAAACCACAATATGATTATCAGGCACGTCTTGTGCAGGACTGTGGAAATTTGGACCATATGGTGTTTTTTTTAACCTGCACTGAGATCGCACACTGCACGGGCCTCTGGCATTTCCCATCCATCGAAATGCGACCACCGCGCCAGGATCGAACCCGCGAGTCTCGCGTCAGCAGCCGAGCACCGTAGCCACTATACCATCGAGGCCAATGTCTTTTTTATTGTATCAACTGTTTTTCCACGAGCTACTAATTGTACAGCTTGACTTTGTTTTTTGCATTTTTTTTACTGATATACCGTGTCCGCTGTACACAGTGGTGCCCCATCTTGTTGTTTTCGTGAGTCTTCTTTGTATAGACGCTTCGTGAGTACTGCTTCGCATGCGCACTCCTGTATGAGCGTTCATGGCTTGCATTATAAAAAAAATAAAGAAATAAATATTGCTTACTCAAAGAAGTTAAATACTGTGTGTGTGTGTGTACACGCCTGCCGTTTCCCCCTATTAATGTCCAGTGTACAAATGATTTATCTGTGCGCATTATTGCTGCGCTGACAAAAGCAATTGCACAAATGATACGCTCTATGGCAGAATTTGCGGAGCACTGCTACTAGTCGCCTCGCAATGATCGTTGATGATTAAAAAAATCAAGAACTGCGTAATGATTCACGAGAAGACGAAAAGGTAACCTTGAAACAGAGAAATAGTGAAGAAAAATATTTTAACTGCACACATTCATACGTGGGCATCAGACCAACACAGAAGGCGTACCTAAACTGCAGAAAGGAATATAAAAAAAAAGAACCTACCATGGCTTTCTAATGGCTATGGTGCTCGTCTGCTGACCCGAAGGTAGCGGGATCGAATTCCAGTCCGCAGGGGCCCCATTTCGATGGAGGTGAAATACCAGAAGCCCGAGTACTTAGATATTTAGGTGCACGTTAAACAACAACAGCTGTTCAAATTTTCTGGAGCCCTACACTATATACGGCGTCTCTCATAATTATATCGGGGTTTTGGAATGTAAATTCGCAAAAATAATTATTATTAGAAAAAAAGGATATCCTCTGAGGAGAAACACGCTTAATACATTCCATGATACAATTCACATCACAAAAATAGCGAAAGCAAAAATCAAAGGCTGATAAAGGACCAACCAAGAGCAGCAAGAAATGTTTACGAAGTAAAATGCAGGATTAATGCACATGTGAACCAAAATCTTCAAGCATACAGTTGATATCAGTGTATCCATTTCTTACACAAGATTGATGCCGGCACAAGTTTTGCTTGCATGTCCATTCTAAATACGGGCTGGAAACTTACGCTGCAAATGGATCATGTGTTCGTCGGATGCCACTTGTCACGTTCGATTTTTACTGTTGAAAGAAGCCTTCATTTCGGGTGTCTTCGAAAACGATACAGCTTCCAGCGTTTCTGGAATGATTGGTGCCCGGCGGCACGCAACATCCGGCCATGGTGAGAGTAGCGAGTGCATTAAACTGTAAGGAAACGAGCGCCGGCCTAACAACACCGACAAGTGACCGGGCGGAGGGGTCAAAATGGCGGCCACGTTGCAGCCAAGGCCGAGGAGGCGGCACCTGCCCTTTCAAAAGCTGACACCACTGTAAGCGGGGACACGCGAATCGAGGCACTCTATCTAAATATGGCGGACGCATTGAACTCATTGTGTTCTGTTGTATACGCGCAGCATTCCACTCACGGTAATCGGGACTATCTTCTCGTCGTCTCTTGTTCTCCCTTTCCTTGACCACGTATTCTGGATCTGCTCGTCGCTGCCATTGCCGTTCTCGTACAGCGAGAAGCCTGGCTTCACGATGCGCTGCTTCTTCATCGGGAGTGTATACGTGCTTTCGTTACGCGTCCCATGGCTCTATCTGATCGAGTGGCGGAAGCACGGCGAAACTCAGTTGCGCGAGGTGTCTCTGTCACTGCGCGTGGCTTAGCGGTAGCAGTGGCAGCAGCTGCATGATTGTCGCTACTGCGCATACGCGGCTTCGCATGACGTCACGATGTTATGCCAGGTGCTCTAGGAACTGCGGCGTCGCTGGTTGCCATGGCTTCAGCGCGACTAGCTTTTCGTGAAATGTGCACTTCTTACGGCTGACTTAAATAGCCTCGCTGTTAAAAGAACTTGATTCCAAGAGAAGGAATGCGCACCATTGGGAGGTACAATGTCAGTTGGGCAAAGCAGCTTTGTGCGGATTAATTGGAGAAACATAGGAAAGGCGTTTGCTCTGATGTGGGCGCAATCAGTTTGACGATGATGAGTATAATATGGAGGGTGTAAAGTTTACGGCACGTGGGTATAACAAAAAACATGGTTGATCTCTCCATCATACGAATCGGTATAACACGAAAGTAAAACGTGCCCTTACAGAAGTAGTTGAATGTTTGCTGTACATTGAACAGAGCTTGCACGATGTTTATTATTGTTTGGCAGCTATAGGTGGACCGTTCAGCGTGGATAGACCCATGCTGATGCTTGGTGATACATCTCCATCCCGGCGACTGACGTCCATGATCACTGATTAGGCCTAATCAAACCATTGTGGTAGCTGTAGTCGTTAAAGGTGAGAGCGTAATCAAAGAATGCGCTGCGACGGTCAGAGGAGCGTCGCTGACTCGACGCAGAGCTCGAGCTAAGGTCGCCTATCTGTGACGCCTTAATTATTGAATGCCACAGCCGGAATAGATGGAAAAGCAACGCGCGTCTTGTCTCCTGTAGGCCGCAATTTTTCTCGCAGCGGGTAATGCTGCTACCATGGCTGTTACAGCCAAGCGAGACAGGCGTGCGTCGCAGAGCTATTTGGATATATGCTATGAGCGAAGCCGACGCTTGGGCTGAGGTCGCCACCTCGCGGTGCGTTGCCAACATTTCACTTCACCTATTGGAAACGCGCCGAATGAGATGGACTTGTAGCAATGACGTGTTGCAGGACCCATTCGCGGAAGCCAGGATCATGATGCATTACTTAAGTTTACCTATCCCAGACGCAGTCAACACCCGCCGAACAAGAGCTCTGCGAGAGGAAAGTGGTAGATATAAAAGGCGCGTTTGTAAAGCTTCCACAAACTGGTTGTGGCGCAATGGCTAGCGTGCCCGGCATGTACTGTCGCGGACCGAGAGGTCGTGGGTTTCGACTCTCGTTGACGGAACTTTTTTCTTTGCCATCTGATCGTGGCCATTTTTTCTACGTCATCTCCGTGATGGAAATACGACAGTGAATCTTGCTGGACCACGGCATAAAACACTTTCGTGTTAAAAGAAAGCGGGCAGTCACCATTTGCAATGCGCTACTTCCACTAGCTCTTCAGGTACACCTTGTACTACATGTACTACGTAAAGCTGCGGTGTGAACAGGCTGTCCAGTAAGACTAGGTTGATATTGGACTTCTTTCTTGAACTTTGGTACACGTGGGTTTCTGACTCTGTCTGTATATCGGTGTGACGTATTACAACACTGCTGTCTGCGAGAGAACGAAATGAAAGTTTAGACACTGGTCGTTCTTTATCCCCATTACAGAGTGATGATACTCTGTGGACAAGTTCAAGCTACAGTCTCCGATACTTCGAATTGTTATCGCCCTGGCGTGCAGATTGTCACTTTCATCGTCTGTCCACGAGTCATCCGTGTGACCCTGTGCCCGTCTGCCTTGTCGCGCGTGTTGTTACAAACCCCGTTCTTCTTCGTTCCATAGCAAAACAGCGCAAAAAGCCGACCAGTATTTGCATCACGACAATAAAACAAGCCGTTGTACCTATGCAATGCGAACGAAGGAAAATAGCGCTTCAGTTATCTTATCTGAACTCTTGTCAGTCACGGACCTTTCGTCCATTGCTGCCTCCGCTTTCAAAAATGGAAGTGTTGCGTTGAAGGCCCTGACACGGACTCTGGGCCCAAGTTCCTTATTTTTTGCTGCTCTACTTAGACGGATAACGTGCTGCTTTCCCTCTCGGCAGCACACATTCTCTCAATGGTGCGAAAGGCATGAGATAACGCTGACCGAGCGTCGTGTCAAGGTATGAAGGGGCAAAGTGAGCAAGCCACAGCACACTTTCGACTCTGTCAACCGGTAAGCAGAAAGTCGTTAAACATTTGAGCTGACGATGACTGTGAATGCTAATGTAGCCTACTTAACTGCACTCTGGTTTTCATGCACCAGAAGGAATACGACTGCTTGATTGAAGCTGGACTGTCGATGACATATTTTATGCTTTTTTGGCAAAAAAGAAAGGAATCGAAAGTACTACGCAGTGATAAGAAAAAAGACGCGCAGTGTCAGAGAAAAATTATTTTACGTTGATAGATCTCATGCTGAAGTATATTTTGGTTATTAGATATATGCGTTTTGGGGTATTTGTCAGTAAACCAACCTCAGTGAAATGCACTGCCCTCTTTCGTTCTCTTAAATTTTTATGCATGTTCTATAGCAGGGGTCTCAAACTCACCTCAGCCAACGGGCCGCAGTCGCGCAATTTAGTCCCGCAAGGGCCGGGTCAGTGATGCAGGTAGAAGCCGGGGAGGGGGGGGGGGGGGAAGAGGCTGTAGTACAATATGCGAGAAAACGCTGTCATTTGAAAGAAAGCTTTCCAATATCTCATATACAGGTCATTCCTGAAGGAGACTTGGTGCCAGGATTCCAACATGTCGATACCGATCTCCAATATGACTCAAATCAGGACGCCGATAATGAAATATAATTTTCGTTTCATGGTTATGTTTCAAAACGTGGGGAACACGTGGGATGCCTCACTGAGACAGTGCCTTAAACTAATCAGGTCTGTGTAGCTCACGAACGTACTTAGTTAAAAAAAAAGTGGGGCGAAGACACTCATGTGCGGGCCGCGGGCCGCAGCAGAGAGCTTCGCGGGCCGCATGCGGCCCGCGGGCCGCGTGTTTGAGACCCCTGTTCTATAGCGTTCAATGTGGGCCTCTTGTCTTCTTTGGAACAAGCATATCTTATTCAAGGCTGCGGAACTTGTTCACATCTGTTTCCCGTTCTGCTTGCCTATTCGGTAATCTAACTGGTGCAGCATAACCACCATGAGAGATGCGTCAGGAACGTACCGGTGCTGAATGACGCACACTAAGGACCTGACATGGCGAGTGGACAAATTACCGAATATCAATTCCGGCCGCGGCTGTCGCATTTTGGTGGAGGCGAAATGGTAGAGGCCCGTGTACTGTGCTATGTCTGTGCACGTTAAAGAACACATGATGGACTGCCTCGGTGGAACAGTGGCTACAGTGCTCGGCTATTGACCCGAAGGTCGCGGGTTCGATCCTGGCCGCGGCGGTCGCATTTCGATGGAGGCGAAATGGCAGAGCCCCTTGTACTGTGCGATGTCAGTGTACGTTAAAGAAGACCAGATGGTCAAAATTTCCGGAGCCCTTCACTACGGCGTCTCTCATAATTATATCGTGGTTTTGATACGTAAAACCCCAGATAATATTTATATTATTATTAAGAACACAAGATGGTCAGAATTTCTGGAACCTTGAGCCTACGTAATCTGCCCTTACAAAACACCTGGCCTGCGCAGAACACGCAGCACAGTGAGAGCGAAAGCTGGAAAAGCAGCCTTTTTTAGGGCCCGTTGTAAACTCTGTTGAGGCGACTATAACAAATACACTTGCCAGGTACCCATTGGGCAATAAATCATGATAATGTTTGACGAGGTAGGAAAGCATTCACTATGCCATTATTCGGCAATCGGTGTAGAAGCGGTGCACCCGCTACACATCCGTAAGACATTATTTGCGCTTTGTTGATGTTGTCACTCATTTCGAGGAAGAATTTAACTGAGCTTTTTGACAAGAGTGAGAACCTTTAGACGACCTACTTGTTACGCGACTGATAACGTGACCTGGTTGTTATTTTACACTTCTACCACGTTATTTTACATATGTTAACACGATTCCTTGCCCGACATGACGCCTGCATAGAGCCTACCTGCGAAGTATATTCAAGCAACGGCGGCTCCCTGTGTTAGAAAACTCGACTCCCACGCCGAGGATGCCGTTTCAAACCCAATCCGATGCTGGATATTTTTTTCTCATTTCGCGGAAACAATGAGTGGTTACGGACAGCGGCCTCAAACTGCGCCATAAAAATCGACTGTAGCTGTGATATCGCAACAGCTTTCGCTGTAAAACACGTTGAACGATATTAACGAAGTATTGACAGCGAACTTTACTTTGAGATATCTTGTAAGGCTAAGTTGTGTCGAGAAAAACACATAATCTACAAAATACGTAAGACAAAATATATTGAAAGGCCTATATGAAATCAGATTTATTGTGCATGTGTGAGGTGTAACTGCGCCAAAAATGGAGCCTTTCGCGGCATCAACATCAACTTGGCTTGAGTCCAGGAAGATTTTCAAAAATTCCTGAATGGAAGCTCCCTCAACGCCGTGCCACAAAGGCTTGCCCAACTTAATCACGGAGATAATCAGCTTGTCGGCTGATGCCCGCATAGAGGTCAAGTCCGCTTGCTATCCCTTAATGAGTATTGATAATGTTATCTCCAATAAAATTGGGCCCGTCCTTGAGGCTTCTTAGGGCAACCTGTTGCACAAAGACACTCATTTGGTAGTATTTCTCCAGAAAAATTACCCATATTAAACGCGCAGGGCGTGAGAGAAACACGCTGCTTTTTCGTCGGGTGCGCGCTAACGTTTTGCGATGCTCCTTCTTTGGTAGAGGCGCGCCTTCAATTTCGAGGTATAATCTATATTGAAACTAGTTATAGGCCTTCCCGGCTTCCGGTTTGGTGGCTAGTCGTACACTAGCCTATTCCAACACCCCTTCACACCACCATATATGCAAGCAGTCTATATACGGCCCCTCTCTCTACAAAACTTGCCTCCCTTTGTTCCCTTCGACGGTACTGAAGAGAGAAGACAATCACTGTCCGTCGCCGCCCAGGTTGCCACACATTGTCAGAAAATTACGCTTTCACTCATGCAGCTGATCGGATATGGTGGTGAAGGCATATGGAAGACAAGTGAATGCGCTAGCAGACTCTTACAAGAAAATCACGAAGTTCATACATTCTAAAGCAGCTACCTTATTGCCCAAACTGCGCGGCTAATGTCCGTACTTCGAATCATGACTTGGAAAGCAGTACATCCCAGCGCTAGAAATGCAAACAAAATTTTGTCTAAAGGAGCCGGTTTGCATGCGCGCATAAAAAGCAATAAGCGATCGAAAACTCTTATGTAAGAAATTTTGCTGCGCCGTGATAACATACCTTTGTACGCTAAACAGGATCTCAAATCTAGCAACTACGCTTCGGAAGCTTATCGTAACGCAACCACATCCCCCCCAACCCTGAATTCGTTAACGCCGATGGACGAATAACAGTGTCCACGTCTACTGTCTTTATCAAACGCGGCCACTACTGTCAAGCTTTGGGTAATCATGGCCAGTGTTTTCTACTCCTGTCCAAGTATGACTAAAAGATTGCTAATTTGGCTACTACAGGATGTTGGCTATGCGACATTCGCTCATTGTTTCACTACGTCAGTCGACGTTACATTTATTCTGCAAATCTGACAAAGTGTCGGCTATTCTAAGCTAAACTCCATTAGGGGAGCACCACTGCCGTTATCCCATCGAAATGTGACAAACCTCTCGCAATTTCACCATACTACACAGACAAAAACCCTTTAGTTCGTTACCCCGTAAGAACAAATTGTAAGTTCTGCCCACGGCCGTTGCTGTCCCACTCAGACAGAATTTGCAAAGATGCCCTGCCCAGTCGTATTAGTTCATTTCCACGACGACCAGGAGCGGTTGCGTGATGCAGTTGGATGACTTTGCCATAGGGAACCTAAGCTCAAGTTTGTGCCCGACCCTCGTGCGGCCGAGCATGCGTTACTGGGGATAGAGGCTGCCGGCGAAGGCGGTTTGTAGCCAGATTTGGCTGCGGTGGCGGCAAGGACACGTTTGCGCATGCGCTCCTCATTGGGCCCGAAGCACTGCCACTCAGCAATAGTTACATTGCGACGCACCACAGATGCAATCCGATAGTTCTGCGCGTGCGCGGAAGCGGGCGCGGCAGTGTTGTAGCGAAAGGAGCACCGTGGATATTCCCTGTCGTGATAAGAGCAGTGGTGCCTCTCGGCGTTGCTTTGGAAGCCTATACTGACACGTTTTGGTGGACCTGGTTATCGCTTGAAAACTTGAACTTCCTGCCTAATGTGAGCAAATATTCGGATGCCACTTCTCAGTCGAACGTTATATTTTATGGAGGGACGACAAACATTTATTTCCTGGAATGCGTAGTACTTGCATTAGTTGCCAAAAAGTACTTAAGGTGTGAACAGAAAGCACCTAGCACGACTGTTTTACGCACATAAATGGCAGGCGCACCACAGTTTTGGGCAACGTTACTAGTATATTCTAGTAACGTTGGTTTTGGAGTCGGAGCGTGTATTTATATTTACGCTGTAACCGTCTATAGTTGGATCGGTCTGAACTTCTTCTTGCAGTTCACACATTGCCGACCAGCTGGTAGACTCTGCAATGATGCAGCCTGCAAGGAGTCTCCGAAACGACCCGCGTTTCGGTCTGGACTCCACGCGGAGCTGGGTAATCACAGCCTTTCTGAGCTTCGTCATGGCCATGATGATGGTCGGGCAGCAGGCGGCGGGAGTGTTCTTCTACGGCATCGTCCAAACCTTCAATGTGAGCAGGCAGCAGGCGTCTTGGCCGATAGTGCTCACCACCACCATGACTGCTTTGTCAGGTAATGCTACTGCCTGACGAGACACATGTCCGTAAAAGAGAAACATTCATAACATTTCTCTAATACTGGGTATTGCATACTACGAGAACGTCGCACCAAGACAGGGTGTGCTGGTTCTCCCGTTTCATAACCCACAACAATTCGATGACTGCAGCATAGAGCGCAATAAAAACTTCTTAAGATCGAAGCTGTTTATGGTATGAGAAACATCGTTAGTGTTGGACAAAAAATGCCATAATAACTATCATAATCATGAACGTAATAACTCGGCTTCGCTCCCGAATAACGTGCTCCGATTCGTCCGGCGTGGGATTCAATAACTCAGATGGGTGCGAGAACGAGTAAACAAGAAGTAGCGATAAAATAAAGACAGACAAACACAACAAGACAAAGCAAGAGGTAGACAGAGAGGTAAAAAGATAGAAACAAACCCAAGAACGAGACAGAAAGGACACCAAGACAGGAAGAGAGAGTAAAATGGAATGAGAGAGAATGAAATAATGATCGAGAAAGAGAAAGAAATAGACAGATGGAGAAAGAGAGAAATAGAAATAAACGGTTACCAAAAAGAGAGAGAAAAACACATAGAAAGAGAGAAAAAGAAATAAAGAGAGGAAGAAATAAACAGAAAATTAAGGGCAAAGAAGGACGGTTGCCCAGCTTCCGCTGTTGTGTCAGGCTTGGTACCACCGGCGCGAAAATGCCCAATTTTTTTATAAGGTGGTGTGTAAATATTTGTCAATGGGTTATTACCAACGTAGTTCCTGAATGAGATATCTTGCGGTACGAGCAACGAGCCGAATTACTACAATAAAACCTACGTGTAGGGTGATTACAAATTTCTCTGTTGTCTAGACAAATGTATTTATAGACTGAAGGCTTCCTGTCGTTCAGGCTTAATCGCCGCATATACATATTGCTGGTCTCCTGTATAAGAGAAGCCGACCTTGAATCACTGCTGTGACATAAATATTTCGCTGAAATTCAACGACCAGCCACACAAATGCGGGAAGGCACTTCTCAGCTGTAGTTGTGTCTACATATAGCAGTAATTCTCCAACAAGCATTCCATAGCTGCAGTTCGGTAACCATACAACAGCTAATGAAAAACCGCGACTAAACTTGTTTCTGGTATAGTTGGTTCAACGTAGCATGAAATAAAAGCCATAGACAAAAGCACGGCACAGGGACACAATGAATTGACATTGCGTTCATCTTTTTCCTCTCTTACATCCTTGCCTCATGCATAGTTTGCGTTCTTTTTTACTTGATGCTCTAATGAAAACAATACCAAAAAATTTGCATGTCATCACATCGCCCCATTGAAAGCAACGAAACAGCCACTTCGTCTGACTTCCATCTATCACTTGATAATACGAACTAGGTCTTTATACGCTTGACGTGGTTCTATACCTAAAGTAGTTTCATGGAAGTTTCTGTTGATTGTTCGCTTATAACGACATTATAACGAAAAACATTTGGTCACCGAATCGACAGTCCACAGCGTCGGTACTTTAGAAACTACGCAAGTGGGTTTTGTTTTTCTTAATTTTTCGTATAACTTCGTTACGCACGGACTATCCCGAAGCTCACTTATAGCCTATCAAACTTGTGACCAAAGTGGTAGTTCTCAACACGGTGTCATTGTCTCGAAAGAGACCAATGCACTACCAGATTTTTACCAAGAATTATATTCCATATTTACATATGCTCTAAACCTCGCTGAACTGCACTACATACTTTATTCCCCAGTTGCCTCAGTTTGACCCCCCTGCTGTGAGTTCTCGTCTTATCACGTTATTACTGGCACATATCTGTCTTGAAATAATGCATTCGATACACAGCAGTGACATATCGATCACGTGAATTAAGGTGAAATGCCACGGAAAAGGAATAAAATAAACGCAAAAACTTCACGCTCTCGATTTAATTACTGAGCTCATTCATTTTTTTTCTCGCCACATTTTCATTGTGTATCGCATGAAGTTGCAGCTTTGTGGCTTGGCACTCCAAAACGAGACATTGTTTACATTCTCCCATCTATAGCTTCAATTTTTAAGTCACCGTCAACTTTCTGAACTTATTTTTTTACTTCCACTGATGTGAAATTGTGGGCCATTTTTTCTAGGGCCGTTGATTGGGCACTGCTGCAGTCGATACGGCTGCCAAGCTGTTTTGTTCCTCTCTACATTGTTGGCTGGGATTTCTGTCAGTGCTTGTTACTTCGCCAAGGACGTCCTTCCTTTGTCTCTTCTCTACGGTGTTACGTATGGTAAGATTTCATCAGACATCTATAAGCATGTCACATGTAACGCAAACGAATCACTGGAACAGTTCTTCTGTGACAGTATGTTTCTTTGTGCAAATGCATCCTCAGTGCAACAACATGCTATCAATGTGGGCATCTAGGCAAATGTTTCTCTTTTCTTTCTTCTAATCAAGACCCTTAGGAGCTTCGCTAGCTTGTTTTGACAGCGTCGCTATATCTGAGGAGGAGAAACCAAGCTCGCTCTAATGTTAATCCATGAGAAAAACTTGTAATTTAATATCCACATAACCGCTCCACCATGTATCGGGCAATGCGCATTGACCTTGTCTGTCACGTGATGTAAAAAAAAGGTGCCAAGACTACCTGTTGTTTTCTTGGTGGTTGATATTATCTCGCATCATCTTAAACCTTTCACGGGAAATTCGCAGATTGTAAGCCTCGGGTTGCGCTCCCCCTACAGGATCTCGGGAATGTCATATGTCTCACGTTTGGGTATTGCAGCGTTGACATACGGCATACGGTAGTACCAAAGATGGTCGTGAAAAGAGAGAAAAAAAAAGGACTTCACATAACGCATTTTAGGCTGAGTTTCAGTGATGCATACGGTTTAAGCAACCCCTCTAACTATCAATATTCATCGCCAGAGGTACACACTGAAATTTCGAAAACCTCACAATAGCTGCAACCTTTACGTTTGCTTTCAAACAAGGGCTGTAATTATGAATAGTCATATCTATCATGGTCTCATAATGGCGCTAAATTTTAATTGATCTTTAACTGTATATGTAGCTACGACAATGCGGAAAGATGAAGGTATATTCGGGAACGACATTCTTTACAATATAACTTATGTTACGTTTTTTTATGTATCGCTTAGAGCAAATAATTGATTGTTTTCGAAAATATCGACTGCTCGACCTTTACTTGTGGAAGGTTATTAATGAAAAACTGCTCATTCCTGCGACAGACAGGCACCAATATTCCTATGTTCACCGAGAAATAAGTACGCTGCTTACGACAGTTGCTAAAGCTTCTTTCAGCTATTTAGGACGTCTGTTGAAGTGGAGCATTATTATTTATTCAAAAATATATCCTTCTTAATACCTCTCATTACCAGCTATTATTTGTTGTTACCCTAACGCTCATTTTGTGCTCGCTTTTGAACTGAAATGTCCCCTGTGTGCACTTTATTGTGTGTTACCATACCATAAGTACAGCCCTAACCCTACCTTAAAGGCATATGTTTATCCTGACGCCACTTCAGAAGCGCTGTATTTGAAACAACTGTCCAGATTATTATAAGTGACCACCATATCAAAAGACATGGCTGATCCCTCTGTCATAGGAATCGGTATAGCGCCGCTCAGTTTGAGCAGGACTAAAAAGAGGCAGCAGCGAAGAAGGGAAAGAGAGGCAAAGGGTGCGCGCTAAACTTCCAACTTTTGTTTATTCCAAGACCCTACAGCACATCATATGGCTCGCCTAAAAGCACACGTGACGCTTCACACACAACGAAAAACAACTAAACGTATGGTGCAGCACACTTGACCGGAAAACGGAGTTTAAGCCAGCATAAGTTTAACAGTTCCACGTCAGCACTTCACTGAACACGCCCAAGCAAATCTCTCTCTTTACCAGATAAAGCTACAGATGGCGTACTCCCACACAACTTCACACATTTTGCAATAGAATTTGTCCAATCTGCAGTACTTGTCTAACCAGCCAAGGCGGTCTGTTACTCAACGCTGAGTCATTTGTAGAGAAATTGCTAACTGCAGATCTGTTTATTGACGTTTTAAATGGGTTCATGCATGTTGATGTTCCCTCAACTTCTTGCTTTTCAGGAACGGCTGTTGGCGGTGTTTTCGTCGGTGCCAACGTACTCGTCTCCCAGTACTTCGAGAGACGGCGCGCTACTGCCACTAGCCTCGTTTTCACGTTGAGTGGAGTCAACATGGTTTTCGTGCCTTACCTGGCTGAGCTATGTCGCTCAACCTACGGCATCCAGGGCGCATTCTTGTTGCTGGGTGCAGCAATGCTTAACGCCTTCCCACCGGTTTTCACCCTCCGCAGTCCCGAATGGTTGCGACGAGAAACAGCTCGTACTATAAGAGACCGCAACGACGCCAACGACCAGAAGCTCGCAGGAAGCAGCAGTAATCACTCGCCCGTTCACAATGGGCTGCAAAACTTATCTTCTAATGATGGGAAAGAGGTTGACGTTAACAACACCGACGTCAAGCTCACAGAAGCCCTATTTGAAAAACAGATGCGCCTGCTTCAATCCCGAAAACATCAAACAGATTACCTACAGACAAACCATATGCCCAAACAAAGCTCCCAAAGCGTGCTGAAAAATTTCGCCACAGTGAAATTCGTGGTGATTGCGTTATCGTTTTCAGTTATAGCATTCGGGATGGCAACGTTTCTCATGTTAGCGGTGGACCTCGCGACCGACAGGGGAGTCGCACCTTCTAAGGCAGTCCTGCTTCTCAACGCGTTCGCTGCGGCCGATATTATCATGAGGCCTACCAGTGGCCTCGTCGTTGACTTCAAGATTTTGTCCCTGGAAGGCGTGATTTTCCTGGGTTTTCTTCTTCAATTCCTCGCCTGCGAGCTGCTTGCCCTCCTCAAAACACTTCCGCTCATGCTGGTGTCTGCGGTAATATATGGTGTCAGTAACGGGTCCAGGTTCACACTTCTCGCGCCGTGCCTCGTGAAGGACTTTGGAGTGGAGGCACTGCCAATCATGATGGGCGTGGTGAACTTCTGCAATGGACTCGCGCTTCTCACGAGGCCGCTTCTGGTTGGTACGTGTGGGCTTTTCTTTAAACCTCTGACACTTCGAGGGTGTTGTGATGTGTAATCGGGGAAGAAAATGAATATATAATACCTCGTAAACGGAAAAGTAAAAAAAAAGTGGCTATGAATGGTAATTTTGTGCATGAAACACTGTTCTACCACTGACTGAAGCTGAAAATAATTTTATTGCTTCGCCATCCTTCAACCTAGCTCGGGTAACCAACAATGGGAATTGTACTCAGAAATATGTTGGATATGGTAACTTCTTTCTTATTGTTTCTGGTAATTATATGTCATCTTGGAGCATTGTACATTTTGCCGTGGTATTGGTATTTTTACCTGCTGAAGCTAGACAATTGATAAATAATAACTTGCCAACAAACTTTGGCCTCGTTCCACTGATGCTCTTAGAAGCTTACACAAAGAATGATTCGCACCCGCGTTTTTTGCAACATGATACCGTTTTTTCACTTGCAAACTGTTTTACACTAACTCATCTTTATGAATCTTGAAATTTTTCAGCGCATTAGTTGGCACAGGAGATTTCGAAAGGAATTTCGTTGCTCATGAGAATAAAGTCTTAAGGCAGTCTTCAAGAATTGCACGCGACGACGTAAAGAGCTTTGTGCGCTCATCAAATATTCTGCGCAAGTTGTACACGAAGATTGTTTTCCATTGTTCATCTCAATCAACCCGAGAAGTAGGCAGTCTATGGTATAGTTCATTTCCTTGTTCGAGTAAAATAACTTTCGGCACAGTGAAGCGATGAGTTTGTGTAGCACCACTGAGTGTCAGACCGTATGTGGCAAGTAGATGTCTTCCACTACTGTTTCGTCTCGAGTATTTTTAAGTTTACAACATAGCGCTAGGCCTGCTAGTTTTCGGGCACACCAGCCATGCCTAACAGCGATTCCTGACCATGATAGAGACATAGGAGTTAGGACTTGGCCGGACTGGATCAAATTTTTGCACACTACCAACTCAAAACAGGCAGGTGAACTGGCCTTTGAATTAATAAAAACTTGCAAAATGTTCATTATTGCAGATTTATTGCGTTATTTCACAGACCTGAATGGATGCAGCCACACATGTGCATTGAAGCATTCAGCGTTATTATATCATAATGCTTATATCATAACTTAAAAATAAGTAAACGTGGACAGCTGTTTTTTTTATATGGTCCCACATGATGTCTAACTAGGCATTTTCTCTCTTGAAAGCCAGGATTGAATTCACGCGCGGAGATTCGGTATTTCGCGAGATCGCTACTTTATGTTGGGATAGGCCATGACACTCGCATTTCTTTCTAGTTTCCTGCATGAAAGTCAAAGGGCGCCCTTTTACGCGCATTTGTTTTTGCAGAAAACGTCGAGTTTTCAAAATTGTGATTCAAGCACTGAATTTTCTTGCTTTTCCAGGTTACTGGCGTGACACAGTGAAAACGTACGATGGTCTCCTCCACTTCATGGCCGGGGTGAACGCCGTCTTCGCTGCCATGTGGATTATACAGATATATGTGAAAAGGCGGGAAAAGCCGCCTCTAGACATTGTAACCTAAACCGCTGTAAGATCTTGTAGCAAAATGAACTGTAAATCTTGGTAAGAAACTTGGTGCTGTACTTTTACCCGTGACCTTTATACTAGTTTACAAATGTGTCCTGCATTATTTATGTTTTGCGTTAAAAATAGCTTTCTCATATTCACTTTCACTCTGCTTTACATATCGATTAAAATTGGGGGGCTAAGACGCCATATATAACTAAGTAATTGTACTTAAATTTATTAAATTTATTAAATATTAAATTAAATTAGTTAAATTTCATTTAATCAGAGTTTGTGTAGTACTTGTTATTTAATTGTGTATTACATGCCCTTTTATACCTTAGGTTCCAGAGCCCAAATATTTTGCAAAACAGTGCAACGTATAGTCTCCGATATTTCGAACGTATACTAGAATTTATTTGAATACTTATGCAACAGTAACGTGGTTTGTGCGGACAAGCCCTCTCGTCATTGTGGAATGCAACATTTGAAATAAGTGAGAAATGGAGAAGGGTTGGACTTATTCTTATGGTTATTATAAGCTTTATATTATTATAAGGTTATTATAAGGTTATATTACAGCGTGTTTATCATCGATTCGGGTGCTGCTGCAATGCGCTATGAATACACCATACGCAAAATGGACGCGACGAGACAGTAGAACTTTTGTGTAACCTAAATTGACTCATTATGCGGAAATCGTAACACGCGAATGCACCGTACAGCGCAAACTCACTGGTGTCAGTACATTATCCTCTCTGTCAACATGAAAGCGGCAGGTAAATTAAATACCGTGTGCAGAAAGCATGCGTCATAACAATTTGCGCCACACATAATACACATGATACAAGTAGCACAATATTACAAGCTGCGGTAACAACGTAAACGTGGGGCATCAAAGCACGGGAGCCAGGAAGAAAAAAAAACAACAACAAAAAACCAACAAAAAAACAAACAAAACAAGGGCCTTAGGCCTCGGACTGAACGGGTCTGAAAACATTGGCATGCCCCCATAATCCCTCCAAAGTGGAGATGCACCTCAGGCCATACGTGGCTGTCTCGCCTGATGGTGAAAAGCGAGCGATTCAACTTCAGACGATCAAGGCTCCACGGCAGCATAAATGGTGCCCCTTCCATTATGCAAAGCTAAACGATTCAGCCGGCAGGCTGAGCACAATTATGAACAAAGCGTCGCAGATTGTCATACCTGGCGTCTGTTGGAGTGGTGATGCAACGTAACCAACCATGGCGCGAGGTGTCGCTCCTTAGCCGTGCTAAGGAATCCGAGAATCCGAAGTCAACCATGCCATGGGGCCATGGTTTTAGTAGGATATTAATGAAGAAATATGTGTGCACTTTTCTCTCCGGGCTTTTTGATGATAGAGGAGTTGTACAGCGGGTCAGCTAATGCTTTGCATGAAAGTCAAGTCACCTGCTCAACATACATATGTGGTGTCAAGAGTGGTAGATACAACTTAATGCTGAAAAAAAAAACGGTCTTTATGAATATGAGTAGAAAGAAAAACAGTTAAATTTTCCACATAGACTTCCGTCAAAACGACTAACGAAGGTAACTCATTACAAATACGTCAGCGCCACGATAACCAATTTTACGAGTTGGAACGCTCATATTTTCTGCATTTCCACATCCGCGTTTCGTAAACTATGCTTTTCGCGACACAAGTTGAAACGCACACCACCTGACGTCAAACTGGAATATTGATCCGTTATAAGACCCAAGCTCGAGTACTCGTGCGTCGTCTGGGACCCCATACTAAACGGAATATCGAAAAATTGGAGATGATTCAACGAAAAAAAAAGTCACAATTATTTATTTTTAATACCGTCAAACTTACTCTCAGACAGTACTGATGAATTTTCAGGCAATAAAATCATTATAATTACAACGAAATTTGAAAGAATAAGATATTTCTTCCATTTGAATAATCAATAATTATTGCTGCATCCTGAACCTTGCGTAACACCACTGGCATTACGACTAAAGTGGTTGCTTGGGCGTGTTGGTACGACATATTGGAGGGAAACAGCGCAAAAGACGAAAGACCAGGCAGAGAAAGACACAAACAATGGCGCCATTGTTTGTGTCTTTCTCTGCCTGGTCTTTCGTCTTTTGCGCTGTTTCCCTCCAATATGGCATTACGAGCTACAAGGCATCGGCGTGAAGAATTACTAACATCACCTAGAACCAAAACTAACCTTTTACAGTTCTCGTTTTGCGCGCAAAATTAACGAGTGGAATTGGTTGCCTGTGCATCACTGCAATGCATAAAAATCATGGAAAACCTTCGAGATTTATTGTAGGTTGTTTTATTTATTTTGCTTTCGGTGCAAACTGTTCGAATATTCATCCGTTATAAGACCCAAGCTCGAGTACTCGTCTGACATCTGGGACCCCATACTAAACGGACTAAACGGAATAAATAAACAACCTTTACGCATTTTCTGTTGCCCGTGGTGTCATTTATATTGTACTTGGCTGTAGAATTGAGGCATTGAGTCTATTTTGTTTGTTCGTTTTTTTTCTTTTGATGCACTGTATGTAAAGATTTCTATGTATTACATTTTTGTGTGTACTTTTGCCTCTCCTGCTAGGGCCCATATTAAGGGCCTGCAGTATCTTGTAAATAAGATAGATAAATAAAGGTTCAATATAAAGACCTCTGCAAGAGCCAGTCTATGCATTTTCTGAAAAGTTGCATCAGGAGACTTTTTTCATTAAAAGGAACAACAATCGGGTTGATCACTCTTCCTTTTGATGAGGCGGTCGGGTTGATGACTCTATCGCCAAAAAAGCGTGGACGACGTACTCTAGCCGGGGGGACCCGGGTAGCCAAGACCAACGACGGCGCACAGCTCCAACCTCAACGTTAGGGTTCCCCAACGATTTGTGACTACGCCATAGTAATGAACGAGACACAGAGACAGCACCCGTTCCTGGGCAGGTTGTTCTATTCCCTCCTTCATCTTTCTCTTCTCCGTGCTAGAGAAGCGGTGCTCCGCCGCCTTAACGTGCACGCACGCACCCACCCACACACACACACACACACACGTATATATATATATATATATATATATATATATATATATATATATATATATATATATATATATATATATATACACTGCCGGTGGCAAGTTATCTTTTCGTCCACTTTCCTTTCTTCACATTTACATTACAATTACTTCTAATAGCTTCCCCTATACTTTCCTTGGCATCTTTGTCTGTTAGTTCTCATTAATACTGTGTTTAACAAAGCAAACGAGCCCTTAAGTTTACAATTCTTTCCTTCATTCATAACGAGGGTCTCGTTCTGGCAGACTTGATGCCTTCAGGTGGTATGCGACGGATTATTGGTCAGCTGCCCGCTCGTAATAAGATCACGTACTACGTGACGCCTACAGGCAAAAAAAGAGTGTTCCACACTCGCCGTAATGGCAACAGGCGGCGCTGACTGACGCTCCCACGTTTAAGTACACATATATACCCTATAAAGTGGACGGAGGGATGACCACCACCGTAGCTCAGTGGTAGAGCATCGGACGCGTTATTCGAAGGTCGCAGGTTCGGATCCTGCCGGTGGCAAGTTATCCTTTTCGTCCACTTTCCTTTCTTCACATTTACATTACAATTACTTCTAATAGCTTCCCCTATACTTTCCTTGGCATCTTTGTCTGTTAGTTCTCATTAATACTGTGTTTAACAAAGCAAACGAGCCCTTAGGTTTACAATTCTTTCCTTTATATATATATATATATATATATATATATATATATATATATATATGAGCCTTTCTTTCCTTCCTCTCTCTCTACACGTTCCCGAAGGCTATATTTTCAAATCACGCATGTCAGGTGCAGGTTCGGAAAAACACGATGTATGCAAGTGTTTGCAAACGTTTACCCGCCATGCTTCCTGACTTGTGGCGGGAAGTCCAGACAACTGCAGTCTTGTTTTCGATGGAAATTTATTGAAGGTGTGTGTTACGTACGGTTAAGCTTATGGGACTTCGCATTCACACATGATGACCCGAATGGCGCAGCCTTAGCCTTTCTAGCTAAGAGCCATGAACTTTCTGTGCTGCTAATCTTCGATTCGGCCATTAGGAGCTGTGGTATAAGTAGACAGATGAACTTTGCTTTCGGGTTATATACTTGGAGAGGGCGAACCACCACGTGGATACGGCCTTATCATCCTAGTAATTGTGACAATTAAAAGGCCGGACGGCTGAAAAAGAGTTGTGGGAGTGGGAATAAACAGCATCTTCTCGTCTCAAGGGCACGCGCACTGAAAATGCAGTTCAAGAACACGCAAAGTGGATCATATCTTTCACGCGGCAAAACCATGTCAAGAGACACTCGTGGCTCTTGACATGGTTTTGCTCTTGTAGATATGGCGGCCTCAAAGAGTGCTTTTATCAGGCGCTTTGAGGGGAGAAAGTGTCTCGCGAACGCAGTAATCGTGTCACAATCATTCCTTCTTCACGAAACAGTCCGAACTGACGCGCTGGCTCAAAAAACAACAACACAACACCGTCAGTATTGCATTCTTGGATTCCGCATAAAATTAGGCCAACTTCAACCTACGCTTATTTGAAGAAGAATCCGTTGATGGGCTAGTTGGTACATGGCTTGATATATACTGAGTATTTGCAGCGCTAAAAAACGAGGACAAAGGAGACACAAACGACACAGACCTGCGCTGATCTGTGTCGTTTGTGTCTCCATTGTCTTCGTTTTTTAGCGCTGAAATTACACAGTATATATCAAAATACGCTTATTTGGTTTGTATGTGGCACCGAATGCGCTTTACTATATATTTTCAGCAGTGAACAGATGGCATAGTTCACGTGTCGGTTCTAGGTCTTAGGAAATGTCACTTCCATTTGGCTACCTCAACTGATGACAGAGAGGTAATGCTAGACTGTAATGCTAGACAGGTAACGCTTCAAGTAGTTCACCTTCAAGCGGAAGGTTTATTGCAGCAGGGAAGCTGAGAGGTCGGCCTGAACTCAATGTTCTGGCCTGCTCCTCATCGTTAGGAATAGGGAGGGATTGGTAAAAAACGGAGAGAGAAGGTGTTGATGACGATGAGGGGGGAACGTGTAGATGAAGCGAAGCCTTCAATGTCTATTTACAGTCTATCATCGAGTTCTGTCTCACGCAAAACTTGTTCAGCGCGTTCAGAATATTGCACTGTTGACGAGGTGACGGTCCCAACAGACCTTTTTCTGATACTTGTTGCTTCGTAGATTTCAACAAGAAGTCGGTCATCGATTTTTTTTAGTGATATATCGTTGGCAAACATAAAAGAGGTGTTCAGTAGTCTCAGGAGTGCCACATACCTTGCAATCCAGGTTTTCTCCGCGGCCCATAAAGTGCAGGTGACGACGAGTGAACGTCACACCTGGTCGTAATCTATGCAGTAAGCTTGTACTGGACGTTTTCATAGTTGGCGGTATTCTAACGTGCATGTCAGGGTCGAGGTTCATGAAGATGATGGTGACGATGATTTGGTAAAGACCAATACGTTGCCAGTAGTTTCACGGAGGAGTGTATAGACAACGGAGTTAGTATCCGGTCAGGAAAATGGAATGGACAATAATGTGGCGTTAATGCGGGCCATCTTTGCCTCCACATCAGCTTGCTTGTTTCCAGGTAGGCTGCAGTGCCCTGGAATCCACTGATTCCTAAAATGGCCAGTTCTTAGGGCTACATTGTGTTATTCGACCACTTCTTGAGCAAGAATATAATATGGCCCTCGTTTAAGCGCAGAATGTATTACTTTAAGCACTGGTCTGCTGTCACAAGAATATAAGTCCTTCAAATTTTCAATGTTTATAAGCAACAGTGCCCATAAAACATTTTCATAAGGTTCATACTTTGGCGATGTTTGCATACATTCGACGCACTTAGTGTTGCCCTGCCTTTCCGGAATATGGCCCACTTTGACCGATCCACGATGTGACCTGACGGCGCCATCACCTTGTCGACACGTCGACATTCATTATGATGACACATATTTTCCTTATATGGGACGTAATCGTGACGTCACGGGATGACGTCAATACTTGACGTGACCACTCTCTCGGAAGAGGACACATGGGTTTTTAAAAGCGAAGCTGTTGGAGGTATCGTTTACTTGTGCTCCGTTGTGCGAAACTACTTCAGAGTGTTATGCACCATAGGAATCCGGCAAGCTCCGCTGCCGAGTACAGCAGGTGCGAGCGTTAAACTAAAGCTCTGCTCGGTGAAGTGGACCACGTGAATCAAGCGAAGGAGAGACGGAGAAAGAAAGGGTAAAACACAACGAGAGAGAAATAAAAAGAATAGAGACATAAAAAGATACAAAAACCTCTAAAAGGCATATAAAGATAAAGAGATAGAGAGACACCGATACCAAAAATAGACAGAAAAAAAGAGAGCAAGACAGATAAAGAATAAAAGACAGAAATAGAGGGAAATAAAGAAAAAGAGAGAAAGAAGCAGGGAAAGACAGATATAGGAAGAAAAAATTAAGCGATAAATAGAGAGAGAGGAATCAATAGAGACAAAAAAAATGGTGACAGATACAAAAGAGATGTACAGGAAACAGAGAAGGACAGAGAAGAAAGAAATAAAAATCTAGCCAGCTCCACTTCGCGAACAGAGTCGAAACAGCGAAGCTCATGACCCTCCTTCATCAGTCTATATCGCACTTCTATATTTTTCACGTCTTCCCCTTCGTTGGCGCTTAGCTTCGGCCTCTCTTGCACGAACATCGCGGTTGGCTCGGCGACGACATGCCCGTTCTCGTGTGAACTCTCGCTGACGCTCACGTCGGGTGGCTTCTTCACCGCGAGGTTGAAAAATATTCGCCCTCTTGAAAGCGCGAACTCGTGAATGCTGTCACTGATACGCCATTTCACACTCCACTGCGCCTTACCTTCACCCCATGTTGCCGCGCTTCTCGAAGGTTCACCCCTCGACATCTTCCACTCTCGCCTCTCGCAAGTCGCGCGGGTTTTCGTAGCACTTCAATCGCCTTCTGTGTTTCGCTCAAAGGGCTGCTTCACTATACACTTACGTATGCGGCTTAATAAATCAATAAAAAGTGGGGGGACCCTTAATCTTCGCCTTTAAGAGTTGAACGCGATAGCGATATCCTGTCCCGAGTGCCTACTTCAACCACCTTGTGCATACTTGCTATGCACCCACTACGTGGTGTTAAGGGAATACGCGCAGTAAAGGTGTGTGCCGTTTGTAATGGGTGGCCGGCTTTAAACAACGAAATCGTTATGATAGTCACATATTCTGACGCCCGATGGCAATGTACGCTTGTACCAGGCAGTATTCCTGGGATATTACATGCTATATTGCGACGCCAATATAAAGGATGCTTGCGTTTTCGAAGCATGAATGTTATTTTCACTGCATTTCTAAGCAGAGGAAGTTATTTTCACTGTATTTCCAAGCAGCGGCGTGGCTGATTGGTAGAACACCTCCTTGCCACGCAGACGGCCCGGGTTCGAGCCTCACTCGGACCCGGAAATTTAATTATTTATTTTATTTGCATCTTTCTCGATTTTTCGGTCACGGACAAGATGATGATTTTTCGCTCACAACCAACGACGCCGACGCCGACGCCGGAATTTCTGCGAAACGAGCTATTTAACGCTATTGCGTTAATACAGCGATAGCTAGCAATTCCTCGCCCTTCCATTGGGAAGCCACTCTTTGCAGCAATGCCATGGACGACCAGCGACGACTTATTGACCGGGCAGGTAGGATAGCAAGCAGCAAATGGGGCCCTAGACCGCTGGCTTCGCTCTCTGTTACTTCACAAGCACACAAAGAAAAATGAAGTTTTCTACTACTACTACTACTTCTACTACTACTACTACTAGTCGGCCGCGGCGGAGCAGTGGTTAGGTTGCTCGGCTGCTGACCCGAAGGTCGCGGGTTCAATCCCGGCCGCGGCGGTCGCATTTCGGTGGAGGCGAAATGGTACAAGCCCGTGTGCTGTGCGATGTCAGCGCACGTTAAAGTACACCAGGTGATCGAAATTCCCGGAGCCCTCCACTACGGCGTCTCTCGTAATCATATCGTGGTTTTGGGGCGTAAAATCCCAGATGTTATTATTATTATTATTATTACTACTACTACAACTACTACTACTACTACAGGAGCAGTGGTTATGGTGTTCGGCTGCTGACCCTTGAAGGTCGCGGGTTCGATCCCGGCTGCGGCGGTCGCATTTCGATGGAGGCGAAATGGTACAATCCCGTGGGCTGTGCGATGTCAGCGCACGTTAAAGTACACCAGGTGATCGAAATTCCCGGAGCCCTCCACTACGGCGTCTCTCGTAATCATATCGTGGTTTTGGGGCGTAAAATCCCAGATGTTATTATTATTATTATTATTATTATTATTATTATTATTATTATTATTACTACTACTACAACTACTACTACTACTACAGGAGCAGTGGTTATGGTGTTCGGCTGCTGACTCGAAGGTCGCGGGTTCGATCCCGGCTGCGGCGGTCGCATTTCGATGGAGGCGAAATGGTACAATCCCGTGGGCTGTGTGATGTCAGCGCACGTTAAAGTACACCAGATGGTCGAAATTCCCGGAGCCCTTCCACAAGAGCGTCTCTCCAATCATCGTGGTTTTGGGACGTCAAATCCCAGATATTACTACTACTACTACTACTACTACTACTACTACTACTGCTACTACAACTACCGCTACTACTGGAGCAGTGGTTATGGTGTTCGGCGGCTGACTCGAAGGTTGCGGGCGCGATCCCGGCCGCGGCGGTCGAATTTGAATGAAGACGAAATGCCAAAGGCCCGTGTGCTGTGCGATTTCAGTGCACATTGAAGATCACCAGATGGTGGAACCTTCCGGAGCTCTCCATTACAGCGTCTCTCTAATCATCGTGGTTTTGGGACGTGAAAACCCAGATATTGTTATTATTACGACTACTACAGCAAGAACAGATCTGGGCAATCCATCCGGCCGAAGACGCCGCCACGGCACAGGGCGCCCTGGCTGACGTCTATGCGTGGGATCCACCCCACCGAGGCCTCCGCCTCCTATTGTCAACGCTATGTTACGTTGCCGTAATTTAGTGGCAGACAGCGACCTCGCACTGGATAAACGCGTATCTATAGATGACTTGCACCTTGTAGAGCGGTGTCAGTGTGCAATTGTTTCGTTTTACACTATCGATATTTTGTCCTATTACCATGTGCACAGGTACAAAATACCACAGAGTGCAATGCGTTATTTGGAGTCATCTTAGGGAGGCATGGTTTGTCCTCCTGTGTTAGCACTCAGGATTACACTCGCCAGTATACAATCTTTGATGCAGGTTTGTTCGCAAAAACGGTAAAGCGCAGTCAAACTGTTTTCCCGCAGCGGCTTTAAATTCAGTTTTCTAAGCGCGACTTCTCGGACAATACTATTTAGCCGTTGCGACGCTCGGGCTTAACTGTGCGCTGCTCTTAAAAGTCCAGCATAAACTAAAACAAAGCCATGTCTCAAGCACTACGAACGATTGCATTTCGTAATGACCGAAATTATCCCAGGCACCTTCAGCAGGCCATGAATATTACCCATGCCACGGCTTTTATTCTTTTCAGGTGTAAACATGGCACATTCTTCCCGGCAGGAGAGCCACCGTGGAATACAACACTGATAAAAACGTGTCACGCTCGACAACCGAGATCATTCGTGTAGCTTTTTTCGTATACGTCGGATCCATAAAAACCCTGGGGGACACTGAAATTCATCTTTTCCCGGTTTTGACGAGACTTGCAGTCCATGGTTTTTTGCGGTTGTTTTAAGATTTTGGTAAAAATGAAGATATGGGAAATATGCCATTCTCTCTAGCGCATACAGATTATGGCAGATCCGTTAGTCAATGAACGGAGAATAAGCTTTAAAAATTTACCAAATACGATATATGCTACATTTCAGCGAAGGAACACAACAGTAGCGATAATAATGATATTATCATTCATAGGAAACATTCGTAATGCGGATATATTTTTAACAAATTACTAAAGGGAAAATTGATAACCAATAGTTTTCTAGCAGAAAGCTGCAAGCAGCTACAGAGCACCTTGGGGGGATATCGGAGGACTGATTTGCATTATTAACACAGATCGTTAAAATTCGCATTTGGCACTTTCAGTAACATGAAGAAATAACTGGCTTCTATAATTTCTCCACATCAATTCGGCGTGGTTTGACCAGCCACGGTGGGCTAGCGGATCAGACCACGCCGACCGCGCAAAACCCGAAGGCCGCGGGATGGAATCCCGGCCGCGGCGGCCGCATTTTTGATGGAGGGGAAAATGCTTGAGGCCAGCGTGCTTATCTTGGTGCACGTTACAGAACCCCACGTGGGGGAAATTACCGCAGCCCTCCACTACGGCGTCTCTTATAATCCTATCTAGGTTTTGGGACGTTAAGCCCCAACAATTGTTATTATGATTCGGCGTGCTCGAGATACTGCCAGGGGAATGAGAAAACCTTCCTGAGATTTTATGTCTTTTTAATGAAGCTGTGAACTCGGAGTAAACGCATCATCCAGCGTTCACACTCGCTACACGAATTTCGAAATCCGCCTACGTATTAGAAATAACGATTGTCGAAATCATTTAGAGAAGTGCACCTCTGTCACGGCGAAAGTTGTCGCAGTAAAGCATCGTCACGATCTCTTTTATCGCACGTAAGACGTCTTAGTTGTAAAGATAAGGTACCCGCAAAAGAATAAGAAAACCACAGCTTCGTCCTCGCTGAAAGCACTGCGCAGTACGCTGCTGTTATCGCTTTCTTTTCATAGCCAACCCCGAGTGAGTTGTTTTGTTCAGTCTGACTTGTTAGCGTCCTCTCAGTCTGGGCCATTGCTCAGTAGCTTGCCCGCTTGGCTCTGCTCAATATTTCTAATCCATACTCGGAATCTTTTGTATGGCGACAGCGAAACTTACAAAACTCTGCAAGAAACATTCGATATTGGTGAATATCCCAGCCGAATATTACACAGCTGCGTGCATAGAAAAGCCCGCGGCAACTCATATTATTGCGCGTGGTTTCTCCAACGGCGTTCGGATTCCCCTGTGTTCCGCCACCAACAATGACGCCATAGTAAGCGGGAAGGCGCAAGTGCGAAGACGCTTGGTTCATTTTCTATGACGTTCAGCTGCTACTAAGCGGTGAGTTTTTTTTTTCTTTCTCTTGTGTTGTTTTGCTATCCGCTACGTCCTTTTTCACTTTCTTTCTTTTTTTTGTTTTTTTAGATGTGTCCGATACCGCTCCCTGTACATTTTACAGTGCCCGTTCCTATTTTCAATCTCAGTTTCTGTCTCTGCTTTCCTGGCAGGTAGGTGGGTACATTCTCTTTTAACAGCGAGGCTGTTCTTAGAGGAGGATTTCCCGCCCGTTTACGAAGCGCTCGTCGCGGGGTCTTGCGACTGGGTGAGGGTGGGACGGGGTAGCAGAGCAAGGTCGCTCACCTGTGTGGTAGGTGCCGTACCTCTGTCTTGTGACAAGACATACAACGGGCAGTAAGACGGCAAGTTGGGCCAGTTGGTTTGGATTCATCTTGAACGAACGACATGACGCTGACTCTCAACTGATATTTTATTGAAAATTGTGAAACATAAATGTCCAAGTGCATGTCACGAGTTTTTTGCACTTGCTACGTATATGTTTCACAATTTTCAATAAAATATCAGTTGAGAGTCAGCGCCGTGTTTTTCCTCCTTCCTTATGTCCTGGTCTGTAGTGCTGCGCTGTTAACCAACTACATCGGGCAAACTGGGCGCTGCATGAATGAGCGGCTTAAGGAACATGCGCAAAAAGTAACTAACAATGTTGACAAAGGAGCACATCTTGATTTTCAACTTAACTCCTGTTACAGCTGTGCTCCACGATTTCGCGAGGCGTTTATTATCGGCAGAAGCAACAATGAACACGCGCGGCTTGCCTTGGAAGCATGCCACATCAGGAAAAAGGGAGCTGGTTGTATAAGTGATACGTCTATATCATTGTACCCCTCCGAATATGAATTCATGCGTGCGCATCTTTGTTAGACATCCCTGTTTTAACGTATGCAATACGTCTTGTCACGCATGCGCATGCAAGGTGTTGTGGTTGTGGCATTTATATGCGTTGTTGCTAGAAGAATAAAGCAGTTGTTTAGTAAGCGCCAGTGCTTGTCTCTTCTACTCTTTGTGGTCCGTTTTAGTTTGCGCTGAAGTTTTCACCTTAAATCTCGATTATCGCTGGCAGCGGACGCGTGCGGCGTTTCCTTGAGCGTGGTCGCTGTTCTCCTCATTAATGATGAGTCAGTTTACGGTGGTGTGCACATAATTGCATCCGCAATTACAATTCTGGCATGGACCACAGCTTCACTTTTCTTTCAGGCGCCGCTTTCTGTCGGGGACATAGAAGACAGCCACAACAGATAAGGGGTTTTCTGCTGTCATCGTGTCACCAAGGGCAGCTACAGGTTAGAGAAAGAAAACGCGCCAGTGGTAGCGAGTTTTCAGCCTGCCGCGGAAGCACTGCTCCATGCGGTATTCTAGATGGGCGCCATGTTGTAAGACGCGTAGCGCCATCTACAGGCCGTGAAACACCCGATTTTTGTCTATATCACTAAAAATATCACCACAATGACTGCAAAAGCATCCAGATATATATCTGCACCTAGATTCTAGATCTAGAATGTAGAACAACACCTACATTTTTTCATTATATGGCAAATGCCATATGTAGTTTTATTTTTATCAATCCATTTTTGTCAGAGCCTTGGTTTCCGACATATCGACGATATGATGTACTTCTTGCAACCGGTCGCTGACAAATGCATTAATACAATCGTCAAGCTTTCGTCCAGAGGGAAGGCTTTTTTTAAAAATGTTTTTTCGGAATACATCGTTTAGTTTGGCCCGTAAAAATATAGCAGAATCGGGATCTGATTATTTTAATGAACTACGAATCACCCGAAGCATGAATGTCTAATCGTGCATGAATAAACTGTGTGGAAACGGAGACGCAAAGCCATTCAAGGTCGATATACGAGAGTCATTGGGGAGCTGCGATCCGCAAGCGGTGTCGTTCGATATTTGCTTTGTTTATTAGGGCGAAAGCCTTTTATGCCTCATCGAACGCGAAAACTGACCGGCGTCCCGCTTATTCGTCCCACATCGGCGTTGTCAACACGAGTGACGCAAAAAACCTATCATCACGTGATGACGTCACTGTATCACGTCGTCATGACGTCACAGATCGCCAAAATTTGTTACGTCATTATGACGTCGTCATGGGTCATCATGACGTCACGTGCCGTTACCCACATGATGAACTCATTCCATGACACCGTAGCTTGGTCAGAGGTGGAGGGATCACGGAGCCAGTGCAAGAACAGGTGAGGAGCCGCTGATCCTGGAGGCAGAGAGAAAACCACTTTAGGTGCAGATTAAGCTTTCGGAGAGTGGTGGGGCAGAATCAATACATCGACGAAAAAAAAACAACTAAGGTGGCTTTCGCCTTTCGGTCGTTTTAATTGTCAGACAAAAGGGGACAAAGGAAGCAGCAACAACCATGCCATAAATACTGACCTTAAGGACTGCAAGCTGTCAACAACACTCAAAGCACGCCCGTATCAAATGGGAATACGCATCAAATGGGAAAACGTATGGGAATACAGTCCTGCTGTTTGGCGGTGGAGAAGTTCGTATGCGAAACGTAGAAGTATCGAGATCTAAACTATGAAAAAGTCGCAGTTTTTTTCGCAAGGGCGATGCAGTTATTTCACAGCAAGAAATTGTGATGTTATGCGAAGTAAGCCTCACAGCTCACTCTCTTGGATCATATCTTGCGCAACACTACACAACGATGCTTCAAGGGAATACGGCCGCTCCAGGGACAGAAGCGGTTTTCGTCTTGTCTGTCGTCTCAACGCGAAGTTGTAACAGCACACCACATAGAAGGGTACACGGGCCACCTGCTGATGCCTGCGCAGGTAGCACGTGCGATTGTGTCCAAAATAATCAAAGTTCGCCGTTGCCGCTCGAGCGACGCAGCCCCCCTCCGCCCTCCCCTGGCGTCCCTTCATGCGCCTTCGTCCGACGAAAGGCGGGCAGGTTGTTTTCTCTCTGCTTTAGGAGCAATCGACGACATGCTTTGCGTGCGGGACGATGTTATCCCATTGGCCCTACGTGAGACGGAGATGGCCAGCTTGTTTCATCTGTGCTTCAGGTGCGTTCGTCGTCAGTATTCGCGAGCTTTTTCTCGCAGGTGGAACATACGATGCGCGGGGTGACGTTATTGAGGTTCGACTTAAAACGGAACATGATGGTGAACAGCAGCAGCAACGTCATAAACCCGTCAATAGTGTTTTTATGATTGCCATCGCAATAAAAGTAAGGCCTAAAACACACTTCTGTGATGGGCATTGGCCCGAGTAACCTAACTGGTGATCAAATCGGAATATGTAACACAGCATTAACATTTTTCAGGGGCATTCACCTTCCCAACAACTGAAATCGCAGCAAGGTACAAGTAGTGCTTTCCAGCCGCCGGACTCATGGCGCTCTCTACGATATCATTGAAGAAAGACCCGTCTTTTGGGCTGGACTCGAGACGCAGTTGGGTGACTGCGGTATTTTTATGCCTATGCATGACCACGGTGCTGACTGGGCAACTGTCGGTGGGCGTACTCTTCTACGGCATCGTTCGCACGTACGGTGTCAGCCGGAAGGATGCATCGTGGCCACTTGTGCTGAGCCAGAGTCTGTCCTTACTTGGCAGGTACTTTTCATACGTCTTTCTTCAGTTACCTAACATTAAAACAGGCGGCGCAGAGGTGTAATCCCGGGACAGGAAAGAAAAATTTTCTTGTTTTGTTCAATTATTTCATTATGGCGATCATCCTCCCAAATCTGGGAATAACTCATCGCTCTGACCAGCCGCTCGTGGTGCAGAAACCAATGCAGTAGCTGGGCCGACATGCCCTGGGAGCGTCCGCTCTTAACTTGAGCATATTTCTCTATACAGAAACCGCAAAAGAGGCACGACGTGGGTTACCGGTACCTCAGTGACACGGACCACCAACACTAGCGATGTAACGATACATTTGCAACGCCAGGCAGAACCTTAGCTGGCATCAAGATTTCGGCTGTCGGTATGGTGTCATACCTGACGTTCTTGCTCATGTCACGTTACTCGCCCGTATGAGACGGCGATTGGAAGTTGTGCTGCTGCGCTCTTTTCGCGCATGGAATCGTGGCTGCTTACAGACGCCGATGTATGCGCGCATTTTTTACCGATAGCGCGGCTGTCGATGAACTGCCGAGACTTCCGCGCACTCGTGTTTTTTTAACAGCGGAGCTGTTCGAGCTTTCCATTCCGCCGTTTCGCGTGACGAGAAAACTCCGCTGCGCCTAGCGCGTGCAACTTAATGACTCGGCCGGCACGCGCTCTCGGCGCCTTGTTCTTCATCTTAGCATTGACTGCAAAAAAAATACAGTTTGCTCTTGGTGGTATGTTCGAGAAATGAGGATAGTTGTAGTTCATTTTCCTGTATCGCCTAGTAGTTTGGTGGATAATAAGGCCTGTAGCCAGCATATCGTACGAGGTTGACACCGTTGATGGGCAATGTAGGCATTTCTTCCAAGCGTGTGCCTTCTCAAAAACAAAAAAACAAAGTGGAAGCAGAAAACAAATAAACGGAAGAGACAGCGGAGAAAGAAACACAGAGAAAGAGAAACACATGAGCTGAGAGGGAGAGAGGACCTTGCCGATAAAGACCATACTAATTATAATCATGGTAATTAACACCCTACCAATTAAGACCACAGTAACAATACATCAATAATTAAGACCTGCTTAATTAAGACATCGCTAATTGGGAGACTGCGCAAATTATGTCATTGTTATTAAGATTGCGCGAGTAAACACCATGCTAACTCGTTCATGTTAATTAAGAGTTTGATAATAATCTGAGTCGGCCATAAGCTCCGCTCTTAGTCCAGGCTAGCACGACTACTGCAAGGTGCCCACATTTTTTTCTACTTGAGTATCAACAGTACTGAGAAAAATTTACCAATTTGTCACATATCTTGTGCATGAGAAAAGGTTGCTATTTATAACAGATGTGTTCTGTGTTTTCAGCAACTCTTCAGCCTTTTTTTATTTCAAAAGAGCACGCATTCAATTGATTATGACTTGGCATTTAACGAGTGCATAGATTGGCTAAAAAAAGAGAACGGGAGAAATTATCTGAGCATTAGAATGTTTTCTTGATTCAGCAAACCATTGAAAAAGTGTTGTTACTAAATTTCTCGACGGCTTCCTTTTCAGGCCCGATGATGGGGTATCTTTGCAGCCGTTTTTCCTGTCGAGTGGTCCTTCTTGTCTCCACAGTCATGGCGGGTGCTAGTGTCTCCAGTTGCTTTTTTGCCGACGGTATCTTCTATTTAAACATCATGTTTGGTGTTGTGTATGGTAAGCGCCTAAATTTGCTTACGCACGCTTTCAAAGAATTTAGCAAGATAGAAAATGATGAAAAAAATGAGTACAGGAAGCATTTTGGTTTTCAGCAAAGAAAAACAATGAGCCAGAATTTGTACGTGAAAGTGTGTGGGGAGCGGAAGATGGACACCTGAATTTAACTACGCTTAATAGCGCTTTATTGTAGCAGTAGATTCAAAGTAACGCTCGCCTTCTCATGGCTCAATGAGTGGGTTTGTTCACCAGCCACCTGGCCTGCAAACCTATTGGGTAAAAGGACACAGAACAGCCGTGCATAGACATTTAGGAGCAGATGAAAGAACCACAGGCGGTGATGATTATAACCCGGAGTGCCCCAACTACTATGACCCTCATAGTCGTAGCATGGTAGTGAACTGTAAAGCCCCAGACGTTACGGTTATTTCTACTTTTCTGAACATGATTGTTCAGCCTCCTCGCTACGTTGAGAACTTCATGGATAACTTCGTTTGTTAAGTCGATGTCATCATGCGACTTTTTTCTGCCGCATTCCATTTTCGTAATAACGGCATGTACTGAAAGATTACACCCGCTCCCTCATTTCCCTAATGTTTGCGATAAAAATATTTGGCCAGATTACATGCGAGGAGATTAGTCAAGAGTTTTACACGTGTTCGACTCCCTTTTATAGATATTAAAATATGGAATATTCATGCATTTGAATGCTGGAATTGCAAAGAAAACAAGTTTAATTATAGACTATTTATGTTTTCTTTCATTTTCTGCTTTATACTCGCATGTATGTGCTTACCAAAAAAAAATTAAAATGGCTTTAAGCTTCTATGTTTTAGTGTTCGCTAATATGGAGGTTTTTAGCAACGGCAGATAGATTATGCTTAACGCCATAACACGAAAGCGTAAGGCGTTTAGGAATGACAAATGCGCGATCTTTTTAAGCTTACATAGCTTTCGCGTGTTCACAACATGCAGAATTCATATATCTTGAATTTTAATTTTTTCAGGGTGTGCGGCCTGCGGCGTCCACGTCGCCGTTAACGTCCTCGTTTCCCAACACTTCGAGAAACGACGGACTACAGCGTGCAGCATTATGTACACGTTCCTTGGTGTCAACAGTTTGTACTTACCACCACTGGCTGAGTTTCTTCGAGTCACGTACGGGATCCGTGGCACTTTCCTTGTGCTGGGTGGTCTGATCCTCCATTCATTGCCTCCCGTTCTCGCCGTACCGAAGCCCGGAGTGGGCAAAAGGCAAGGAGGCAGTCTCCTGGCAATACAGTGACGAAGCCCAACATCGACTCGGAAGCCACTCCAAATAAAGTTCTTTTAGCTGCAAATGGTGCACCAGATAGCGACAATCCCGACGACACCGAAGTACCGCCTCAGGAAGCACACGAAACAGAATTCGCGCAGCTACCACTCATGCCGGAATCGCAGCTCCTTCCTCAAGAGCCTCCCATCACTGGGATTGAACGGCACATCAGCAAACAAGAAAGCTGTGGGCAATTCAAGCTTTAATACAATTGTGAGAGAGTTCACCAGCATAGCGTTCGCGGTTAATGCAGTATCTTTTGCGACAATTTTTCTAGGGTTGTACGCATTTCTTTTGTTATCGGTGGATATTGCCATGGACAAGGGTATTCTACCGTCTAGTGGTGTGTTTTTACTAAACGCTTTTGCAGTGACTGACATTGTGACAAAACCACTAAGCGGCCTTGTAATCGACTCTGGTCTTTTGTCACTAGAAAGTGTTATGTTGCTAGGATACCTTCTTCAGTCTCTGGCGCTCGAACTATTCGTGTGGTTGGACTCTTTCCCGCTCCTGCTGGCTTCTGCTGCCTTGTTTGGCGTCAGTAACGGATGGAGGATCACCCTGCTCGCGCCATCTGTCGCAAAAGACTTTGGCGTCGACCGATTGCCTGTAGTGATCGGTGGAGTGTCCTTCTGGAGTGGTGTCGCGGTTATGACAGGGCCGTTTCTGGTCGGTAAGTGATTCTGCTGATCCGAAATATGTATTACCAGCTCTTCGAAAGAAATTGTCTGATGCATAATCGCACATGATGCAAGAATAGAGTAGCCTATGAGAACCTTCATATATGATTCGTTGTCAGAGGCAGCAAATAGAAAGTATGCTGGAGGTCATTCTTTATTATTATTAGGGATACAGATTAGATAGGCAGGATGATTAAGCAGACGGTAGTATCTAATATGCTACCGTGCAAAGGGGTTTGAAAATATGGGATTGCAAAGAAAGCGGGGAGAGGTGAAAGAAGTAAATGAGAAAAAAAAAACCATTCGCGCACACGCACAAGAACATTGCAATTAGACCCGTTGAGACAGGCCAGTAGACCGCAGGAAACCTCATCGCGCTTGCTCAGCATACTTCTGCGATGTTAACTCTGGTCACTGGTGTAGCATTATCTCTCTCGTGGAGAGCATCACAAAGCAATCGTCTCTGCTTGCTATAATACCCACAGTAGCATAAACGATGTTGAATCATTTATTAATCCTCGCATCGTTCGCAGGCGGTGTTGCTCCCCCCCCCTCACATAAAACTCATACGCATGGGTAAACGCGACGCTAAAACGTAATCGACAGAGCACAGTTTCGCCGCCGCGGCGGTGTCTTGATGCATCAAGTCGAAGGCTGGATCAATGGAGTGTAATCATGCATACGTGAAAGGCGGCTTCTAGTGAAGATGTATGAATAAGTAGCATCTTGCTTTGCCCACATCCATCTACAGTTACCATCTGTCACACATGTAAAACGTACTCTAGAATATTTACAATGCTGTTCAACTGCGTATCTAGAACGCGGTCTTGAAGAAGAGCAAGCTAGCTCAATGTTTATCTGTATTCGAATGCATGAAGTCTGCTCGCCTCGACTACACAATATTTGCGTTAAGGTTGAAATTGCACCTTCATGATATTGCGTGCGGCCGAATGAGTAGAAAGATTGGGGTCCTTTTCATATCGTCAATCTGCACATTCAATCTGACATCGAACTAAACTGCTTTCCACCATTTCTTTCTCAATAAACAGAGAGACAGAAATCAGAAGATACAGCGAGAGGGCAACCAAGATGAGCGCTTTTGGCTACCGTACGCTGCATAGAAAAGAGATAGGGAAACTGAAAAACGAAGAGGATACTAAACGAAGGAATCTCCGATGTAATAAATGAAGATTCGAATTTCCCAAAATTCTATTATAAATTAACACGCGGAATAGTTCGCACATGGCTGGATGATAATGTCGCCAGGGTGATTCTGTCGTTATAGTTTGTTGAGGTAATCGTAATTTTAATTCACTGCAAATTCTATAAACATTCGGTTTACCCGAATTTTAGAGTACAATAGTTTACCAGCCTTTTCTCAAATAAAGCTATTTTTTAATGCCCTTGTGCCGAAGCTCTACAGGACCTATGCTGCCCGAAATTTTCTGACTTTATCCCAAGCAACAATTCTAGGTCTGTTTCATCGGGCTTGCGGCTATATCACTTTAGGGCAACACGGTCATTGTGGACAATATATATTTCTTACTAAAAGTTTCTTCACTACATTTCTACGTAATGTACTGATAATTCACCATTGCATATTTTTGTTTCATTATGCTCAATTACTTCTATGCTTTGATCATTTTCTTCTTGTAGAGCACCAATATACAATGGAAAAAAGCGCGAAATTTATGGTCATGATTACTGCCGGTTATATAATTATAATGATCTTGATGTTGACCGACTTATCGATCATGAATAATTTAATAGTATTTGAAGAAGAAAAGCAACTTTATAGATTGGACGTTGGTGTGAAGGAGAAAACGTTCGCTCAAGTATTTTTCCGAGATCTTCTGGTTCTCGGACAGTTGTTCGCAGTCTACTGTGCAGACAAGTCGTTTTACTTGTAGTGCGGTTGTTAAAAATAAATGTGTTCTCGTGCTTCTAGCGTTCTGCAGTTGTTAAATAATGGGCGTAGCAGCACAACTGTTTGAACCAGACACAGAAGTCATGCCTCAAGCGACCTTCATGAGGCAGAGGGCACAATAATCAGCTGAGTTCATTATGCAACAAAAATTAAAGGAGGTGCAAAACAGCTTATGCACAGTCTCCAAAAGAAAGCTTGGAAATAGGAGGTTTAACTGCTTTGTGCAGTCCCGTTGTGTCTGCTGCATTTTAAAAGGAAGCACTAGGGACCATGTGTATTTTATGCTGCCCGGCAATAATCAACTACATGCAATTCGCAACTGCAAAATCAGAACAGTACCGTTGCACTAGTTCTTTAATGCATTTGTTTGATATTTTGCAGGTTATTGGAGGGACCACATGGGATCATACGATGGCCTTCTTCATTTTGTGGCAGTACTAAACGCTGTTGTAGCGGTTATATGGATTACAAAGCTTTGTCAACAAAGACGGCACAAACCACTTATGAAATAGAGTGAAATGTGATCCTGACAAAATGGTTGTAAATTTGTTGTTTTTTTTTACAGAATAAAAACATTCTTTCACTTTTACTGACAGGGTACAAAGTGTGATATGCCACTTTATACAATTTCGCCGCTTAGGTCAGATAATTTCAGGAGACCAAATCTACGTTCTTCTCCTGTAATACATGGCATTTTATTTTTTCAGGACTGATCGTGCGCACTTCATGGCTGAGCTAAGCGTTTCACTGGAACGGCTAAATGGAGAAAAAAACCACTGTGCTTACAACGCCATCCCGAAATCACATCCCCTATTATGCTTGAAGCCTAATCAGTATTGCTTTCTTGTTGACCATAGAGGCTAAGTAATCTTATATTAAGGCATTAAAAATACCCAAATAACGCGAATTGATCCTCTCCTTTAATCGGATGTACTCTTTCGCTACATCTGTTAGGAGATACGGTCCATTGCAGCCTGCAGCGTTAAGTTTCACTTTACTAGGGATAAATACATCTGTAACGACTTATGCGCAGATGTGCAATGCGTGTTATGGGTTTTGCTGCGACCTTACCTTTAAAGGGCCACGATGCCACGCAATAAGAAGACGCTCGCGCGTATTGTGGTCCGAAGATTCAGCTTTTTCTTAAACAGACTGCCACACTGAATTGACGCCAAGTCTCGTCCCTTTACAAAAATAGACTCCATTTTAGGAAATCTATTTTTGTAAGGGGTGGTAGTCATTGAAATCGGAAGCAGGAGGGAGGACAAGCCCACGTCGGTACAGTTGATGTCCTTCAGCGCTGGCTTGGAACCCGACAGCATCATCAAAAGAGGGCACTTTATCCGTTATCAGAAACGCGCTGTTTTGAATCGTACGAGCGACGTTTCAGCTGTTCGAAAACGCCTTCGCTCCATGGACATCGTGGAGCGAACACTCTCAACGCCGTCTTTCACCTGTGTGTTCCTTTCATTGCCAGTGCTGCGCCGTTGCCAGTTCATTTCCAGTTCAATTGAGTACAAACCCACTTTTCCGCCCCCTTTTTTTGTATTGTGTAACAATGGCTGCCACGGAACGCTGGCAGCCATTCAACGGCTGCGACGGAACGCTGGCAGCTGGCAGCCATTCAACGTAGACATTATGGACCTTAAGACCTAGCTTTGCCGTCGACTCTTTATGTCACTCTACGTCCCTCAATGTACATTATATAGGGCAACGCTCGGGTAACTTACGGTTACCCACCCATACGATACCCAGAGCTTCGCCCACTTGTCATGATTCACTTCGTGGAGATGCATGGATTTTTTTTTTTGCGATAGCAATTATATGGACCCTCTCGGCTGATTTTAGCCGCCGCCGTCATGCCCCGGATATGTATATGCACGTATATATGTAAAAAAGGCCCAAACAAAATAAATCAAAAGAAAAAATTCCAAGGCACCCCACCGGGGATTCGATCCAGCGACCCCTCGCTCCGCAGCGCGCTGCGTTAAACCACTGAGCCGCACGCCATGCATGCGCCGGCGTAATAACGGCAATCTATTTATAGATACCATCTACCGCTGGCGGTATGCGGATCTCGCAGGAATTTGAGCCTGTTTTCTATCACTGAACGCTCCTACAGTTTCTTTCAATTTGAAAACTGCCCTTGAGAAGCGCACGAAAAAGGGGCCCCTTTCTGTACCCACTCGTGATGTAGAACGCAAAAAAAAAAAAGTCACAGTTTTGCCACTAGGGCGAAGCAATGAATGCGATACCAAGAAATTAGTTTGTCACACGAAGAACGACAAGCAGCTTGATACTTGCAGCGCGCCGCCGAAACATAAAGGATGCTCGAAAAGGACGCATATGCATACACAGGACAAGCGTGAACTAACTGTCGTAGTTGTTACGTGTTTCTGTTTAAGCAACGCGCTGCGAGTGTCCACAATGCAGAAGCCAACGCTGTTGTTGTTGTTGCCTCTGACATGGCTCATACCCACACCGGGGGATTGGCCAAGGAGGAGGAAAGGAAGGAATGAAAGACAGGGAGGTCAACCAGACGCACGTCCGGTTTGCTACCCTGCAGTGGGGGGGAAGGGGTGAAGGGATTAAAAGAAAGAAAGAGAGGAGATGGAAGAGAGCACCGTCAGGGTACCTGTGCGCCTGTCCATTGCACGCCTACAAGCGGTCGCTTAAGCCAGTCGATTTTAAAAAAACATAGCAGTGCTTGCGTCGCTTTGCTGGCCTGCGACGCGTAGAGCAACGATCCGAGGATCTTCTCTTCGGAAAAAGGTCTATCGTCTAGCTTGTTTAGCGTAGCGCGTAGAACGTCGCGTTCGCTCACAAAACGATCACAGGAACACAGTAGATTATATGATTATATGGCTTTTCGACGCTGTTTGATACTTTTTTTTCTTTTAAACTGCGGCACGTGGAATGACCCCTCTGCGTCTCCTGCCACGCGGTGGCGTCTGACGCGTGCCCGGTGTTCTTTTGTTTCATTCTACATCATGAGTGGTACAGAAGGGAGCGACGTTTTCGTGCACATCTCAAGGGCAGTTTTCAATTTGAAACAAACTGTAAAAGCGTTGCGTGATAGAAAACACGCTGAAGCTGTTCCGAGATCTGCGTACCGCGAGAGGCAAATGTTGCATATGAATAGCTCGCCGTTATATCGCTGGCACGAGCATGGCGTGTGGCTGTGTTGGCTAGCAGGCTGCGGAGCGAGGGGTCGCTGTTTCGAACCCCCGATAGGTGGTCTGCAATGACGGCGTCGACAGACGGCGAAAATCAGCCGAGAGTGTCCATATAATTGCTATCGCAATAAAAAGAACACCTCCCGCACCTTGCGTCAGACGCCACCGCGTGTCAGGAGACGCAGAGGGGTCATTCCGCGCACCACACTTTAAAAAACATGGTTGATCCCTCTGTCATAGGAATCGGTATAACACGAAAGTAAAACATGTCCTTACAGAAGTAGTTGGATGTTTACTGTACATTGATATAGGCTAAAAGAGCTATGTCTATTGGTGTTTGACAGGTATAGCACCGTTTAACGTGGATGCAGACACGTTGACGCTTGATGGCACATCTGTATCCCGACGACTAACGTCTATGAGCAATGATTAAACAAACCCTGTGGTCAGATGTGCTTCTGGTAGCTGTACGGTGACAGCGGAATCAGAGAAAGCGCTGTGACAGCCAGAAGAGCGTCACTGATTGGTCGCCGAATTTGGGCTAAGGTAGCCTACTCACGGCATTTAGAGTTGTTGAACACCACTGCCCGACCAGAGGGAAACGCAACGCGCGTCGTGTCTTCCTCGTTGGCCGGCTTCGATTTTTCGCGGGGCGAGTGTAAGTTGGCAACGCGGAGTTACGGCCACGCGAAGTGCTCACGCGTCTCAGAGCTACCTTTGGTACGGATGGATGCTATGAGTGACCCCGACGCTGGGCGTAAGGTCGCCACCTGGTAGTATGTTAATGCGTCGACAAAATTGCACTTTTACTATTCGAAACGCGCCGGATGGGACGGACGCGTAGAAACGACGCTCTGAAGAAACTAATCGTGGCTTTCACAGTTATGATGCATTACTGCACTTTAGCAAGATCACTGTGACAGGAGAGTGGTAGATATAAAAGGCGCGTTCGTAATGCCTACGGAGTATGTGACCGTGGCACAGTGGATAGTGCCCGGCATCTCTCCTTGCGGACCAAGAGGTCGTAGGTTCGACTCCGGGTGGCGGAACTTTTTTCTTTGTCTTCTGATCATGTGTATTTTTTCGACGTCATTTTCGTGACGGAAATACGTCACTGAAATCTTGGTGGACCCCGGCATAAAACACTTTCGTGTTAAAAAGATATATCTGCGAGCGTCGGGTTCTTAGTTCTCGACACTCGCAGCGCGTTCCTCAAACACAAAGACGTAACAACTGTTATAGATCTTAGTTCACGCTTTTCCTGCGTATACCTGCGCATCCTTTTCGAGCGTCCTTCTTTGTGCTTCCGCGGGAAGCTGCAAGTATCGAGCTGCTCGTCGATCTTCGTGGCATAAATCTTCGTAGCAAGAATTGCAAATTCTTGCTACGACATTCATTGCTTTGCCCTTGCGACGAAACTGTGACTTTTTCTGTAGGCGCACGCATGTCAAGAGGTTGTAGTGGGCAGCCTGCTTGGCGTCCCCGTAAAAGACAAAGAGACAGAGAAGCTCGGATAGCGGGTTGCGCCATTACTGAAGTAAAGTGTGGGATTGGGCTAGTTGATATTCCATTATTAAACTGCATTATTGAACTGCTGTGTGCACCGTGTCTAATTTTTGCGCTGAGCAGTTTAATAATGCGCCATTACTCCGGGAATCATCATCATCATGGCCGTGACATCAGCTTAGCCAATCCCCCACGGTGGGTTGCGCCATGTAGCTGAGGATCAACCAACCAACATCAGCTTAGTCACCCGACGAATAAATGTTTGTTTATTAGGGGCGAAGCTCCTTAGGGTGTGGGTCTGTCCGTCCTTTGTAGTATGTAGTAGTAGTAGTACGTAGCCACGTATAGTGGGATGTACCCACTCCACGCGATAAAGATGACGATGACGCCTGATGACCATGAAGAAAAAGCGCGTTCCAGTATAGTGGAATGTACCCACTACACGTGATAACGATGACGATGACGCTAATGAGGAAAACAAAATGAGGGGAACCCCCTCCTTGTGGTCCGTAAAATAATAAAACATTGTGTATATACTTTATCAATATGTAAATAATGAAACTTTGTGTATATACTGTATGTATGATCACACCACTCCTCGGCGTTTGTGTGTCAGGTCTTTGTATGATGATCGAGCGGTCAAAATTTACGGGGATTGACGGTTTACCAGATTAGCCTACCTCCGGAGCTTCGCCCACTCATCATCATTCATTTCGTGGATATGGCGTGATTTTTTTAAGCCTTCTGTTCCCACAAGTTGGTGACCTCGGACGCTTCCCGCATCGCAACCATTCGTCCCGCAGCTTCTCTTCGACGCCACGGAACCGAACTCCCAAGAATCCCAAGAAAACGCAACACCTTCCGTCGCCACACTCAAGCTTCCCGAATTCTGGCCCGCACATTTTGAGATCTGGTTTATCCACATCGAAACGCAGTTCCGCCGTCACCGCATCGCATTGCAGACGGCCAAGTACGACTTTGTCGTGAGTGCGCTCAGCCCGACCACCACAGCTTTGATTCGTGACGTTTCGCTAGCTCCACCACCCGATGACCCGTACGGCACCCTGAAACGGCAGTTACTACGACGCACGACCGACTCCGAGTCTCGACGCATTCAACAGCTCCTATCATCGGAGGAACTTGGCGACAGAAAGCCGACCGAGCTGCTTCACCGCATGACGCAGCTACTCGGAAGCAATCCATCTTCAACAGACTCAAAAATCGTCCGCGAGCTCTTCCTCCAGCGTCTACCGAATCAGGTACGGATGATTTTATGCGCCTCACCTGCGGCAACGTCCACTGAAGACTTAGCAAGGACGGCAGACCTGATAATGGATACTTTCCATCCTTTCGTATCTGCCATTGACCGTTGTAATGCACCAGTCTCGAGTCAGTCGCAGTTACAGCGGCGCTTTGACGAAATCAGCGCCTCAAACGCACAGCTTGCTACGCAAGTGGACCAACTAACTATTGAGCTACCTACCTTGCGCTTCTCCGCGAGTAGAGACGAGCCACGTCTCCGCACGCCCAACCAAAGCAACTCCCTCTATTCATCTGCCTATATTTCTTGGTACCACTCTAGATACGGCACTCGTGCACGTGAGTATCGTCCACCGTGCAACTTTTCGGGAAACGGTCGGGCCAGTCACTGATGACGGCCAGTGCTACCGGCCCTACGTTAAGCCGTCTTTTCTATGTCACCGACCGCGTAACGAAAGTTCGCTACCTTGTAGACACTGGCGCCGAAATTTGTGTGCTTCCCCCTACCTTTGACGACCGAAGACGACATCGCCATGACACGTCCTTTCTCACTGCAGTCAACCGTTCTAATATTAGAACGTATGGACAGAAATCAGTGACTCTTCATCTCGGACTGCGGCGTCCCTTTCGATGGCTATTCAGCGTCGCTGACGTCCGCCGGCCGATCATCGGTGCCGATATTTTGTGGAAGTTCAACTTGGTTGTCGACCTACGCCAATGCCGCCTTCTGGACTCCACGACCAACCTATCGGTACAAGGCATCACTACGACTGCACCGCCCTTGCGTCTCGTACAAGCACACACCCAAGTATCGGCACCTTGGTCCACCATCCTACAAGAATTTCAAGAGCTATTTCAACCCCCATCATTACTTCATGCCAGCCATGTCTTCATCCGTCACGATGCTACTCGTACTCCATTACAAGCGCCTTACGACGGTCCTTTTAAAGTCCTAAAACGCGATCCTAAGTGGTGGTGGTGGTATCAACTTTATTTGACTAAGTCACCTGCCTGGCGCCTCAGGGTGGCTCCACGCGGGAAGTGACTCTTTCAGCCCAGGAAACGATGGCCAACTGTTTCTCCCGGTCGGGAGTTCTGACGAGATCATCCCATGTTGATTTTGAGAGAGCTGGCAGGAGAGAATTTGGAGGAGGAAAACCCCCACATCCCCACAAGATGTGATCTTGGGTAGCTATTGCATTTAGAGTACAATTTTTGCAGTTAGGTTCGAATTCTCCGTTAGTGATAATTGCCAGTCTATGAGGGTAGGTGAAAGCGTGCGTTTGTATGCGGCGTAGAATTGTGGCCTGCGCTCTCGTGAGGTCGTCATCTGGTTGGGGGGTAAAGCCGCCGTTCATTCTTGTAGTAATTTGTGACGTCCTTATAGTAAATCGGTGCCTCACCCGGGAAAACGGGGCCCGAGGGGCGCACCTCCCGGTCAGCAACGCAGACTGAACAGCTATATGTAGTGAGTGTAGTGACCGGAGAGCGACGAGTCTTAAACACTGCCTCTGTGAAAGTCCCGTCCGCTCTAGAGGCAGAAGAAACTGCCATTGCACTGGCCATCGCGATCCTAAGTACTTTACACTCCTTGTTAACGGACACGAAGAGACGATTTCTATAGACCGTTTGAAGCCAGCTCACGTGGACGCTGGCAACGCCATCTCAAGCAGATAAACCGCTCGACGGCAATGCCTTCATTGCTAGGGGGAGCCATGTAGTGGGCAGTGTGCTTGGCGTCCCCGTAAAAGACAGAGACAGACAAGCGCGGTCATCATGGCCGTGACATCAGCCTTAGTCACCCGACGAATAAATGTTTGTTTGGTTTTAAGCCTTGTGTTTCCACAAGGTGAATGAAGCTTACTAGGGCACAAGGCACGAACAATTAAAGGAATCAGACGCACGGATACTACAAGGCTGTTTAAGGGCATTTCATGGAGAAAAAAAAAACAGTGTCACAAATATAAGCTGTGCTTGAGGGGCAGTTGTACCAGCGCTATAGCCTTTGTTACGTTGTCTTATCATAAGTTTTCTTGTTATAAACGAAATAAAGAGCTGAATATTGGGGTTTGGTTTCTTTTTTGGATACAACCTTAATAAAAACCAAGAAATAATGAACGTGAATTGTATTGTTTTAAGTATACTGTAGTAATTACGACATAAATGCGAAGGAAAGTAAAGTGGACGAAATGACAACTTCCCGCCAGTAGGGAGCGAGCCTGAAATCTTCGGATAACGCGCCCGATGCTCTATCAATTGAGCTAAGGCGGCGGTCGTTGTGTCGTCCGCTTTATCAGGTATTTATATGCATGCAAATGTGGCAGCTTTATTCAGCGCCGCTCGAATCCATGAAGGCGAGTGTGGAACACTTTTTTTTTCCAGCGAGTGTCACGCAGGACGTGATTTTTTAACGAGCGGGCAGCTGAACAATAAACCCTCGAATACTACCTGAAGGCATCATGTCTTCTAGAACGGTACCCTCGCTATGAATTAACGAAAGAAGGAACTAAATTTTGAGAGCTGGTTTCTTTGTTTTATACAACCTTAATGAAAACCAACATAATGAAGCCAAGGAAACGTAAAGGGGGCGTTAATTGTGCTGTTTTAAGTATATTGTAGCATTAATGATATAGATTCGGCGTTCCAACACTCTTGATGCTTTCATGTAGTATGTGGGGTCTTATTGGTCAGCTGTCCGCTCGTTAAAAGGTCGTGTCCGAAGTGACACCACCTCAGAAAAAGAGAGCGGCGCTGACTAATGCTCCACGGTTTGCATGTATGTAAATACCCGATAGAGTGGACGTGTGGACGACCGCCGGCATATCCTAATTGGTAGGGCATCCGGCCCGTTATCCGAAGATCGCAGGCTCGGTTCCTCCCTGCGGCAAGTTGTCTTTTCGACCACTCTACTTTCTTGACATCTATGTCGCAAATACTACATAAGCAATAAAAAAAAAAACTTTGTTTATGGCACTTCGAAAATTCTGCGAACTTTTCGTAACATAACTTGACAGACTATGCAATCATCGAGCTGTGTTTGTTAGCTCACAGGGAAGGAGGGTTTCTACAGCGAACCTGTTGGGTGTACCTATAACAGTTGACTTGTGTTGAAGTGTCCAAATAAGATCACTGCCAGTTGGGCGTGTTGGTATAGGTTCATGGTGAAACAAGCGCAATACGCACGAAGACTCAGAAAGGACACAACCAACACGCCCAACTGGCAGTGATCTTAATTGGACACTTCAACACAAGTCAACTGTTATAGCTACACCCAACAGGTCCGCTGTAGAAACCCGAATGAAGGACACAGGTCCTGTGTCCTTCATTCGAAGGACACAGGACCTGTGTCCTTTCTGAGTCTTCGTGCATATTGCGCTTGTTTCACCATGTCCAATTAAAACGGGAAATATTCAGAGAATCAGGAACGTCGTTGTCGGGAAGGGAGGCACCACTTAAGTATGTCCGCTCTAACGGCTTTGACATTTGGAAAGCAGTACAGGTTAAAAAAAAAAAGTGGGGAGACGAAACCAAATAGCCATCTTCTCCTCACGAGGGTTCGCAAGGTACAAATACAGTTCAAGGACACGCAAAGTGGGCCCATATCTTTTACACGTGGAGGAAATCACGTCGAGAGGCACTTGTGTACTGTCCGCGCTCGACGATATCACAGCATTCAAATAAGCTTTAACACTTGCTGTGAGGGGAGAAAACGTCGCGCCTGGCACAAACCTTCTCATGACGATTCCTTACACTCTAATGGTACAATTCGACTGGTCGTTTGAGAGCGCTCTGACTGTGTTTGAAAGTGTTGAATTCAACAGCTTTAAAACTCTTCAACGAGATGATGCTGTTATGCAAGTCATGTTTCTTCTTCCTGATCATGTATTGACCTGATAATGTTAGTAGCAACGCTTAGTTGCTATTTTACATAATTTTTTCAGCGCCTGCGGAGCGCTCGAAAACTACCAGTCGAATGTACCATAAGGCAAAAGGGTGTTACGAGGGTGGGTGGTTTACCATTCTGGGGACTAAAGGGGCTGCCACCACCATTAATCCCTTTAAGGACTAAAGGCGCCAGGTCTAAGAATTAGTACTCATGAAGTTACTCCTACAAGCTAACTGTTATTCCCTACGGGTCACCTCAATGGACTAACATTTAGTCCCCGCATTTCCACTTAACCGGGAAACTGTCAGTCCCCACAGATCGCTTCAATGGACTAACATTTAGTGATCACATATACATCTTACCGGGTAACTGTTAGTCCCCAAAGTCGCACCTCGACGGACGAGCGGTCGGCCCACTCAAGTTCTTCATTCGAATGAACTTTTTATCCCGAGTTTAAATGATTCGTTAATCCCAAAGGATGGTTTTCTACCATTACCCTCCGCAAGGCTCCATACATTTATCGCGTGTTTTTTTTTTCCGCGGTGGGCTACAAATGGCGCAATGGAAAAGAAAGCACGAAAAAATATTATTGCGATAGCAATTATATGGACACTCGCGGCTGGTTTTCGCCGTCGGCGTCATTTGCCGTATATGTATATGTATATATATAACCGGCTCCGCCCGTCGTTCGTGAGCGTGAAAAGACGCGAGGGGGGGGGGGGGGGGGGTCCCTCGAGCGACCTTCGATTTTACGAGCGGGGGGCGCGCGCGTTATCTCCCCTTCTCGGCGGCCGACAGCGGGCGGGGGGGGGGGGGGGGCGACGTTCGATTTTACGAGCGCGGGCGCGCGCGTTATCTCCCCTTCTCGGCGGCCCACAGCGGGGGAGGCCGGTGTACCCTTCTACGTGCTGCGCTCTCAACGCGAAGAGAATTCTCTTAAACAAGCGTTTTCTAGAGTTGCGTGAGATCCGATCCAAAAAGAGTTAGCTGCCAGCCTCACTTCGTATAACATTACAATTTTTTGCTATCGCATTCATTGCTTCACCCTTGCGGTGAAACTGTGACTTTTTAATCATGCTCGTTTCCCTGCTTTCGCAGTCATCCGACAACGAAAGACAAAAGTGAGACAATTAAATGTTTTATTTTTAGGGGCGAAGCTCCTTAGTACGTAGCCTTGTCTTCCGCTGTGGTCATGGCATAGAACCGTTACTATAGCCGAAACGTATGTGAGACACAAAAAAAGGTTTTACAATGGACTTCAACGTCAACATAGACTAGATATGAGATCGCTGATCCCGGCGAAAATAACCTTATCGAGAAAGAGTATTGATGAGTTTACCTCTATTAAAATGTGCCTAGATGTTGAGGCTTCTCAAGGAAACCTGTAACACAAAGGCACACGTCGAGCACTATATGTTCCCAACAAATTACCCATATTGCAAATGGTATCTTGCCACCAGTAAGATGGCGCGTTCTTGGATTCACTTTCGAGGCATATCCTCCACTCAAGCAATTTTCTAAATCCTCCTTCAATTGCCTAAGACGACTGGACGACGAAATAAATTTACATTTTTATGTACACTTTAAGTCACTCAATTTACATTATATGGGGCAACGCTCAAGTAGCGTACGGTCACTCACCCATACGATACCCAGAGCTTCGCCCACTCGTCATGATTCACTTCGTGCAGATGCGTGGATTTTTTTTTATATAGCCCTACACACGAAGTTTCTGCATTATTTTTTCCGTCAGTTGCCTGTGAAATCTTCAGCATAGGTCCAGCAGCGTTCACATATCTTATTGATCGGTCTTTGCGAAGGCTGCTCCAACGGAAGTGACAGATGACTGGCATTGAACGCGCCAGCGCACACAACAGTCCTGCGCGTTATGCACAACGGCTGCGTCCTGCATAGCACAAAAAGGTTGCAAATAGTTAATCACACATGACAGAGAGGATGGAGATGCACGCATATGGCGAAATACGTGCAAGGTGAAATAAAGACGCGCGTTTAAAATATGGCATGCAAATAATTTCACCGTGACGTCATACATAATCAAAGACGCATAATTCAAAAACGCAGACGCAATCAATGTGCGGCATCCGCAGCCATCTCGCCGAGGCGCGGCCAACCACTGTGCCGCCAACGAGTCGGTGAGTTTACTGCGAGCGGCGTCGTACAGTTCGAGTAAGCTCGTCATCCGCCGCCGCAGCCGCCAGCGAACCGGCGAACTTCAAGCGAGCGGCACTATATAGAGCCAGCGAAAGCGGGACCGTAGTCAGGAACGTCGCCGAGCTGCTTGCGACCGAGTGACGGCGAAGCCAACGGTAATGGCGACCAAGTTCCACAGAGTTCCGAAGCACAGTTTAAGTCGGCTAGCGAAAGCCCCCTCCAGCCCCCCGACAGTGCACTTCAAGCGCGCGACATACAACCGAGCTCGTTGCCGGCAACCGCACTGCGTTTTGGACGAGTCGTAGCGCAGCGGCGAGGCCTCTGCCCAAAAAATTGAAGGACACTTTGTACATTCCAGTGTGTTCGGCGAAAGCTTGTGGCCATTCGACGGACTATGCCATGTATTTTTAGGAGCGAAGCTCCTCATAGGCGAGACCTGGCCGGTTGTCGAGCGGCGTCGATCGGCGTCAAACCATCCTCTGTACCCCGTAGTGTTCCCTTATCGTACAATAGAGGGCGCTGTCCCATAGAGATGCATGCAAACTGCAGTTGGGTGACAATATACTAGATGGCGCTGTACGCATTCTATTTCTCGTCTCGTTTCCGAGAGGGCGCTGTCCCATAGACATGCGTACAATATGGCGGTTGGGTGAAGGTACGCTAGATGGCGTTGGCGGTGCAGCTGCTCTCCGATTGGCTGCTGCGCGGGTTGCGCCAGGCGGCGATCGCCCCCTATCTCGCATTCCCCGGATCGTCGCCGTACGAGTGCGCTTGCCGGATCGTGCTGCTTGGCGGACCATGGACGACGAGGAGCGCCTGGTGCGGAAGGCCGCGCCGCTGCGGCCCGTGCTCGTCGGCAGGATCCCGAGCTGCGATCTCGAGAGGCCGCCGCGACGCGATCCCGCGTCGCGTCGCGTCCCGATCCCGATCCCGCGTCGCGATCCCGAGACGGTGCGCGCCAAGGAGGCCGCCCAGCAGTAATCGCTTTGATTACTGCTGGGCGAAACCACTGAAGATTTCACGGTGTAACCATGATTGCTTCACGAGCTTCACCCCAAACTCTTCATCATTCACCCCGTGGATATGCTGTGATTTTTTTTCTTTTACACTCTCAGTGGGATGGCACACAAATGGAATGTGTGCGTGTTTTTTTTTTTTTATCGCAAATCGCAGCGAGACGCGAGACTAATCTGCCTCCGTTCGCATGGGTTCGTATTCGCATCGTGCAGACGCCATCCACGTTTCAGTGCTTAAATTGACCGACACTGAAAATTCCAAAGTATGTCCCGAGAACGCCTGTGTCCATTGAGACGGGGTCGGTCAGAATGGAACGCGATGCGCGCGTCTCCCTCCTTACATGATTGGAAACGCTGGGCACAGCAACGCTACGCAAGCAAAGCGCGAGCGCTGTAGAGTCCGACGCGACCGGCGTCCGTTTGCGCGCCCCGGCGGCCACGTGGCACCGTACCAGGGCTCGGACGGACGGACGGACGGACGTGAGCAGGAGACATTAAAGGCTTTCGCCTTAATATCGCGAGCCCACAGATCATCCCCACGGCGAACACTCGATGAGAGAGCATCTGGGCGACAGGTGCGGAATAATAAAGAATGATCACTCAAATGTGAAAGAATCCGGCAGCGATTTCTGCCCAGAGTGATATTGAAATCATGGATCCGATAGGCCTACTGTCTTCTAGGCCGCCATTCTCAGCCTGTGGCGACGCAGTGCCTAGACTAGACTACGCCGGTGAAATGCAGCGCAGCGTGTCGACACCAGCTCCAGAGTTCATGGGTGCGGCGAAATGCAAAAAGCAGCCCCACAAGCTCATCTACTCATACGTCTACATCTAAGGCGCCGCGGCATAGTTCCTACACCGTGAATTATTAATTGTCGGGCGCGACACAACCGCCCACATGCCACCAAGAACACAAGTGGGAAGGCTGACCCAAGAGCGAGCAGGACGGTTAGTTCGCTTGACAACGGTTTGCACACGGAAGGTATCTTTGCACACGGCCTCCATGTCCCGCGCGATTGCTCCTTTTGCAGACTAACTGGTTTGAACACGGCACGCGTACATCTGTGGTTGCTCATTCAACAGTCTATCCGTTCATCGCGCGAACCTATTGGGCTCAGTTACTCATCTTTCGGGTAATTTTGCCTTGAAGTGATAGTCACAAAACAAACTGAATGTACACACTGGTGCAAAAAACAAAACCGGCGTACACTTTCATGCCATTGCATTTTCTCGGAATCTTCAGAAAATCACCACAATTTCAATGTACATATTTGGTGGATACGTGCAACTAAATAAGCTTAAACACGTTTGTTTTTTACACTGTTATGTGATGGAGCAGGGCACGTGTCACTTTTAGTTTCGAGAACGTTCGTATTGCTGCCCTAATGTGGAGTAGATTTGGGAGGCTAGGCAGTCTGTAACCACAGGCGGTAGCGCTGTGGTTACAGTGCTGGGGCTGTTGGCCCGAAAAACGCGGGTTTGATCCCTGCCGCGACGGTGGCATTTTGATGAAGGAGGCATGCTGTGGGACCATGTACTGTGCAATGCCAGCGCACGTTAACGAACACTAGATGGCCAAAATTTGCGGAGCCATACTATGGCGTGTATCATAATGTGGTTTTTGCTGGTAAAACTGCAGTGCTTAAATTATATAGGGAGGCTAGGCAAACAAAAAAAGGCGCGAGGGGCGCAAAACCGCTTCGTGTTGCCTCTTTCTGTGTCCCGTGGTGTTAACGTTGCTTTTTCTAATCATTAATCAACAAACGGCCTACACTGACACTCTTGTAGAAAACACGAGAACATACTACTATAATCGCGGTTGCGTTTAAAAAAAATGCATACCTCTGGTTTAAGAGTAACAACCACAATGAAACTTTGTTAAGGTTGAAGTCAATAATTGGTGATGTGGCGGTACTTCGCTTTGTGAGAAGACTTGCCCCTTTTGAAGCATCGGAAGTGAGCAACACCATCCACATTTTAACTTGTTCCCCCAATCCCTCCTATACGAAAAGACAAAGGGATGTTATACGTTAGGTTGGGTAATATCAAGGAGACCTATTCGTCCGGTGCTATTACAATTAGTATTGTTATAGGATGACATTCGTCCTTACTGCAATCGCCCATTGAGGCTTGTTCATAAAAGGAAACTAGAATAACTCGGTCGGAGGACATTTCTGCTACGACTAATAAGTTCCGGATTCCGAGCACAACTCTGACATAACCTCCTTCATTACCTTTTTTTATTACGATATGAATTATATGGACCCTCTTGACAGCTTTTTGCCATCGGCGTCATGGTTGCCGTCGGTGTCGTGGCTGCCGTCACCGTTGCGCTTGCCGTCGCCGTCATCTCCCGCATAAAGTCCAGATTGATAACATTCCCCGTGCATCGTAATTTATATCCAAGGGTAAAAGAGCGCGAGCGGAGGCGACGACCTTGCTTAAGCAGACATCAAACGAGCGGGCCTATCTCCGTCTCTCGGAGAGCGCATACGATAACATCACCCAGCTCGGGAGGCCTGCCGTCCAAGCAGAGAGGAAACGCTGCACCTGTCTTTAACGAGCATGAAAAGACGCGAGGGGGGGGGGGGGGTAGGTCGCTCTAGCAGCAACTGTGAACTTTGAATTTAGGGGCGCCGTCGCCATCGCTGACGCGCGTGCTATCTCGCTATCTAGGAAGCCATCAGAGGGCCGCTCGTATGTCCTTCTACGTGCTGCGCTCTCAGCGCGAAGAGACGGTGCAAAAAGTGTCCTGGAGCCGCTGTATTCTCTTACACTAACGTTTTGTAGAGTCGCGTGAGATAGGATCCAAAAGAGTTAGCTGCCAGCCTCACTTCGTCTGACATTACAATTTATTGCTATCGCATTCATTGCTTCGCCCTTGCAGTGAAACTGCGACTTTTAAGAAATCGTGAGAGAATGTGCATAAATGTATTAAATTTTCGTATTTGTTCAAAGCCATTGCTATTCGATTGCAGGAAAACATAAGGTGGTGATATGCTGATTTGTGAATTCGTGAAGTACATAACGTTAGTTCGCGTACCATGGACAATATATTTATTGTCAAATCAGTCTTGATCTACCCTCAGACTCAAAATACTTATGCAATTTGTTACCAGTTGTACCAATTTTGAGAAAAAAAATGTTTTTGCGTAGCTTTTAGAGCGGGGCACCGCGAATGGCTTGTTGAACCCCGTTGTGTATTTATTTAGGTGATGGAGTTTAAAGAGCGCGAATGATATCGGGGAGCATTTAAGAGTTTGCAAACAGCGTTTCGAGCCGGTTGAAGTGACACACAGTGGGTGACACGCCTCTAAAGTGTGTATGTGTGTATGACTCAAAGCACCATCGCTGAAGGCGTTACACTATAGCTATGACGAGGCTGCGAGATTTGTTCTGCGCAGCTCGCGAAACTAAAACATAAATATACTACAGCGCTCCGAAGGAATAAAATTCACCAAATTTCGCAAGGGTCGAAATGACACAAGAAGCTTTGAGCGTTTTATCCGCGCTACCACTACCGTGTATTTTTTTTTTTATCAAGTTTAAGGAACCTATATATTCTTACTATACAATTATCATCATAAAACCATGGATAATACGGAGGAAAAAAAAGGTGCAGACACTTTTGTAGCTCATTTCCTTTATGCCGAAAACATGAAACCTTTGCGACATATTACATACAGGTGATGTTCTCCCGACTCTCAGTAGAGGTGCAGACCATGTATTTCCCAGTTGTTTCTGGACGCTTGGTAAAATAATTGTAGGCATTGGCCGTATTTCACCTGCAAAATATTGTGTACTGAAGTTTAGAGAAGTAATGTAATTATCGTATTGGAGGGAAACAGCGCGAAAGACGAAGGACCAGGCACAGAAGGACACAAACAACAGCGCTGACTTACAACAAAACCGAAAAGCATGCTCATTGCGGGTGCAGTCATTCTGATAGAAAGATAACCTCCTTTTCTGACAAGGCAACTGAACGCCTGCTCACGCATGCTAGTTCATTTATCTTCGATTTGTCATTTTTTGTTTCTTCTTTTCGTTTTCAACTGCGCAGGTATATAATGCGTGGTTTGACGAATAAACTTTTGTTGTAAGTCAGCGCTGTTGTTTGTGTCCTTCTCTGCCTGGTCCTTCGTCTTTCGCGCTGTTTCCCTCCAATATGTCGTACCAACACGCCCAAGTAACCACTTTAGCGTCATTATCGTGCACAGAATGCGTTTTAGAAGGAAGAGTTAAGCGTGCGGTGTAAAAAGTATTAATTATCAGAAGAAGAATGATAAGAAGAAGAAAAGAAGAAACAGAAGAACGGATGAAAATGAGTAAGTTCGGCGATATTCTTAACATAGATAGTTAAGCTACACATTTCATGCTTTCAGTACATGTGACCAATCCACAAACGTCCGTAACTTTTAAATATTCAATCGGCGTAGTGTTTATACTATCAGGAAACCAAGAGAACGTTGCGATGATTCCGCCTATCTCATCAAGGCAGCTTAAAACGAGCATTAAATTTTTCATTGAACATAAACACTACGCACGTTTCCTGACTGAAACAACTTTCACAACTTTTTTCAAGATGTCTGCACGCCTTTTGTGGCGAAGGGGACAATGACGACAAAATATGCGTAAATTATCGTCAATTCACCTCGTGCCGCTCTTGCAGCCACTCAGCCGTAAACGATAAGATAAAAGGCAAAAAGAAATGCTAGTTTGTCGTAGGTGAAAGCACCGTGCAGCAAGCTGCTGTCGCGTTGTTGTCTTATCAAACTCCTGTAGAGTTGTTTCGTTCCGCCTGACATGTGAGTGTCCTCCGTCTTCAGCCGTTGCTCAGTAGCTTGGTTGCCCGGCTCCGCACGGCACTTGTCATTCATTATCCGCATCTTTTGTACGGCCACTGCAAAACTTATCAAAGTTGGCAAGAACTGTTCGCTATTTCTACAGATTGCAGCCATGAACATCGGAGCCAAATAAGTGCAACTAAGCGTGCGAGCGACTGCATGCACTTCCAGCGGCACACGAGGTGCATTCTAGTCCGCTACCACCTCTGATGCCATAGTCAGCGGGAGGGCACGCAGACGAAGACGTTGCCTGATAACGTTTTCCTGCTACCTAGCGGTGAGTGTTTCTCTATTTTGTTTTGTTATTATTGGTCATTTTTCCTACTTTCATTTCTATGATACCTCAGATACTGTTCCTACTGCCATGTTACATTATCCGCTCCTATTTTCAAATTCAGTTTCCGCCAACGCCTTCCTGAAAGGTACGTGGTTTCATTCCTAGCATTGGTTATATTTCGTTGGGTTTTTACTCCTTGATTATTATTTCGGCAGGTGTTATTTTCTTCGTATCCCCAAACGAAATCATCAAAACCGTCACAAACACACGCCAATCTACAACATTTCTTTATTATATAGCTGCATGGATGATGTAGTTTTATGTTTATTATTATATACCTCTGATAGTTTTGAGATCTGGCCGATGGACTATTAGGTCTATTATTGCAACCAATCACTGAAGAATTCATTACCAGTCCTGAGGTTTCATACTCGAGGAATGCTTTCCTTAGCACATTCGTTCATCGGTTCGATTTACACATAACAATCATGGCACGGGTGCAAGGTGTCAGGCGGAATCAAGGAAGAAAGCACCTTTAATTACCCAGCTCATTGTCTGTCTGTCTGTCCAGGCCCCTACTGCCCGTTGTTCCGCCGAGCGCGATTGCGCCAATCCCGAGCGCCTCTTCGAAGATTGCCTTGTTTTTCTGGCCGCCACCGGCGTTCCTCCACTATTCCGTCAACCTCTGGAAAAAAAATCACAGCATATCCACGGAGTGAATGATGATGAGTGGGCGAAACTCCGGAGGTTCATCGGTAAACCATGAATTTTCCGTGAAATTCGCCCAGTACATCATCAAAGACGTGACAAACACTGTGTGTATATATACAAGAAATTTATATTTTATTCGTGAGCCGTGATTTTTCGTTTTGTTTTCGTTTCTTCGTTGGTCGTGGTTACCGTTTACATAGGCCGTGGCTTCCGTTCTCCCTCCATTATAACGGCTTTATGGTCGGTAAAATGGAGGGAGAGCGGTTCCTGGATGGGTCGTAGTGGAAAGTTTGCAAAGACGAGATCGATGCAGGTTCCTCGGATGGTGGTTGGTTGCATGTGGTCAAACGATATGCATGTATGAGCCAACCGTTTTAAGTGATGTCAACGTCAAAGTCACCCACCAGTAGGGTAACAGGACACGCTTATTCTTCATCGTCATCAGTGTCATCGTTATGACACATAGTGGGTACATTCCATGTGCTGTGCCGTGATGGCAGCGTCATCGTCATCGCACAGGGATGGCTACGACAACGACGCGGGACAAGCCTATGCCCTAAGGAGCTTCGCCCCTAAAACGGGGGGTGGGGGGGGGGGGGGGAGGCGCAGAAACCAGGAAGTGAGGGTTGGTGTTGGACGTTCACTCCAGGAAGCGATGTTTGCTGTGTCATTTAGTGAGGGCTCCCCTCAAGCCTTGGACCCGGCCCGGCATGACGGCCATTGCTGGAGGTTGATGGCGCCTCCGATGCCTTGGATCTGTCCGGCGCCCTGGATCAGTTCTGAGTCGCCTGCAGGATGCAGCCGAAGTGTTGGCACTCAGTGCTTCGACTTTTTTGGTCGCGTCTCGCTCCCTTCACTTCCTTCTAGCTCGGCTCAGTACTCACCAAAACGTCTTTAACGTTCCACTCGCCAATCTCATCTTGCTGACCGACGAAAGTGTGGTTAACGAAATTAACGAAACGTTGCCCTCGTCTTCTTCTTTGACCAGCCCACTTAAGTCGACGCCGCCTTGCTTCTCAGCGCTCATCATTCTTTTATTTCTCCTTCTCTTCCTCGTCTTAATCCTTCTTGACGTCTTCCCTCGAGTAATTTTCCGTGTGTGCGGCTGCCTCTGTGCTCTCGGCCATGTCTCTGGTGGCAGTGATAGTGTTTGGGCCATTATATATGCTGTAGCGAAAGCTCTGATAAGATCACAAAAGTACGCCAATTTTGGCGCCGCTGCCGCCGTTGTCCGTAACCGCTCTCGCGCGAAATACGAAAAAAATGGAAACAAATTTCTAGGAACGGACGGGATTTCAACCCGGGCTCTCTGCGTGACAGTCGAGTATTCTACCACAGAGACAAGCCGGGGCTTGAAACCCCTTTGCAAAAACGCCCTCTACAATTTTCATGTCGGGCAAGTAACCAATCGTGTTATCCCATGTGATATTGCATCGTAGTCGAGTAAAATAACAATCCGGTGACACAAAATGCGAATTGCGCAACGAGAAGGTCGTTGATTGCTTCCAACACATTACAAAAGGCTCAGCCATATATCTTCATCGTCATTAGCCACAGCACAAACAAGGCGCGCACAATGCCTTAGAAGACTTGTAGCGGGTACCACGCTTCTCCGCAGAATGACGAGTGATGGCATAGTAGATGCTTCCCTACTTCATGAAAGCTACGATAATTTATGACGTAGTGGGTACGTTGCATGTGTCCTTGTACTAGTTGCCCCAAGAGAGTCTAAAACGGGCTCTAGAAAGGCCGCTCTTCCGAGCTTTTGCTGTGACAGTGTGGCGCCGGGATTGCTATTTTAATCTACTACGATGCAATATCACATGTTTTCACCACGATTGGTTGCTTGCCCGACATGAAACTTGTAGAGGGCGTTTTTGCAAAAGAGTTTCAAGCACCGGCGTGGCTCACGTGGCTCACAACTACCCCACTGCCACTGCCGTTGTGATCTGATATCAGCTTTCGCTGTAAAACATCCCCAACAGCACCGCCTTGAAAAAATAACAACAACGGACAGCGCTTCTCATGTTTTCTGGCCTTTATCTATCGCAGGGGTCTCAAACACGCGGCGCCGCATGCGGACCGCCATCCTCTTGCTAGCGGCCCACGGCACGCACATGGATATCTTCGTCCGATATCTTTTTTAATAAGTATGTTTTCGAGCTGCACAGGCATGACTGGCCTTTCTCATTTTTTATGAGGTCATCATGGTCACCATTTCTGAGACGTAACCGTGAAAGAAAACTCAAAATCCGCGTCCAGATTTTGAGTCATCTAGGAGATCGAGATCGGCATCGATGTATTGTTGGAATCCTGGCGCCAAATGCCCTTTAGAAACGACCCATATGTAACATTGGAGGAGGGCCTTTCAAATGGCAGCGTGAGTTGACATTCTGTACGAGCTCCCCCCCCCTCCCCCCCTCCCCTCGCTCCTACCTTCTACACTGTCCTGGCCCTTGCAGGAGTAAAATACCGTGACTGAGGCCCGCTAGCTGAAAGGAGATTGAGACTCATGATCTATCGCATGCAAGGTGCTCCTTAAGTCTCTTTCGCCGCAGCACTTTGTTGTCATGCAAAAAAAAAGCGCACTACGATTACGAAAACGGTATACCTTTCACGGGTGACAACACACCTGGTTTGTTAATTGCACGCACCGTATACTTGAGTAAAAGTATGATGTTGATGCTTAAAAACTTTACTGGCAATGATTCTGAGCTGTTCATGACGTTCCTGCATCCATGAGAAAGAATAAATGAGATGGTATATTAGCTTTCTTTTCTCACATACTGACTTTATTATGTTTTCTTGTGATAGCAACCTGGGATGATACAAATATTTTTGATAGCCTTGTGAGATTCCTATTACTGAGCTTTTACTATACTGACACTAAAGGCAGCAAGCTGCCAACAACATTCAAAGCACGCGCGTATCAAATACTGTGCTCGTCAGCTGGAAATGTAAGAATAGGGATGTAGTCTCGCTCGTTGACGATGTAGTAGTGTGTATGCGAAGCCTTCACGTATCGAGATCAAAAGAACTGGAATAAAATAAGGTGAAGAGCCCATTTCTAATATATGTATTGGCCGTAGTGGTTTGACTGGTGATCTAACCATAATGTGTAGCGCAGCCTTGTCTTCTTTTTCAGAGGCATTCACCACTTATGTGACGAACATCGCAGCCAGGTGCTGGTAGTGATTACCATTCAGTGGACTCATGGCGCCCTCTGCGGTCTCTGCGAAAAATGACACGTCCTTTGGACTGGACTCAAGGAGCAGTTGGGTGACTGCGGTGTTTTTAAGCGTAACCTTGGCCACGGTGCTCATTGGACAGCATTCGGTGGGTGTACTCTTCTACGGAATCGTTCACACGTACGATGTCAGCAGGAAGGACGCATCGTGGCCACTTGTGCTAAGCCAGAGTCTGTCCTTCTTAGCAGGTACTTCGCATCCATTTATCTTCTTTTGTGCAAGGCATTGCATTGATGGGTGTGTTCTGAGACAGCGGCAAGACTGGACACGCAGGGTTACTTTTAAGGATTATTTCAGTTAGTAGAATACTTCTTGAATAAAACGCGACGCTTGATATATCCTCCAGTCGCCCATCACTGCCGGACCGCCTGTTTACGCTTGTGAAAGCGAGGTGGTGCACAATTGTATTTGGCGCAGATGACAGTGCTTTTTGGACCATGACTACTGCTCGCAAGCGCGTTTGCGTACACTAAAGATGGCAGCAGCGGAACTTCCGGCTGCCGTGATCTGAGCGAAAACGGTATGTATGACGCCATAGGTAGAGGGCATATCACAGTTGATTCTATACTCCATCTCAGAAGTTCCCTTCAGCACTGTGGGGGGCTACAGGGACCCTTAGCCAATAGGAAGGGCGGTTAGCCTCTCCACATGTATTCATCCGCGCCGAGTCGTCTGCTAAGCGTCCCCCCTGGCGTCTGTGCGTACACGTTCGGTGAGCAGACGGCAGGGTCGAAAAAAATAGAACATGAATGCACCCATCGATGCTGGTGCCCTCCGCCTCGAGTTTATCACATCGTCGTCATGCACTCTGTGGCCTGTAAGTTCCAAACTGAAGCTCGCATTTGCTTTAGATTTGTATCTTGGAGCTTCGGTAACAATTTATTCGTGACTACATTGCGCCAATTCTATGAAGCACTATCAAATTGTCGGCGCGTTAGGCTTAGCAGGCGTGGTTAAAGGAACAGCTTATCTCGCCAATAACGACAATGCTTACTTGATACTTTGTCCTGATTGTGAGATGGCACAAAGCGATAGCTCATTACACCATTCATTTGTTGCTGTGAGCACTTTGGGCGACCGTCGAGGGCAAGTTCAAATCGAAGTGGGCGGTCGCGTCTGCATGGGCAATGCCATGTTGATTTTTAACGACAGTTTCCGGCGGTAACTGATGGAACAACTAAAGAAATACACCGTAAATTCGATGAAGAATCAACATATTACTTATTGGTGCAATGCAGCAGATGATAAACAAGGGCAAATGTCTCAACCTTGCCAATTGCAAGGCAATTATATCTGGAACTATGTTTTCCTTCTCAAGCATGTGGCTTGCTTACGCCCCGTAGCTTTGGCAGTGCTGAACGGTAGTGATCCGATGGAGTATACCTCTGAAGGAGCGATGCTGGCAAAAGTGCGAGAACCGTGAAGAGACATGACGTGAGTTACCGATGCCCCAATGACAATGGCCGACAAACACTGGCAAAGTAGCGATGTATTTGCACCGCTAAGCGGAACGTTTAGATGCGAAGCGTCTGATAGCGAAGTTCAATCCGGTGGTGGTGGTAGTGTGCGGCCGACCACCCTTACTGCGCATGCGCAAACCCTTTCAAAAAAATAAAGATAAAAAACCTCCTCTCCCCCTCTCTCTCCTCTAGGCATCCCTCCCCGCGGCGACCACACTCTCACTGCGCATGCGCGTCCCCTCCCCCTCTCTCCCCTCCTACGCTCCCCCCTCTCTCCTCTAGGCATCCCTTTCCGCGGCTTCTACACCCCCCACTGCGCATGCGCGTCCCCCCCTCCCTCTCTCCTCTCCTACGCTCCCCCCTCTCTCGCCTCGCGACGCCGACGCAGGCAGCGTCTGCTTGCGAGTTTCTTGGTTGAAAAAACCGACTGCTCGCGCTGCACAACCGACTACAGGCAGTTGTGCACAACAGCTCGCGCTGCACAACTGCCTGTAGTCGCCGATGGAAGTGCTCGCCGTTTAGTGCTAATGCGGCTCTTGTTGTAGTGCCGAGACTGCCATGCCGAGGCGTTTTTCTACGTGAGTATCACGAGTATTGAGAAAATTTACTGATCTGTCGGGTATCTTTCATGGGGAAAGCTTGCTTCTCAGAATAAACATGGTCTCTGTTCTCACCAACTGCTCAGCCCGTCTTGTATTTGAAAGGAGAAGTCATTTGATTAAATATAACTTCATATTTAACTAGTGCATGGTTTGGGTAAGAAGAGAAACAGGCGAACATTACCCGAGCATTAGCATATTTCTGTGTCTCAGCAAACGTTGAAAGAGCTTTGTTTCTAAATTTCTCAACGGTTTCCTTTTTAGGTCCGGTAATGGGATATCTTTGCAGCCGTTTTTGCTGTCGAAAGGTGCTGCTTGTCTCCACATTCATTGCAGGCGTCACAGTCTCCAGCTGCTTCTTTGCGGACAGTATCTTCTATTTAAATATCCTGTTTGGCATTGTGTATGGTAAGCTTTGGCATTGCCTATGCTATAAGCGCCTAAATTTGCTTACGTACACTTTCAAGGAACTGAAAAAGATGAGAGAATATGAGATAGTGAGCCTAGAAGCCCTGTTTTGTCACTAAAGGAATAAAATGAGCCAGATTTAGTACGTGAACGTCTTCAGGGAGTGCAGATGGTGCCTCAATATAACTACGCATAACAGAAATGAAAAACAGCGGATAATGAACCATGGCAGGTGTAAAAGACGTTAACTGTAATGTTTTAAGTGCGTTGTGTTAATTTTTATGGAGATGTCAAGAATGCAAAGTGGGCGAAAAGAAATCCTACCGCCGGCAGGGAACGAGCCTGCAACCTTCAGATGCGAAGATTGCAGAAGCGGTCCGTGCTAGTAAGATGTCTTTTCGTCCATTTTACTTGCTTCACATCTCTATCGCAATTACTACAGTACGCCTACAACAGTACAGTTAACGTTGCCTATGCCTTTCATAGCTTCATTATCGGTCGGTGTCCATTAAGGTTGGGTCAAACAAAGAAACGAGCCCTCAAAATTTTCTAGGCTCATTCATGCATACCTATGGCGCTTCATTGTAACAGCAGATCAAAGTAAATCTCGCCTATTCAAAGCTCGATGACATGGGTTTGTTCCCAGTCACGTTGGGCAGCAATTCCTGTGGAGTCAAAGTGACAGAACGCATGTGAAGTTAGGAGCTCATCAAAAAGCCCAGGTGCTCAATATTGGCCGTTCAGAATTGACATTCTAAGAGAAAGAAAACGTGAGGGGGAGACAGAAGGTTAGGTGGTACAGAAGAGAATAAGAATTTTGCAGGATGTAACGTGGCAGCAGCTAGCACAAGGGCCCGGTTGTTTGGAAGAACACGACAGAGGCCTTTGCGCTCCAGTGAGCACAGTCAGGCTGATCATGATGATGATAAGAAAGCGTAAGGCGTTTGAGGAACAAGCGCGCGTGCGATAAGATCTGCTGACACTTCACTTTCGTGTAATTACGGCGTGTAGAATTCGTGCATCTTGCATTTTAGTTGCTTTTTTTTCTGTTGTAGGAGCGGCAGCTGGTGGCGTCCACGTCGCCGTAAATGTCCTCGCTTCCCAACACTTCAAAAAACGACGGACTACAGCGTGCAGCATCATCTATACGTTCATTGGTATCAACAGTTTGTACTTACCACCACTGGCTGAGTTTCTTCGTGTTACGTACGGGATCCGTGGCACTTTCCTGATGCTGGGTGGCCTGATCCTCCATTCACTGCCTCCCGTTCTCGCCGTCCGAAGCCCGGCGTGGGCAAAGCCAAGGAGGCAGTGTCCTGGCTCTACAGTGACAGAGCTCGGCAACGTGCACTCGGAAGTCACTTTGAATGAACTTCTATTGCCTGCAAATGGTACACAGGATTACAACAATTCTGATGACAGCGAAGTATCGCTTGACAGTTTACACAAAACAGAGTTCACAGAACTACCACTCGGACAAAACGGCCAGCTCATGTCTCAATGGTCCTTCCAGTGCTAAACTCGAACAGCACATCAGCAGACAGGGACCATGTCCCCAATACAAGCTTCAATACAATTGTGAAACAGTTCGTCAGCATACCGTTCGTGGTCAATGCAGTATCTTTCGCGACAATTGCTCTAGGAATGTGTACATTTCTTTTGTTATCGGTAGACATTGCTATGGACAAAGGAATTTTACCGTCCAGTGGCGTCTTTTTACTAAACGCTTTTGCAGTGACTGACATTGTGACGAGACCACTGAGCGGACTTGTAATCGATTCTGGTTTCTTAACACTTGAAAGCGTTATGTTACTCGGATGCCTTCTTCAGACTGTGGCGCTAGAACTATTCGTGTGGTTGGACTCTTTCCCGATCATGCTGGCTTCCTCTGCCTTGTTTGGCGTCAGTAACGGATGGAGGATAACCCTGCTGGCGCCTTCCGTCACTAAAGACTTTGGAGTCGACCGAATGCCATTAGTGCTCGGTGGAGTGACCTTCTGGAGCGGTGTCGTGGTCATCACAGGGCCATTTTTGGTCGGTAAGTGATTCTGCTGATTTGAAATATGTATTACAAGTTATTGAGGAGAAATTGTCCGATACGTCATAATGCACGATTGAAGAATACAATAACCTCTGCGAGCCTCTGCTCTCTCTTATGAGCCTCTGAGTCCTCTAAGAAGGAAGATGCTGGAGCTTATTATTAATTATTAAATTAGTGGAACTGACAGCAACGATGCATGGGTAAGGGGCCTCTCGCTCTGCCTAGATTCTTTATGATTCGTCATCGCCATTTGTTGCACTTGTAGAAGATTCAATTGAAGTTTTACATCCAGATTCTACTGCCTGTCTAAATGGTGGCCTCCTAAAAGGGCAAGCCAGTGCATTATTTATCTGTCTACGAACGCATGAACTCTCCTCGTTTTGACTATCACGTGTTTGCGTAATTGCTCAAATTACACCTGCATCAGATTGTATGCGCCAAATGAGTGTAAAATATAGCGCCGATTTCAAATTTTATAGACTTTTTTATTGAATCTCACTTCAAAGTCTTCCGTTCTCCACCACTACATTCTAAATAAACAGAGACCCACAAATCAAAAGATATAGCTGGGAGGGCAACGAAGCTGTAGGTTTTTAGCTAGCGTACGCTGCATAGGAGATGGATCAGGAAACAAAAAAATGAAGAGGATATTAAACGAAGCCGGTGCGGTGTATTAAAGAAAGCTTTGAGTTTCCCAATAATTGTTATAAATTAACTCGCAAAATCGCTCGTGCACGACTGTAAGTCAATTCATTTCAATAATCCTGTTTGTCATAGTTTGTTTATGTAATCGTTCTTTTAACTCGCTTTCATTTTTTCTTGCCATGTGATTTAGGAAATATTTTGAGCACAATCGGTCACCTACCCATCTCGAAATGAAGGTGGGAATCATTCCATGCCAACTGTCCCAGAAGTGGCACTCGACCATCGCAGATTTTGCCGATAAAATTTACACCTGTTTCGTATACCCCATGCAGTACTGTGGCCAAACATTTTTGCTCGAAAAAAATTTTTCAAGACCGTGGCGCCCCCCTCATAGTTCACTTGCTTCTGCTAAACTGTGCATAATAGAAAAATGTATATAAAATCTATATTTGTATGTAGAGCTTCGAAATGACGCTTGATCTACTACAGAGGTTTTGTTTAGTTCTGCTACTTAAACATTCCGAAATTTTTGGGTTTAACTGCCAGCTATGCCCTTTTCAAAAACAACGAAAATCTTCAAAGTTCGCCATTTTTCTTACGATATCTGCAATTCTGTATAAGCATTTTCAATAATATTGTAGTTTTAGGGAAAGTTTATTTTCGTACAAAAATATTTAGGGGTGAACTAGACTTCAAATCTTTCCGAAAAAAATTGTGAAATCGGAAAAAATATGCGATTTGTCCCATATTTGACCGTATTTTTGTACTGATGCGGTCCAAGTAAAAATCCTCTTGATGCGGCGTTTCATAGAAGACTTTATGGCTAAGTAATGAAGAAAGTCTAATCAAATCGTTTTTTTTTTGTTTTAAGGAAGAAAATAATTTTTGAAGTTGGTCCTCAGAACGCGCCCTGCATTCCTTTTGTTGCGACTTCGCCGCAAAGAACGCGGTCGCCCTTGCAGCTGACTTTTGTCACAGGAAGCGGCAAGGTGCTAGATGTATGTCAGTGGTTCGTGAGTGGTCGAAAGTCCTGTTGCTTTGATGTCAAGGCCCCGAGTATTCAGTTCGCTTTGCGATGTGAGCTTGCTTGGCGTGCCCATTGGGAAGTATGGACGCAGTACAGCAGCTTGCGGTATCGTTGGCACATTGTGCTACAGGGCCGTCTGCACAACTAGTATACGCAATAAAAAGTGTACCAAATATGCGTTATTTGTTTCGGTCAGTGTATACTATTTGTGCAGACGGCCCTGTAGCACAATGTGCCAACGATACCGCAAGCTGCTGTACGGCGTCCATACTTCCCAATGGGCACGCCAAGCAAGCTCACATCGTAAAGCGAACTCAATACTCGGGGCCTTGACATCAAAGCAACAGGACTTTCGACCACTCACGAACCACTGACATACATATAGCACCTTGCCGCTTCCTGTGACAAAAGTCAGCTGCAAGGGCGACCACGTTCTTTGCGGCGAAGTCGCAACAAAAGGAATGCAGGGCGCGTTCTGAGGACCAACTTCAAAAATTATTTTCTTCCTTAAAACAAAAAAAAAAAACGATTTGATTAGACTTTCTTCATTACTTAGCCATAAAGTCGTCTATGAAACGCCGCATCAAGAGGATTTTTACTTGGACCGCATCAGTACAAAAAATACGGTCAAATATGGGAAAAATCGCATATTTTTTTCCGATTTCACAATTTTTTTCGGGAAGATTTGAAGTATAATTCACCCCTAAATATTTTTGTACGAAAATAAACTTTCCCTAAAACCACAATATTATTAAAAATGCTTAGACAGAATTCCAGATATCGTAAGAAAAAATGGCGAACGTTGAAGATTTTCGTTGTTTTTGAAAAGGCCTAGCTGGCAGGGAAACCCAAAAATTTCGGAATGGTTGAGTAGCACAACTAAACAAAACCTCTGTAGTAGATCAAGCGTCATTTCGAAGCTCTACATACAAATATAGATTTTATATACATTTTTCTATTATGCACAGTTTAGCAGAAGCAAGCGAACTTTGAGGGGGGCGCCACGGTCTTGAAAAATTTTTTCTAGCAAAAATGTTTGGCCACAGTACTACATGGGGTATACGAAACAGGTGTAAATTTTATCGGCAAAATCTGCGATGGTCGAGCGCCACCTCTGGGACAGTTGGCATGGAATGACCCAGTTATATTCTCATCTCATTCTGTTAACGTCCTGCGGAAGCTGCCTTGCGCAATTCCTCTGACCTCATCTCCGTACCAACACTACTTGCGCTTCTTCGTCTTTGCAGCTATGTCATATTAGCGTAACGCTGTTGTCGTGAATACTGCATAGCTTAGTAGAAATTCATTCACTACATTCCTACGTGATGTAATGATAACTCAGCGGTGCATATCGTCGTTGTCTAATTCTGATTTATTACCGGTATGTCATTTTCATTTTGTTTTTTAGAGCCTCTTGCTGTAGAGAAAAAAAAACGAATAGAAAATTTATGGTCTTGGTGTTTGCAGGTGAGATAATAAATTCAATTATTGTGCTTTAGTCCGGTGTAGAGATCACCAATTAATATAATCGTCTTATAATAAGAATACAAATTCTTTGAACTTTACGTTGCCGGCAAGGAAAAGATATAAGCGGAGTTAAGTTTCCGAGATCATGTGGTGCCTGGAGAGGTGAAGGCGGTGTACAGCGCAGAAAAGTCTTTTATTTGCATACTGGTCATTCTAAAAAAATGTCTTCACCGGCTTCTAACACAAGCCGGTTATCAGAATATGAAGTCAAGTCTCGCGCAGTTTTAATGAGGGCGCAAACGCAATATTCTGATGAGGTCATTACGCTGACAGAATGTAAGTAGATGCCATTTATTTGAGCTACCAGCTCTATAACGAAGCTTAGAATCAAAAAGTACAGTCGCATTATGTCTGCATTTAAAAAGGAGGTATTACAGATCAAGCATATTTTGTGTAGCCCAGTATAGGTCGATTATACAGGGTGTCCCATTTATCACGCAGCCCGATTTAAAAAAAGAGGAACGGCGTTATGCGAACCAGACCTAGTGCATAATGTTCCCAGTATACTGTAGTAGCCGCTACTCTTTTTTGCGTTAATGTTAATTAATTAATTAGTCATAATTAAATTCGTAACTCTAAAAATACTCACCTAATTATCAAAGTGTCAATGAGGCAAATGTGGGCATGTTGAAATTACATCTATCTGTGCTACTTTCAACAACGTACTAATTGCGTGCTAATTTTTTCCTTTCGGATTCGATTGTTGCTTCATGCATGGCCTCCGAGATTGTCCGCCGGCGCGCGACCTGTTAATATGAATTAATTCATATTAACAAAAAAAAAATAGTAGCGGCTACTACAGTATACTGGGAACATTATGCACTAGGTCTGCTTCGCGTAACGCCATTCCTCTTTTTTTAAAATCGTGCTGCATGATAAATGGGACACCCTGTATAGAATACAGTTTTGGGGAAATATCTTGATTGCATTTATTTGATATTTTGCAGGTTACTGGAGGGATCACTTGGGGTCATACGACGGCCTTCTTCATTGCGTGGCTGTGCTGAACGCTGCTGTAGCCGTTATGTGGATTGGAAAGCTGTACTTACAAAGACGGCAAAAACCACTTACGTAGTAGAATGAAATGTGAATCATGAGAAAAAAATTGCAATTTTATTGTTTGTTTTTTTAGAGCGAAGGATGTTTTTTTCGTTTCTATTGACAATGTATGAAATGTGAAACGCGACTTGATGTATTTTGTCATTTTGTCGCTGAGGTTAGATAACTTCCAGGAGTCTAAATCTACGGTCACCTCCGATTTTGCGTTGCAGGTGACTTTAACTGGAGTGACCATGCGCATTTCTTCGCTTAGCAAAGCGTTTCATTCGAACGACTGTGTGGAGAAAAACCTCTAGGCTTACGACTCCCGGCATTTACATCCGATATACGTTCGAAACCAAACCAATAAGGCTTGCTTTTTGACAGCATCAACTTAATAATCGTATGATAACGCACGGAAAATAGTCAAATAAGCTAAGACACCCTGTGGTTTAGTCGGATAAACTCTGTCGGTACACCCATCAAGACATATGGTCCATAGCAACGAAGAAAAACAATTGGACTTTAATTGCCGCTTTTCTTTGTGTTGTAATTAAGCGGTCAAGACATTTTGAGGAAGTGGACGATAAAATTAGCATGGAAATATCTTCCCAATTGTATGTCGAATTATATGGAATTCAGATCAACTGTGAAGGAAACCAACAGTCAGTCAAAGCAAGGTTAGCATAGCGGAGTGTTGTGTGCGGATTGTTAGCGAATGCCGCATACCCGTCATTCTTACTACAACGCGGCGAGCAGCACCATCAAATGAAAGAAATAATGTGCAAGAGGACGAAAAATGATAAGCGAAATAATCAAGATTGTCCACATTCTCATGATCTTGCCAACAAGCTTCAAGTGTACACAGTCGTCTAAGTACAAAAAAAATGCCCCCCACCTCCCCGAAGGGAATCGTGAGGAAATGCGAATGCATTTCGCGCGCGCTTCACTCCATTTATATATACGTGCGAGCGAGCGGACGGGAGTGTGGGGCGCAGGGAGGAGAGAGAGCGAACGGCGAGAGAAGGAGCGGCGAAGCACTGCACCTACCCTCTGCTACACTCTCCACACACGCGGGAGCTCCGCCGAGCTTCCGCGATGCGAGCGCCCTCACACACCAGAGCGCGCTCCTCCTCTCCACTCACTCTCCGCTACTCCGCCCGCACCACCGGCTCTGGTTGCTAGGGGCGAGGATAAGCGTGCGCGCCCGCAGCTGTTGCTATGGGAGAGGGAGTGAGAGCGGAGAGATAAAAAATTACACCATCTTCCGCTAAAGGGAACCATGTGTAGATGTGAAGCAGCGGGGAGGTGGGACGCGCATGCGCAGTGGGAGTGTGGATGCTGCGGGCAGAGATGCCTAGAGAAGAGAGGGCGGAGCGTAGGAGAGGACAGAGAGGTGGGACGCGCATGCGCAGTGGGAGTGTGGACGCCGCGGGCAGGGATGCCTAGAGGAGAGAGGGGGGGAGCGTAGCAGGGGAGGGAGGAGGGGACGCGCATGCGCAGTGAGGGTGTGGTTGCCGCGGGGAGGGATGCCTAGAGGAGAGAGAGGGAGAGAGGAGGTTTTTTATTTAAATTTTTTAAAGGGTTTGCGCATGCGCAGTAAGGGTGGTCACGCCGCACACCACCACCACCGGATTAAGCTTCGCCATAAGATGCTTCACATCTAACACCTGCCGGCGCTTACCTCCTCCTCCTCCTCCGCGGACAACGCTGGACAACGCTGGACAACGCCGGATGCCTGACATAGCCCGACTATGAAATGCATTCGCATTTAAAATACACGTTATCTCACAGGTCATAGTATGCTCGGGCGGAACGAAATCCTTACGGCCTATGTTATGAATGCACTTCTTTCTATGCGCGACGTCATTTCTTTTTTTCTTTGGGGAGATGGTGAACAGCATGAAGCCGTTTTCGCACCGGCTGGCGCACTGAAAAGGACAGCACCCTGGCATAACAAAAACTTCGTAAAAAGCAGACCTTCAAGCGTCACAGCGCACGCGAAATCAGAAAGGCCCCTGATGCGCGAAATGCCGCAGTAGTTACAGGGCCCAGTGATGAAGACACAAGCAAAGCGCGTTTCCCGGGCGACGGTTCGAGGGGCCAATTATCGCTCCGAAAAGCGCCTAGTCGAGCGGTGGCAGAGGAGGGCGTGCGAGGGTCTGCGGCGCGGCGGCCCAGTGAAAAGAATGACGGTACTTCCCATATCAGGGTATTTCAGCGCACTTGGGTCCTTTGCGCCATCTCACGGGGTTATAATCAAGCGTCTACCACGCACCTCTGAGATGCGCGTACCACCAGTGGTAAATGGTGTATATAAATAACTCCCCGTTACTATACTAGAGAAGGTATGCGTGGGGGTCGAGCGGCCAAACGCATCGTGCTAAGGAGTGAGGGGTCAGGTTCGAATTCCTGGCCTCACTCGAATCGAAGGTTTCTTGTTATTCGTTTATTTGCATCTACCTCGAACTTTCGCTCAAGACAAAACCGATTCTTCACTCCCAACCAACGACGCTGTCGCCGACGTCGCCTACCCAAAGACTGGAATTTCTGCGAAACGAGCTCTTCAACGCTATAGCGCTAACACATTGAGCTTGGCCGATGTTGACGTGCGTATCAAGGAGACCTGCACCATTTGGAACTGCGCCAATGTGCGATTGGTGAGCTGTATATTTTGCCCCATTCCTTTTGTCCGAAGACCCGTGCAATCGACCAAGGCATGTGTTATGCTCTTCGGGGTTATCACAAGGAGACGTGTTTCATACGCCATCAATACTATTTTCTATAGCGCACGGTGATACTTGTCATCACTACAATTCTTCGTGCAGGCATGTTCATGAAAGTGGAATAACGCTACCGTAGCATTTTCCTGCTATGATTAATAACTGTCGCTTTCCTAAAGAAGACCCTGTTATTAGCCCCTTCAGAGGTGAATTTTATGGACTCTGTAAATGTGTCCAAATTCCCCAATTTCATTCCAAGGCACTTGCTTCTATTCTAAGAAAGAGGAGCTGGTAATATGCTGATTTGTGCGTTTTTAGTACACCATGTTACTTACTGGATGATGGAATGTTTATTGCGAAGTCATTCGGGTTACACTTGTGCATGAAAATAATCACTTGCTCTCAGGGTGTCAATCCATGTACAATTTCTAATCGGTTGTAGCCATTCTGAGCCAAGAAAAATTACAATTTTGGCGTGGCTCCTGGAACGGGGCACACGGCATGGCTCGCCAAACATGGTAGTGTCTTCAGCAAACTGGTCCTTTCATCTTATATTACGCCTACTCGCTGTTACAAAGCCCTTGCAAGGCTTTGTGCCAACTGTCCCCTAGCAGAGTATTTCAGGCATCTTGGACACTGGGAGAACCCACACCCCACCCCTCACTGCGGAGAACCTATGTGTCGCCCACACCCGCCGTTCTCTGAACCGGGCGCTTCTACCGGCAGGTGCAGCAGCGAGTAGTTATGCCCGCAAGCGACCCTTCCTCTTCTTTCAAGTGTGTGAGGAATGCGGTTTTGTAAGACAGAATGATCATCAACAGACAATTTCAAGCGATCCCAGAATGCCCAGCGGGCGCGCGGGGCACTGTGGGAAAAGTGTGTACGCCGAGCGAGCCGGCTGGCCGCAGGTGTTCCGTCGCTCGCTGCTCGTTGCGCCGGGGGAGCACGAAACAATAACGCGTAGCCGCATATTGACTGCTATTAAATCCTAAATACTACACATGTCCGAACGTGCCAGCATGTATCTCTACGCTTGAAGTGCGAAAGGAATAATGCAGTCAGCCAGTGTAGGTATTAGCGAGCGGATGTATGTCGGGTGGAGCGGTTAAGCGGCATGCAAGTCATTGCGGGGTCGATACATACAGTCAAAACGTACGCACTGTAAAAATAAGTGAACTCATTCTAAACGCGTTTAAACATGAAGGGAAGGGACTAGAATTCACTTGTTCCAGTGCCTTGCATTGATAATTGGCAGTTTTTTCATATATTTTTAGATGTGAAGCATCTTATGGCGAAGCTTAATCCGGTGGTGGTGTGCGGCGTGACCACCCTTACTGCGCATGCGCAAACCCTTTAAAAAAATAAAAATAAAAAACCCCCTCTCCCCCTCTCTCTCGTCTAGGCATCCCTCCCCGCGGCAACCACACCCTCACTGCGCATGCGCCACCCCTCCTCTCTCCCCTCCTACGCTCCCCCCCTCTCTCCTCTAGGCATCCCTGCCCGCGGCGTCCACACTCCCACTGCACATGCGCGTCCCCCCCCTCTCTCTCCTCTTCTACGCTCCCCCCCTCTTTCGCCTCTCGACGCCGACGCAGGCAGCGTCTGCTAGCGAGTTTCTTGGTTGAAAAAACCGACTGCTCGCGCTGCACAACCGTTCACTGGCCACCCCATATATATGGCAATGGATCTTGACCTGCAAGGTGGTGCCGGTGGGAGATTTTTCCTGTGCGTTGTTGAACAATAAAAATTCGCAGCGTGCGCGTTAACGAAAAGCGGACTGCGGGTTTCTGTGTCCAGTCGGAGTCTTCTGTCTCTCATTGCCCACTAGCAGTGATTGGCATGTTCCAGTAGGAAACACCGCTCCATCACTGCGTGCTTTGCGCCTCCCCAGTTTTCTCTCCCTGCGCAACGCTGCGATGAGCGCCAGCGTCAACGCCGCCGCCAGTGTAAGCGTTAGTGCCCGCTGCTTCGCACCTACACATGGTTGCCTTTAGGGGAAGATGGTGTAATTTTTTTAAGTTTCACGGCGGAAAGCCTATCTGCTGGTAGTGTTCTTCGAAACCGATGTTTAATTTCGCGTCGGCACAACCGAACATTGTTACACGAGGAAACGTGATGTCATGCTTACGTGCGCGCGCCACTCAATAAAAACTTTCGCACAAAAGCTGCGCAGTAGTTTCCAGTTGCAAAGTGATCGCTTCAAAGAGGTGGTGTACCCTGCGTATCTTTGCATCGGCTTGCCAAAAGCTGATTCGCATTTCAAAGAAAGATAAAAACGGACGTCCTCCACACCTGAATAATAAAGAAACAAGGAATATTGCAGTTATTCCATATATGCATAAAAATCGCACGACCTAAAAAATGCAGGAAAGCGATATAGGGGTGAGGGCTGTGTTATCCGTAACAAATAAGCTGTCTCGCATTTGTTCCCTAGTGCACAAAAGGTCGCAGGGGTCTGCTGTGGGCAAAGAAAAATGCGGCCAGATGCTTGCCAGTTGTTCTATCGGTTGTGTAGCAGTTGTTAACTGAATTCCCCTTTCATATGTGTTCACGTGTATATCAACCAGACGTATACTAGTCGTTGTACCTTGTATTAACACGCGCCTCAGAGAGCATCGAAATTCATTAAATGGAAGCCGCTTCATCTCGCCTCGCAATTGTTGGTCATGCAAATGTAATTCAATTTTTGAAAGAACAGTAACTTTGTACCGTCTTCCTAATGAGATGACGCGAGAAAACTCGGGAGCCTGTCAAGAACGGTGCCCTTTATGTAAGTCAATCTTCTCTATCGTTGCAAGACAAGGCATTGAACTTTTATTAATCGAATGTGAACACTTTCCTTGCTTGTTTCACTTGTTGTGCCTCTTTGTGGCATGCGCGATGCACCCCGATTTTTTTAATATCTGTTTTTTCACACGTGCAATACACTCTCAATGAGCGCTTGTGGTGTGCTTATTTCTTTCCTTGCCCTGCGTCTTTCTTTTTGCGGTCTAAATTTTATTCCAACTTGTGGTTATAGTGCCAACGCAGGTTGCTGGCGCTTGTCGTTTATTACCCGACGGGCGCAGTTCATTTTAATAAATGCCACCTATACTTTCTAGTGTACTCTTTAAATATCAGAGCTACATAATAATTGTACTCGTCGACAGTGTCGATGGACGTTGGTTCCAAATGCATCCGCGAATTATAGACCACTTCTGCACTTCACAGGCAACCAAGTTAAATCTTTCTTTTTTATTACATTTATGCCTTAAGCCGTACTGGCGCCAAACAATGGTAATAATAAAAGGTCACGCTTCTGAGACGCTCAGCTGGTGCAACAGTGGGACAGATGAAAATCGCCGAGGAGCCTTCGCAGCTAAACGCTGAGGTTCGTGATTCACTTACTCTGCAATAAGTTGTACCTTGCCAAATTCACTTTGTTTGAGAAGTGCACTGGCACGGCGCAAGCAGGAAGCTAAAGCGTGAGGCCCGCGCGCTCGTCCAGGCGGGTGCTGCGGAGTACACACTTTTCCCATAAGCTATGGCGCGCCCGTTGGGGGGCGCTCGTGTGTCTGAAAAAGGTCTATTGAGTGCCTCTGCCATAGTCTCATTCGTGGGACCTGTGTTTGCGAATAGTGGTCGACAGGTGCACACTAACGTCAATGCTAGTCAAAACTTGACACCTTCAAGAAGGGATAACTCTCCCTTCATTCGTGGTGAATATGGAGATAGGGTTGAGTGGATGGCCTTTTGGACTGGGGTGACCATGGGTGTTGAAGGGACGTTCCCTTGAGACGGTTTCCTCAAGACGGTCGCTGGTACAGTGATTGGACATTTCTAATGAAGACATTTTCCCAATCTAGCGATATCAATTGTATCATAACGAGCTACCGCTCGGCACGAATCTGTGGTCAGATGATGCTTTCGTCATTCGATATATAAATAAACTTCTGTTAAGTTTCCCCATCACCGGTATCTCTGCCTCGGCTCTCTGCTCCTGATGTTTATGGGCCTGCAGATCGACTTCTCAGCTCAGCACAAAGATACCCGCTGGTCGGTTCTTGCAGCAGGCCAGTTGCCACATCGCCCTCACGGGAAGCGTGTACAATTAGTGCATACCGCGTTTCAAATCAGACGCCGCTCGTCGCAAGCTTATGCACTTGATGTGTGAAATGGAACGCACCGCCGCTGCAGGGGTTGCAATGCAGCTCTGCCGAGGCAATGAACGTATGCAGTGATGCTGGAAAAAGCCAAACATACATAAAAAAGAAAACAATAAACAATTAGCTTGTATTTGGCTAACGCCGAAACTAACCAAGCAACTTCCACATATTTATCTTCGATACCAATACCACGCAATTCATTTTGCCGAAATGCAATCAAGGTAAGTTTTGTTTAATTAGCGGTATCACCGAATAATGTAGCTATCCTCGGAAAACCGTGAATTATAGAGGGGTAAGAAGGTTCCAGGCATTTTTGTAGCTTGTTTTTTTTACGCCGGAAATGTGAAATATTTGAGGCGCATGGCAGTTGATGTTCTCGCAGCTTTCCATTGATTTGCAAGCCCGTGTATTTTCCTGTTCTTTGTTTACTATTCAAAATTACTTTACTGGCGACATGTGACAGGGTGTGCGAAAATTTCGATGAGTGAGCTACCTATCGCACTCACAATAAACATATGTCCGTATGCCAATTATGACGTGTATTTTGCAAGGCGGAGCTAAGCCTGCGGTATAAAGAGCACCAATAATAACAACAGTCCGCCTTCGATAGTGTGGTGGTTGCGCGGCTCGGCTGCTGAAGCGAAGGTCGCGGCTTAAACATTGGCCACGGGGACACATTTTGATGCATGTGCGATGCTGAAGGCCCGTGTACTGTAATATAAATAACACCAGGTGGTCGAAATTTCTGGAGCCATTCACTAGGGCTTCCCTGACAATCATATTGTCGTTTAGGGACGTCAACCCTCAGATATTATAATCAATCATAACAACTAGAGAATACGAAGAGCAATAGAAACAGAATATTTGGAAGAAGATGATTAACTTGGGAATACACTTAACAAAGTTAATTAACTTACACATATTATACTTTCAGTGCACGCGGTCAATGAATATTCTTCCGTAACCTCTAAATATCCAAGTGGCGTAGTCAAACGGAGGACGTTGCGAAGATTTCGCATCTCTTCAAGAAAACTTAAACGAGGATTACATTTTTCATTTAACATCAAAATTTAATGTGCACATTTCCAAATGTGCCTACAGAGTGGGTATAAAAATTTCCACATTCTCGTTTTTTTTTTTTTCGAAATGTGTCGACGTCTTTTAGAGTCAAAACAAAAACAGCGACAACACAAAGGGGAAGTATCGTCAGGCCACCTCTTGCCGCACTTGTAGCCGCTGACCCGTCAAAGATAAGATAAAGGCCCAAACAGCCACGAGATTGTTGCAGCTGAGAGAACTGTGCTCTAAGCCGTTGCCGCGTTCTTTTCTTATCCCACTCTGAGCGAGTTGTTTCACTCCGTCTGACACGTGAGTGTCCTCGAAAGTCTCTCGGCCATCGCTCAGTAGCTTGGTGACATGTCTCAGCGCGACATTTCCCGCCCATGCGCTGCGTCTACTGTAGGGCCACAGCGAAACCTGTCGAAGACTGCAAGAAATGTTTGCTATTCGTAGATTGTGCCGCCGCGAACATCTGAGCCAAGTATGAAATTGCTGCGTGCGGCTCAGAGACCGAGTCATGGCATAATAGTAATGCTCTTGTCTCCTCCTGCGGTGGTCCTCTGTCTTCCGCCACCAACATTGATGCAATAGTTGGCGTAAAGGCACAAGAAGGACGTTTGGTGAATTTTGTATAACGTTTTGTTGCTACCAAGAGGTGAGTTTTATTTCTCTTGCGTTGTTTTGTTCTTATTTGTCACTGCTACTGCTTTCCTTGCGAAGATCTGACCTTTAATATCGCTCCACTCATTTTACATTGCTCGTTGCCATCTTCAGTACCAATGACTGACTACACCTACCTGCAGGAAAGAAGTGTAAATTTGAGGGCTCGTTTGCTTTGTAAACACAGTATTAATGAAAACTAACAGATAATGATACCAAGGAAAGTATAGGGGATGTTATTAGAAGAAATTGTACTGTAAATGGGACGAAAAGATAACTTGCCACTGGCAGGAAAATTGTATTGTAAATGTGAAGAAAGAAAAGTAGACGAAAAGATAACTTGCCACTGGCAGGGAAATTGTATTGTAAATGTGAAGAAAGAAAAGTAGACGAAAAGATAACTTGCCACTGGCAGGGAAATTTTATTGTAAATGTGAAGAAAGAAAAGTAGACGAAAATATAACTTGCCACCGGTAGGCACCGAACCTGCGAGCTTCGAATAACACGTCCGATGCTCTACCACTGAGCTACGGTGGCGGTCATCCCTCCGTCCACTTTATAGGATATATAGGTGCATTTAAACGTGGGAGCGTCAGTCAGGGCCTCCTGTTGCCATTACGGCGAGTGTGAAACACTCTTTTTGTCTGTTGGCGTCACGTAGTACGGGATCTTGTTACGAGCTGGCAGCTGACTAATAATCCTTCGCATACTACCTCAAGGCATCAAGTCTGCCACAAGAAACCCTCGTTCTGGCAGAATTCATCATCGGACGCGTTATTCGAAGGACGCAGGTTTGGTCCCTGCCGGTGGCAAGGTCTCTTTCCGTCCACTTTTTTTATTCCCAGCCCATTCTACCCCCCTGGAGCTTCGTTCAGGCCGCCGCTTGCGCCCACTTTTCGGCAGCATGTCGCAGAACGAGCCTGCCGGCACTGATGCCATCTTGACTGTGCCGCCGCAAGCTGCGCCTCCTGTTGTTATACCCGGACACCAGCGTGAGCCCCCGCTCTTTGCTGGTCTTCGTGGAGAAGACGTCGAGGACTGGCTTGATGACTACGACCGCGTGAGTGCCGCTAATCGGTGGGACGAGGCCGCCAAACTGCGCTACGTGCCTTTCTATCTGACCGGCGTCGCGAAGACATGGTATTTCAACCACGTCATTGACTTACCCGACTGGGCAGCCTTCCAGCAGCAGCTCCGACATGTTTTTGGCACACCGGCCATTCGGTCCGCAGTCGCGAAGAGGACCCTCGATACTCGCCAACAACATCCCGGCGAGTCGTACACATCGTACATTGAGGATGTTCTCGCGCTATGCCGGCGTGTCAATTCGTCGATGCCAGAATCGGACAAAGTACGCCACATTTTGAAAGGTATAGGAGCTGTTGCCTTCAATGCCCTCGCTGCACAGAACCCGGCTACCATCGCTGACGTCGTCACGACCTGTCAGCGCCTCGATGCACTGGACTCGGTTCGTCTCCAACCAGACATTGGCGAACACCCTTATACGTCTCAAAGGCATCTCCGTGACCTCATACGGGATATCATACGCGAAGAGCTTCAGTCGGAGGGTTTCACACCTCCTTCACCGTGTTCTACACAGTCTTCTGGAGCGGCCTTGCGTGACATCATCAGGGAGGAACTCGCATCCCTGACCGGCCCTGCGCCCGTACAGCCAGCTGCTTCTCGGCCCATACCAACCTACGCTCAAGTTGCTGCCGCGCCTCCCAGCGACGTAAACGCGACGTTGCCCCTACCGTCATACGCGCCGATTGCTGCCGCGCCTACGGTCACCTTCCGTTCGATGCCGCCTGACCCATCACCGGCCCACCTGACCGCCCTATCTTCAGGTGCTCCGAACGCCTTCTACTCGCAACCCCTGGCGCTCGTCGCGCCCTGTCTGCTATTACTGCGGGTATCGCGGCCACATATCTCGTTTCTGCCGAAAGCGCCAGCAAGACGAGCGTCGTGGTTACGACATGCGTGAACGGGATTTGTCCACCAGGGCCTCTTATCAAGGTCAGCGCTATTCGTCGCCTTCGCACCGGTCTCCATCTGCACCTGCCGGACCTCTGCAGCCAATTCCGTGCCCCACAATGCCATTCGAAGTTGGAGGTGTCGACCTTTACGGGCCTCTTCCTGTCACACCTACTGGCAAACGATGGATAGTGACCGCTGTAGACCACCTGACGCGCTACGCTGAGACAACCTCTGTGATTACTGGCTCAGCTGCGGAAGTTGCCGACTTCGTTCTTCACGCCATTATTCTGCGTCATGGGGCTCCTCGCGTACTGCTTAGTGACCGTGGAAGGGTGTTTCTGTCAGAAATGCTAAATGAAGTACTGCGCGCTTCTGGAACTACTCACAAGACCGCTTCAAGCTACCACCCTCAGACCAACGGTCTCACCGAGAGATTTCATCGTACTCTTGCTGACATGATAGCCGTCTACGTCCAACCAGACCACAAAAACTGGGATACCCTTCTACCATTCCTCACCTTCGCCTACAACACGGCGGTTCAGCGCACAACCGGCTACTCGCCGTTCTACCTCGTTTACGGACGTCCCCCTACGACCTCTCTCGACGTTTCCATCTTTAACAGCAATGTTAGCACCTCAGTCTCTCAGTCTTCCAGCGAAGAATACATTTCCCGACTGTCCCAGTCTCGCCATCATGCTCGCATCAACACAGAAGCTAGACAACAAGAGCGGAAGATTATTTATGACGCATCCCGTCGCATTGTATCTTTCCGACCTGGTGACGAGGTGCTGCTTTTGACACCTATTCGCACCCCTGGTCTCTGTGACAAATTTCAGCCACGCTTCATCGTGCCTTACATAGTTTTGGAACAAACTTCCCCTGTTAATTATCGGGTGACCCCACTTGTCGTCTCAACAGACCGCCGTTGCCGCAGCACCGAGATTGTGCACGTTTCTCGCATGAAACCCTTCACGCGACGTTCATCGTCACTTTGACTTGCGGCGGCCAGGATGTCCGCTTCCACGTGGGGGGAATTAGTGTGGGCATTTGTTATGTACTTCTTCCTCACCTGTGCATTATCATGATCATCATCATCGGGTGTGCGCGCTGTGCCCGTTCGCTCCCGAGGCCTTGCGTCTAATAAACGTCGTTCCAACCAAGACGTCATAATATTAACAATACAATTATTTCTAATAACGTCCCCTATACTTTCCTTGTCATCATTGTCTGTTAGTTCTCATTAATACACCTAGCTGAAAAGTATGTAAGTACAGAGATTGGCGATTGAAACGCTATGCAAGGAGGGCGTACCCGCTGCCGGTGGGGGTGGCGATGAATGTTCGAGCCTTTGTGACACATGATGACTGCATCCGGCAGACAACCGTTCACTGTGGTTCTTAGTGGCGCCGGTGGAGCGCTTCTTCACATGACACAAAAACACTGCGCTCAAGCGCCATGCCACGCGAACAGTCTTGAGCTGGCGGGTATGCATTACAAAGGATCGCAGCGTTTCGTCGGCGCCTCTGAGAACCGCAGAATGAACGACTGTTTAGCGGACGCAGTTGCCAGGCGTGACTAGTGCGTTTGCCCTCACCGTCACACTCATCGACAGAGTATCCGCACTCCGAGTGTCCTATTTTAATCGCCGAGTACTGGATACAATAAGGTTTTTTTTTTTTTTTTTGCAGAGAGCGATACCAGCCTGTTAGATATTTATTTCGCCATATGTTGTTTGTGTTTATATCTCTGAACCAAATCATCACAGTTACCGCAGTAGCATCCTCACCCACCTGTCTACGTCTTCACTTAGATTCTCCGTCTATAATGTAATAATAATAACAATAATGGTTGCGGTTTACCGTCCCAAAACCCCGATATCATTATTAGAGCCACCGTAGCGAAATGATCTGGAAATTTCGACCACCTGGGATATTTTAACGTGCACCTAAATGTAAGCACACAGGCCTTAAGCGCTTTCGCCTCCATCCAAAAAGTCGGCCACCATGGCCGGGATGCGATCCCGCGCCTGCGGCCAACATTCGAGCACCAGCAGGATAACCACTAGACCACCATGGCGGGTTCATGAAGAATGTGGGTGTTCATATAGGTTAATTATTCATATGGGTGCATGAGATATCTAGTTTTGTATTTATCATTATGTTTCTCGCACAGTCGTCGTTTGTGATATACTGAAGACATGTTCTATTCATTGAACCAGTCGCTGAAGAATATATTAACGAAATCCTCACGTTTGATGCTCTTGGAAAGGCTTTCTTTGAAACCTGTTTTTCAATATTGTTGCTCGTTTATATTCGTGTGTAACATTACATAACCTACAAGCGGTATGGGGCTGATTTTCAACGAATTGAACATTTCGGAAGCATCGATGTCGAATGGGCAGGGGGGGGGGGGGGCGCTCAAAACTGTGGCGCCACGTACCCGGCAAGGCAGAAGATCGCCGTCATCCGGGCTGCTAACGTCATGTTGTTATTAGGCATGAATGTTTGCATGGTGGGATCGTGCGGGGACCCAGAGGGCCTGGAAGGTTCCCGAATTTCCTAGCAATAAGGTTTTTTCGACTTGACTCGGTGAAAATAGTAACCGAATATTGAGATGCTAAGTCACCAAAGGTCGACGTAAAAGAAAAGTATGTTGAGCTTGGGTGGCTTTGTATCTCCACTATCAGGTACTTAAATGATGCGCAATTTCGCATTCATGTTTCTGCAATTTGCGGTTGGTTAAGAATCAGCACAACAACGACAAAAAAGTTCGTTAATTGCTAAGCCGCAAGCTGCGTCTCGGTGTATTTACATTGTTTTTTCGTCAGGTTGCGCATCCTATCTTTCCAAAGATCACAGCAATAGACGAGAAAATAAAGAACAGCAACAACAGTTACCGAAAGAAAGGGGAATTTGAACGGCTCCTTTATTATTCTTAGATACAACATTAATGAGAACTAGCAGAAGTGAAAGCCAAGCAAAGTATACAGGACTTTATTTGTAGCAATTGAGATGAAAATGTGAAGAAAGTAGTGTGGACGAAAAAGATAGCGCTGGAAGGGACCGCACCTGCGACTTTCGAATAACGCCTCCGATACTCTACCAACGGAGCTACAGCAGCGGTCATCGTCAAGTTCACTTTATGGGGTATACATTGTGGTATATACGGGCCAATTGGGTAACGGTGGGATACATAAATAGCAACAGCAGTTATATGACTAATGGCCCAAAATAGAGCAAAGCTTCCAACAACATCAAAAAGACGTCATTGTCAAATATTGTATATAATCAGACTAGAAATAAAAACATTACCATTCGGCGCAGCTGGTAGACAATCTACCAACTTTATGCAAAGCTTACGAGGGGCCATGCTTGAAGTTAATGAAGAAATAAAGGCCCATCACACAGATATTGAGTACAATGGCAGGCGTAACGTGACTGGTGATGAAACAATATTGCGTAACGCTTCAGTAATTTTTGTTTCCAGAGGCATTCGCCTTTTATAGAGGAAGCCTCGCAGCCTGGCACAGAGTTCCTACCAACCAGCGGACTCATGGCGCTGTCTATGGCTTCACTGAGAAATGACCCGTCTTTTGGGCTGGACTCGAGGCGCAGTTGGATGACTGCGGTATTCCTATGCCTATGCTTAACCACGATGCTGATTGGACAGCATGCGGTGGGCGTACTCTTCTACGGCATCGTCCGCACGTACGGTGTCAGCAGGGAGGACGCATCGTGGCCACTTGTGCTGAGTCACAGTCTGGCTCTCCTGGCAGGTACGTTGAGGTCTATTTCTCTTTACTTGTGTGATAGCTTGTATTGATGTATGCATTTTGGAAGACTTGCATGGTCCGGACAGACAGTGTTAGTTCAGAAAGTGCAGTACTCATGGGACGAAATGCGACAGCCAGATATGTTGTCCAGGCTGGCATTACTGGCGGGACCACCCTTAACGCTCGTGGACGCAAACTGTCGCACTGCTGCACACTGCCCATATGACAGCGCCTTTGCAAGCATTAATAATGTTATATAGCCTAAAGTATGGTGGGAGACTGGGACGAGTTGGTTGAAGATCATAGTACTTGAACAACCGCGCAGTCTATGAAACAAATATTTTATGTTTCATGCTCTTTCCGGCGTGGCTTTTTGTCAATGAGCATGTCCATGTGCTTGTTATGTGGCTAAAAATCATCATCTTTCTTTCAATAAACTCATTTGCATGTACAGCGTCACATGTGTTCTTTTCCTTGGTCTCGTCTTTTGCGATGTTCAAGTATCCATGTTTGTAGTCCACCCATGAATTGCTTATGCCTTTTACCGCTGACTGGCCTACTACTATACCTTTGCGACTGTCCCGTTGTAGTGTTTCAATACGTGATTATAACACGTATTGAGAAAAGCATACAACTTTTTTCAACATATATAGCACCTACAAATGTTCCTACATGCAACAACTGCTCTGATTAGTTTCTAGCTACTATTTAACCTTCTCGCAGTAGAATAGCATTGGATATTGTTCAGTATTCCTCTATATTTACCCGCAGCATGGTTTGGGTTAGAAGAGGGGCAAGTTTTGTCAGGATTAAGGAGATTTTATTGCCTTCAGCGAATCATAAAGAAATTTTTTCGCTAAATTTTTCGACGGCTTCCTTTTTAGGTCCGGTGGCGGGATACCTCTGCACCCGTTTTTCTTGTCGAGCGGTGCTGCTCGCGTCCACGTTCACGGCAGGCGTTACCGTTTCCGCCTGCTTCTTCGCTGACAGCATCATCCACTTAAATATCCTGTTTGGGTATTGTTTATGGTAAGTGGCTAAGTTAACTTAAGTACGCTTTCAAAGAATTTAGAAAAGTGGTAAAAATGCAAAATTCAATGGGGAAGCACTGTGGTAGCAATTAAGTGAAGAAAAAAAATTACACCATCTCCCGCTAAAGGGAACCATGTGTAGATGTGAAGCAGCGGGCGCTAACGCTTACACTGGCGGCGGCGTTGACGCTGACGCTCATCGCAGCGTTGCGCAGGAGAGAAAAAATGGGGAGGCGCAAAGCAGGCAGTGATGGGGCAGTGTTTCCTACTAGAACATGCCAATCGCTGCTAATGGGCAATGAGAGACAGAAGACTCCGACTGGACACAGAGACCCGCACTCCGCTTTTAGTTAACGCGCACGCTGCGAATTTTTATTGTTCAACAACGCACAGGAGAAATCTTCCACCGGCACCACCTTGGAGGTCAAGATCCATTGCCATATATACGGGATGGCCAGTGAACGGTTGTGCAGCGCGAGCGTCGGTTTTTTCAACCAAGAAACTCGCTAGCAGACGCTGCCTGCGTCGGCATCGCGAGGCGAGAGAGGGGGAAGCGGAGGAGAGGAGGAGAGAGGGGGTGACACGCATGCGCAGTGGGAGTGTGAACGCCGTGGGCAGGGATGCGTAGAGGAGAGAGGCGGGAGCGTAGGAGAGGAGAGAGAGGGGGGGACGCGCATGCGCAGGGGGAGTTAGACGCCGCGGGCAGGGATGGAGAGAGGGGGGGAGTGTAAGAGGGGAGAGAGGAAGGGAGGCGCATGCGCAGTGAGGGTGTGGTTGCCGTGGGGAGGGATGCCTAGAGGAGAGAGGGGGAGAGGAGGTTTTTTATTTTTATTTTTTCTTTAACTGTTCGCGCATGCGCAGTAAGGGTGGGCACGCGGCACACCACCACCACCACCACCACCACCACCACCACCGGATTAAGCTTCGCCATAAGATGCTTCACATCTAAAACAGGCAGAATCTATGCTTGAATGTGCGTGTGGGCAATGCAGATAGCGCCTCAGTGTATTAACGCGTAAAGTAGTGCGTTACCGGAGAATTACCTTAAAAGTAATGCTCGACCTTGTCCAAACTCCGGGACACGCATTCGTTTTATCCGACCATGGTGATCACAATTAAGAGGAGGCAAAATGCCGGAAGACTCCGTGTACTGTGATTTAAAGGCACGTCAAAGAACTCCCGATGTAGAAATTAATCCGGTGTGGTGGACTACTGCGAACCTCATAATCATATTGTGGCCTTGAACTTCAAAAACCCTATAACGTTACCGTGTTTTTCTTGTTTTGCCCATAGTTGTTGGGCTTTCTAGTTGCCTTTGGAATGTTTTGGACCATATTGTGCGGTGTGTCTTACCGGACAGCACCAACTTTTAGCACCAGTTTTCATGTTTGTAGTGATAACATTGCTAAAGAAGCCCACCTCCTCGCTCATTCCCATCCTAATGGCTATAATTGTCTCTTGCCGGTGTAACACGCTGGAAGGTTTTAGTAAGTCTTGTAAGTTCGATAATCTCTTTTATAGACAGTCAAGGACGAGTAATATTCTCGCATTAAACGCTGGCAGAAGGAAGTAAAAAAATTACGAACAGCCCGTTGTATCAGCCCGTAACTTTTTGTTTCGAGTTTGCGTGTGTCACAAAAATGCTAAAAATTTCAGAAATATCTTTAAGTGTCAATGCTTAGACAACTTCTCATACGGAAACATTAAAAAAGCAGCGTCAGACAGCACGTGCTTACCTCAATGGCACCAGTGTGCGTACGGCCAAAGCTGTTCATATTAGGAGTGTGCGAATAGTAAAATTTCATCTCGTATCAAATTCGAATCGAACAGTGCCGAATAGTGGGCAAAAATGTCGAATATCGAATACTAAAGATTTTGTTGAAAATTGTAAGAAAGAACAAAGAAATGCAACCTGCTCATGTCCTCGAGGACACAAAGCGGTGAGTGACTACCGCCGAAAGACTACAAATTGTCATGCAGAAACACAAGCTGTTCCACATGACCTTGCTTTAAGCTTTCTCGCCGTGATGAGGCGTTGTTTCCTGCAGTTGAAAACATGCGCTCACTGGGCACCCCAGTAGCAGGGATTGGAAGGTATCGCAAAGCAATTTTGGCGATACCTGGATAAAGTGGAGCTCTATGCGCTTTACACTATTTCAAAGGATCATCCTTTCTTGGGGTCAGGAGCTCATTCAAGTATTTTTGAACCTCTTGACTAGAAGGTCTGAGCTCACTGCTGGTTATTTTTTTTTTTACTCTAGCCGTTCGAAAGTCTACCAGACTGTTCTCCGGCCTCTTCTGCTGGAACCATGACGTGCTGAATGACATAATCTCCTTTAAAATACACATAAGCTGAAAGTTTTAACGGAGGACCCTCTGTAACGACGTTAATAGCGTTAGTTTTAGCCACCCCTCCCTAACCAAGTTGCAGCATTGGTCTTTGTCGCGCTTTAGATATTCGCCCAGTCGAATTATTCGAAACTACGAATGCTAGCTATTCGAAAGTCGAATCGAATTATTCGATTAAGTATTATTCAATTCGAATTTGAAACTCGAATAATCGCACACCGCTAGTTCATACTTTATTCCCTTACGTGTCAATGACACCCTATTTCGATCAGTGCTTCACGCATATAATTTCTTTTCTAGGGTCAGCGACAGCTGGCGTCCACGTCGCCGTTAGCGTCCTCGCTTCTCAACACTTCGAGAAACGTCGCGCTACAGCCTGTAGCGTCATCTACACCTTGACCGGTATCAACAGCTTGTACTTGCCACCACTGGCTGAGCTGCTTCGTGTTACTTACGGGATCCACGGCACTTTCCTTGTGCTCGGCGGTATGATCATGAACGCATTGCCTCCGGTTCTCGCCGTCCGCAGCCCGGAGTGGGCGAAGCCATGGAGACAGTCGCGAGGCAATACGATAACCAATCCTGACATGGACATGGCAGCCCTCCAAAACAGCCTTCTTCTACCGGCAAGCGGCACGCAAGATAGCAATGATTCCGATAACACTGAAATATCGCACGAGAAAACGCACGAAACAGAGGTCACGGAAGTACCACTTGTCCAGAATGTCAGCTCCCGCCTCAATGCCCTCCGTTCAGTTGCGTCCAAATGCAGATCAGCGGGCAAGAACAACGCAGAAGATCGGAGCTTTACCACGACTTTCAGAGTGTTAACCAGCAAGCAATACGTGGTTAATGCCATATCTTTCTCTCTCGTTGCCCTAGGGTCGTCCACATTTCGTCTTTTATCGGTGGATATTGCCGTAGACAAAGGAATTACGTCTTCTAGTGCCGTCTTTTTGTTGAACGCTTTTGCAGTCGCTGACATGGTGACAAGACCATTAAGTGGTATCATCATTGATTCTCGTGTTTTAACATTGGAAAGCGTTATGTTGCTGGGATATGTTCTTCAGCTTCTTTCACTTGAACTATTCGTGTGGTTGGACTCCCTTCCGCTCATGCTGGCTTCCTCTGCGTTGTTTGGAGTCAGTAGCGGCTCGAGAATCACCCTGCTTCCACCATTAGTGAGTAAAGAGTTTGGAGTCGACAGAATGCCAGTATTGCTCGGCGGAGTGAACTTTTGGACCGGCATCGTGATTTTGACAGCGCCATTTTTAGTTGGTAAGTGACACTGCTGCTCTCATATATCTATTTCCAGTTATATAAAAGAAACTGCCCGTTGCATAATTAAGCATAATGTTATGAGGGGTTGCTTATGAAATTCTTAGATCTGGCTTTGAATTTCAGGGTCTGTTAAGGAAAAAAACATGGTTGATCCCGTCGTCATAGGAATCGGTATAACACGAAAGTGAAACGTGTCCTTACAGAAGTAGTTGAATGTTTACTGTACATTGATATAAGAGAGCTTGCACAATGTCTATTGGTGTTTCACAGTTATATCACGTTTAACGGGGATGCATCCACGTTGACGTTTGATGGTACATCTGTATCCCGGTGGCTAATGTCCAGTAGCAATGATTAAACAAACCCTTGTGGTCATAGATGCTTGTCTCCGAAGTCGTAGGTGTATTGTGAGAGCGGAATCAAAGAAAGCTGTGACAGTCAGAAAAGCGTCACTTATTGGACGCAGAACTTGGCCTAACGTCGCCTACTCGCAAGCATGTTAGAGTAATTGAGCACTACTGCCCGATCAGAGGGAAACGCAACGCGCATCATGTCTTCCCCGTTGGCCGGCTGTGATTTTTCGCGGGGCGAGCGTAAGTAGGGAACGCGTAGTTACGGCCACGCGAAGCAGCCACGCGTCGCAGAGCTATATTTGGTATGGACGGATGCTATCAGCGAGGCCCACGCTGGGGGCAAGTTCCCCACCTGGTAGTGGGTTAATGCGGCGAGAAAATTGCACTTTTCTTATTCGAAACGCGCCGAATTGGACGGACGCTTAGAAACGATGCCTTTGAAGGAACTAATCCTGGATTTCACGCTTACAGAGTATGTGACCGTGGCGCAGTGGATAGCGTGCCCGTCATCTGTGTCGCGGACAAGGAGGTCGTAGGTTTGACGCCCGTTGGTGGAATTTCTTTCTTTGTCTTCTGATAATGTGTATTTTTTATGTCATTTCCGTGACGGAAATACGTCACTGAAGTCTTGGTGGACCCCCACATGAAGCACTTTCGTGTTAATATAGCGAAACTTAATCTTCATTGTTACTAAATTAGTGCAACCTTTGGTAACGATGTAGGCATAAGGGAATAAGGGAAAGCTCCGTCGTTTTTATATGGCGATTGTGGAAGAATCTCCGTTTAAAAAAACGATCAAACTGCATATATAGAAACGCATTTTCGCACAAGGACAATCCAGCAGTGCCATATATATGTACGAATGAGAACGCATGAGCTCGGTTCGTTGTTACTACCGAATGTCTGCGTTGCTGCGTAAATTACACTTGCATTAAATGGTATGCACCCGAATGAGGATAATATGTAGGGTCGATGTCGCATTTCATCTATCTTGTCACTTGATCTGACGTCAAATTGATTATTGTTTTCTAACTAAATAGGGCCAGGAATGATAAGCGAACGGCTGGGATTGCAACGAAGCTGTGCGCTGTTGGCAGTCGTGCACAGGGAAATATATAAGGAATTGAAAAAGTGAAAATACAAAGGAACGCCGTCTGACGGATCGGTTAAAGTTTCCATTTTAAAATATGTGTTCCTAATCAGCTCATTGAATAGTTCATGCATAGCTGAAGATAATTAATTTGAAGCGATTCCTTCATCATAGTTTTTTACGTAACGGTTAAGCAACGGGACGAGCACAATACTGGACGAGGATAGTAATACGGCACGAGCACTGTCTGTCAAGAAAACATTCATGCCTAAAACCATGCCATAATGACATCGATCGCACACCACGTGCACATGAAAGTCCCACAAGGAATAAAGGACACTTTGTAAGTTCCACAGTGTGTTCAGCGAACGCCGGTGCCCATTGAGACGGGGTCGGTCAGAGAGGAACGCGATGCGCGCGTCTCCCATCTTGCATGATTAGGCACGCTGGGCAGAGCGACGCTACGCAAGCAAAGCGCGCGAGCTGTACAGTCCGACGCGAGGCGCGACCGACGCGACCGGCTTCCGTTGGCGCGCACCGCGGCCACCTGTCACCGTGCCAGGGCATGGACGGAGGGATGGACGGACGGACGGACGGACGCACAGACGGACAAACGTGGTCATGAGACATTAAAGGCTTTCGCCTCAAAAGTTACGAAGCTAACACCGCGATAACTTCGCGAGCTGAGATAGCTGATCCCTTTGTGAAGCAAGGCAATCGAGGGATGAGCGACGCATGTATCTGGGAGGGTGCTCATGTGGGCAGTTTCCACTATTTCGAGCTGCGTCTGCCCCATCAGATGTTCTAAAAATGGTGACGTTGTCAACAAATGCAACACATCCATGCTCACGACAGTGGAGCGACCCTTGCTATAAGCTTGGCCTTTTAGAGTGTTATCGTGTTCACACTTAGAAGACTATCTCTCCGTTCCTTTGCTAGGTAAGGGCCATCACATTGAGAATTGAATCAATAAAACAAAGTAATCTTTCTTAGCTGAGCTGGGTTAGCCCCCCGCGCCTTTATGCTTCGAAAACAAATGTTTTAGTAACGTGCTACAAACTCACGCTTGGGAACGTGAATATGGGCGCCCATGGGGTCAGTTCGAGACGCTAACGAGCGCTAGAAAGACGAAAGACGCCACGCTACTGGCGCCGACAACCAACGCTCTAGGGAGGACATAAACCGTGAGGAAATTTTACAATTACACATCACTCAGACAGCTACCGAATAAAATTGCGTGTGCATTCCGCAACTCAACATTTCTGCGAAAGAGAAGTACTTTCCGGAGACTTAGCACCACTTAGAAAGCTAATCACATTCTTCTGTGGAGGCAAGCTCCTTTCTTCGTGTTCCTAGCCCCCTAACAAAAGCAGCTACATTGTTCCAAATGCCCGACAGTTATCGGAGTATAAGGATGCCATCAGAACTTTTTAACCCAGTGGTCAAGGTCAAGCCTCCCACGACCGTTGTTGAGGGGGTATATACAGAGGACCTTAGGGCAACAAAAATGTAAGTATGCGTAATTTTGTTGTTCCACATTCTACGCAAGAAATATGAGAAAGAAAATGTGGAGCAGTGTTGTACTATCCATTTATGTTTGCTTGAATCGACGTAATAAGGATGAAACATATCATCATGTAGCCCGGTATTGATAAACGATTCTGTTATCACGACTGCAGATACAAAAGACTAAAATTTTAAGACGCAAAATTTATTGCATTCATTCGCTATTTTGCAGGTTACTGCAGAGACAACCTGGGATCCTACGACGGTATTCTTCATACAATGGCTGTTCTAAACACTGTTCTTGCGGTTGTGTGGATTGCAAAGCTTTATGCACAAAGACGGCGCAATCCACTTATACAGTAGAATGAAATGTAATTATGAACAAAAAAGTTGTTGTGGTTATTTTTTGTAGAACCAGATTCTTTGATTTCTATCACAAGGTACCGAATTTGAAGTACGACTTGATTCATATCCACCCTGACGTTAGATGATCTCAGTATACCAAATTTATGCGTGGCCGTTGAATTTTACTGGAGTGACAGAGTGTAATTTATAGCATGGCTAAGTTTTTCGCTGGAAAGGGTGAGGGGAGAAAACATGTACGCATACGACGCAATCTGGAATTGACATCCGATACTATGCGTGCAAACAAGATCAATATTGCTTCAATTTCCACAGCAGGAACTAGGCAAACCTGTGATAACACATGCCAGAAAGACCGATTTTGCAAATGTATCCTGTCTTTTCATGTTTCGTGGTATGTATTCAAGAGATATGCCCGTCACGGTGCAGTCCATTCCAGTCCACAGCGTCCAGTTTCGCTTCACGACCAACGACCACATTCATCACGACTCATGCGCAATCTGCATGCCCTAAAGAAGTCACAGAGTTTAAGCAGACGTCTAAAGGACTAGAAAGATAGGTATCGCCATAATCACTGACGCCGCCGCTTGAAATGGCACACCAACTTTTGGAACGCACTCCTGGTTTTCCAAGACAACGTCTTTGTTGATGCTGTGGCTGCTGGTGATGATGGTGATGCAACACAAAGGACCTAACTAAGCCCTTTGTGTTGGATTGGCAGCTGTCAGTTACCCTGTCCTTGCGGAATCCGCTTGCTGTGACCTCTGGTGCGAGCCTACGGTTTTGCCATGCAATATTGCATCTGAAAACGTGCCAACTTTCCCGACGTTAACGGGCATTTTTCAAGGGTCGTTTGACGTATTGGCGCGTCTCTGTGGCTGATAACTTGATTGCCACGCAGGATAACTAAGATCGATTCTGGCTAAAACCATAGGCCCGTTAGTACAAAAACGACTTGGATTAAAAATAATCGCAAAAGAAAAATAACCCAAAAAACAAGCGCAAATTGTATTGCGCTTGTCCATGTGTGCACTGTTTCCTTCGTCCTTGTTGTTTCGTGCAAAGTGGCAGAAAGATAAATATAATCCTTCGAAAATGTTTAAAGCGACAACGATGCGGCACATATGAAAGGTGTATCGGGTTGACCTATGCGAAGACGCTCTTACAAAAACGAAGTTTTGTAGATTGGGCCCCTGATTTTCATGTGATTCGTATTAAAGGGAATATGAGTTTTTCTACCGAACGCCGCGATTGTCAAGGGCAGCGTCTCGTGAGTCACTTGAGTGGTTGGCATTAGTAAGTTGTGTCACGAACCTTACTTTTAAAGATGCACAAGAGCAGACAATAGAAAGCGCTTGCGTGTAAAATGATCCGAATATTATGGGTGACAAATCTGTACTGCTCTTCGGCGGGCTTCTGTGAAATGACTGGCAATACCTAATGGACGAAAAGCCTCGCCGTAATCACTGGAATAGGCAGCACCGACAAGAGCAAGCGCACTCCAGCATAGTTAAGTTTCGTGAGCTTTTGCTTAGAACCCGACAGCGTCAACGTCGAGAGCCTCTTCAACCTGCTGCCGCGCTCCCTCCTGGGTCTAGTTTGGAATCTCTGCCGTTTTGAATAAAAATAAATAAGCTGAATTAAGATGGCAGGTCGAGCTGGCTGGTTGAAGCTCATTTTTCTACAGCTGTCAACTACTATAGGCGAGGGACAAGAAGATGATTGCAAAGTTCTATGGGCGTCAAATGAAACCGGAACATTGGCAAGCATCCGCACTGGTATAGTACGCGCCCTCCAGTTATCACCATTGATAGGCGCGCGCATCCGGTTTGGAAGCACTGCGCATATGCGTGCCTGTCCATGGTGATACATGGACGGCGCAAACTCTACTATCGCGAATGCTTGCCGCTGTTCTGGTTTCAGTTGACGCTGATTGTACATGCTCTGACCTCTAACCCGAAGTTTATTCGAAGAATACTTATAAGTATGTGACTGATACTTTCACGAAGTAGGTCATGCAGAGAACGGACATTGGCGGCAAGAACAGTCTCAACCATGTCTACAAAGGCTATTTTATTATGAGACAGTGTCAGGAAGGGTTGAATCAGCCGATCTTTTTCCCTCCATACAATATGCAAGGCTTGAACCACCTCGCATGTCGCTTATTTCTTGTGTGTAAATAAAACATCGGGTCCATAAAAGCTTACACAGCAGTCCCGTTCACGCCAACATTTTGTCAAGGACGAGTGTCTATTGCTCCTGTGCTCCCGATGACGTGTGTTCACGCACCACTGTTTCGCCTATGTAAGGATGACCAGCTCGTTAAGAATGTTTTTCGGAGGCGCGAATGCCTCGCCGGCGAAGCTTGCCGTGTACTTTGAACAGCTCTCGCGTAGGTGGCGGCGGCCGACGGTCTACGGCACCGCGCCGTTACGGCAGGCTTGCCGCTACCGTGAACCAGCCATTACGCGCGACAGGGACGCTATGAGCCCGGCCGCAACCACGGGCTAATGCGGCTAAGTTCGGTGGTTGTTTCACTGCCACGTGGGTAACCATGCTGCCGTTAGCCTTTGGTATATAAGTGCACTAAAACTCACAGGGTATCTCATGCAATTGCCTTAGACAACTAGAAGGCGAAATCTGGCTTTTTTTCCCTTCTCAGTCGATGTATCAATCCGGCCACGACCCCCTACGGAAGCTTTCTGAACCTAACGTCGTTTTGCACTGCCTCCACAATCGGATACATTGCAAGCTTTCTGCATTATCGGCGTCAAATGAAACGCGAAAAGCGGGAAGCATTAGAAATGGTATAGTGCGCGCCGCCCAGTCATCACTATTGACATGCGCGCCGCGCTCCCGTTCGGCAGCATTATGCATATCCATGGTGATGACTCGACGGCATCCACAATGCCATTCCTAATTCTCGGCGCTGTCCGCGTTTCATTTGACGCCGATGGTATCTCAGATTGTTTTGCGCTGCCTCCGTAATTGGTCCACGTTTGACGAACTGACGTTGTCATGTGATGACGTCATGATGATGTCAGAGTGACGTCATTTGCATCACTCATGTTATCGCCGCTGACTTGAAACGCCGATGGTCAATTTTCATGTTTCATGATGCATCTAAGGTATAAAGCTCAAAGTTGATACTTTTGGCTACCCTTCACTGGGGAACGGAAACGGAAACCGAAGAATGAAGAATATAGTAAACGAAGCTTGTCCACAAGTTGACTGAAGGTATAAATTGCGAAATTCTTTTTTCCATATTAACTCGCGTAGTTTTCGCGCATGGCGTGAAGATAATGCGCATTATGTCATTCATTTCATTATAATTTCTCTTGGCGAGCACTTAGTCAAGTTTGCTGGCAATGTTCTAAACATGTGAGCGACAAACCGTCTGTCACGATAAGTTTTCACGCCATTTGGTCACTCTTGCACGTAACGCTCTATTCACAACCCTTCTGACTTCATTCCTTCTTAACAGACTTCTTAGTGTTTGCAGCCACATCAAGAATAATAACATGGTTGCCGTAGGTACTGCATAGCTAAGTAAAATTTCCTCTGCTGCACTGTACACTATATAAATTTCTGATGACTGCTCAGTGCTTGATCTTGTCTGGTTATGATTGATCTTGTATGGTTATGTTGTTATTAGCCTTCTCTTCTATGGCGTTACTTTTCAACCAGCATTTCTTTCTGACACATAAATTATGCCCGGCTGCCGACACGAAAGACGCGTGTTAGGTCGCGGCTGCCGCGCCCTCTTTTCACTGAGGCATTGCGCTAAAGGACTGTGCACTTAGATTTAGCAGCGCATGAAAAAAAAATTGGGGGACCCTTAAGCTTCGCCTTTAAGAGTTGAACGCGATAGCGAAATCCCGTCCCTACTGCGTACTTCAATCACTTAGTGCATACTATGTAATGGGTAGTATGGTTTAAACCAGGAGAAATTATGTGCGGCAAATGTGGGAAATGTTTTCGAACTTGCTATGCACCCACTACGTGGTGTTAAGGGAATACGCGCATTAAGGTGTGTGCCGTTTGTAATGGGTGGCTGGCTTTAACCCTTTCAGTCCCGAATTAAATATTTTCAATGTAAGCAACTAGCTCTTACATTTTGAGATGAGCATGATCGTGGTAGTCCTAAAAAACTGAAAAACTATTTGCTCACACTTTTCAGAGAAGAGTAATTAACGTGTCAAATAATTTAACAAATAATTATTATTTAATAATCATTCCATAATTTTTCTTCATTTACTACATAAAATATTATTTACATAGGATAGCATATTGTCCAATAGCCAAAATTCAAATTTCCGACACAGAACTAAAATTAATGCCCTATCTCTGCACGGTGAAAGAAGACGCTGCCTCAGCGAAATGCGCGAGCAGCACGACCGCTTCTGTAATTTCTTCGTACAGATGTGACCTCGCTGTATTGTGTGTACCATGTTGACACCACATGTAGGGCAGATGCTAAATACAGGCTCTTGAGGAAGAACGAAGCTTTATCTTTACCAGATGCTTGCTGACTGACCTACATAATTTATGATTCCAATTGGAATCACAGGGACTGAAAGGGTTAAACTATGGAATCGTTATGATAGTCACATGTTCTGACGCCCGATGGCAATTTACGCTTGTACCACGCAATATTCCTGGGATATTACATGTTATATTGCGACGCCTATATAAAGGACGCTTGCGTTTGCGAAGCATGGAAGTTATTTTCACTGCATTTCCAAGCAGAGGAAGTTATTTTCACAGTATATCCAAGCAGAGGCATGGCTGTGTGGTAGAACACCTGCTTGCCACGCAGACGACCCGGGTTCGATCCTCACTCGGACCCGAAAATTTTTATTGTTTATTTTATTTGCATCTTTCTCGATTTTTCGGTCACGGACAAGATGATGATTTTTCGGTCACGGACAAGATGATGATTTTTCGCTCACAACCAACGACGCCGACGCCGACACCGACGCCGGCGCCAACGCCGGAATTTCTGCGAAACGAGCTCTTTAACGCTATCGCGTTAAAAAAAGAAACGGTCGCCAGAATTTATACGGAGCCCTTCATAACGGTGTGCCTGATAATCATACCATGGCCTTTGCACGAATAAGTCCAGAAAATGTTGTTACCTGATGCTCCACTGCACAAAAGGTGGTTTTTATGAGCAGAGAAGCGAAATATCCCATGTGTCGCACAAAAGTGAGAAAGAAGCTTTTATTGCGCTGTTATCTGGCTTCGGCCAAGTTGTGACTACAGGAAACAACTGTTCATTTGGTTGTGAAAAGCTCACTACTTCACGGCACATGCTGTTTAAACTTTGTTTCTCAAGGCATACTAAAAAGGATGGGAGCTTGGGGAGAATCACTTTAGCGCATTTACTTGCTATTTTGCGGGATGCTGGCGGGAGAGATTAGACTCCTACGATGGGCTTCTACTTTTCTTGGCAATACTGAACGCTATTGCTGCGGACATGCGGATAGCGAAGATTTAGAGCCAAATGCGGCACAATTCATTAATTAAATTGTGGAGTTTAACGGCTCAAAACGACAATATGATTATGAGAGACGCCGTAGTGGAGGGCGCCGAAAATTTTGATCATCTGGTGTTCTTAAACGTGCAGCTAAATCTAAGTACACGGGCTTCTAGCATTTTTCCCTCCATCGAAAATGCAGCTGCCGCGGCCGGCATTTGATCCCGCGACGTGCAGTCAAGCACCTTAACCACAAGACCACCGTGGCTGGTAAAGGCGGTACAAACCACTTGTACAGAATTGAATAATTGGCATGCTTTCAAGAGGGTTTGAGAGGTGCCCAACACTACGTTTTGTTAAACCGCTTGTGTGCGATCCCGCAGCCGAAGATTAAGGACAACTGCGCAGCGAGGTCAATGCACTGAGATTCGGCAAGCTCGTCAGAACTTGATCAGCCATACTGAATGTACAGCGAACTTTGCGATAGTTTACTACACCAGGCTGCCGTAAGAATTAGCTTGTGCCAGTGTGTTCTTTACATTTGCGCTTTGCGTCACCACTACGTTGCGCGGAGCAAATTTATTGATCAGCAGAGCACCGAACACTTGGCTTATACAGGGTGTTTCAAGAAATGTGTCCACTATTTTTAAAAAATCAGCAAAATGCGGTATTTGCTCGCTGTTTTCACAATTGCTTTTTCTGTAGCGGCAGGCATCTTAAAATGGTTGAAGACATGATTTGGGACAGTAATTAAGAAATTTAAATAATTAACTTTTTAATTAGCGGAGTTAGGTGGATAAGTCCAATGGGAGAATTGAAGTCCTTCATGCGAAGAACCCATTTCAGCTTTGAGATTTTGGAAAAGCGGCCTCTATTAATTATTGTGGCGTCATGAAATTCTGGCAAATTCAATGGCGAAACCGAAACCCAAGCACCGATGAGCGCAACAAGCAGACGACTGGAATGACCTCACTGTTCAAGACAATGGTTACAGAGGTGCACTTCTTCTCCATTCGTTAAGGTATGTGCGTCATGCGTGCTACTACAGCAAGCGCAGCCCACACACTCACCCCAAGATGTCAGTTGATGGTTGATATAATGACGTTCACTCATTGTGGACGTCTCGGAGGACTGTGGCAGTCGCGCTCTTCCGCGTTTCGGTTTCGCCGCTGAATATGGGAGAACTTCATTACTTCGTAGTTATTCCTAGAGGCCGCTTTTTCGAAATCTCAAAGCTGAAATGGGTTCTTCGCATGAAGGACTTCAATTCTTCCCTTGGACTTAACCACCTTACTCCGCTAATTAAAAGTTAGTTAATTTAACTTTCTTAATTACTGTCCCAAATCATGTCTGCAACCATCTTAAGATGCCTGCCGCTACAGAAAAAAGCAACTGTGAAGACAGCGAGGAAATACCGCATTTTCCAGATTTTTTAAAAATAGTGGACACATTTCTTGAAACACCCTGTCTGTATAAAGATGTGAATTAAAGAACGTGGTGCTATCTTCCACAAATTCAACATCTAAAGTAAAGATGGCAGCCGACGACCGGAGAGACAGTGTGCACTAATTAAACATTGTGATGACGAATAGTGGCAACGGGCTCGGGCGCTGGCTCGAGGAAGACGACAAAGGGAGATAATAGAACAGCCAGCCAACGATCAGGCGTTGTGTGTGTTTCTCTCTCTCTACAATGGCGCAGTCGCGAAACACAGAGCAATCAGAAGACGTCAATCAGCCTGCCTCTATCATCCTTCGAAGCGGACGAGTGCTTTCAGACTCGCAGCCACTACTTTCCGGGGACGGCGTCCAGGCCTCCACGGCGGCTCAACCACAAGGCTGCGACTCTGAAATGACCCGGTTCTTCAACGTGTTGACTTAGCACATCGTCAACCGTACAAGCAGCTCCACTTCCGGGTATGGCTGCGCTGCACTTGTGCCGCTCTCTGAGACGGCCATTCCGGAATTTCACTGGTTTCAGGACGATCCCACCACCTGGATCAAGACCGTTGGCTCTGTCGCCGCGAAATTTTCTTGGCCAGAGTCTACCAAGAAATCTGTCGCGGAAGGGCGCCTCTGAGGAGCTGCACAAGCCTGGCATCGTTTCCAGGGAAGCAAGTATGCCTCATGGTCAACTTGGAGCGCAGCCTTCACATCAACATTTGCACCACTTCCGGACGCCTGTGATGCTCGCTTCATGGAGATGCGTTCGCGCAGGCGAGCTCGAACGGAAGACATTGCCGCATATATGTGCGACAAATTACCCCTCCTGCAAGCTTGCGACATGGCCTGGCCCTTTCCGGCAGCTAGACAGCATTTCATCGATGGGATATGCGATCCGACGCACGGGGCCATACTGTCTGTGCAGGTAGCCCAACAGGACATCCAGGCTTTCCTCCGACATGCGGCAGAGTTGCAGGAAACTGCTAGAGGCCGCCTTCCTGCAGTCTCGCCACAGGAAACCGTGACCATGCGACGCGGATGCTTTACGTGCGGGCGTTACGGGCATGGCTACAAGGATTGCCCACAAGCGCCACGTCAAGCCAATCAGTTCCAGACGCGACCATTTCCAGCAGTTCGGGTCCGCGTTGAGGGCATCGAGGAGCTCACGGCGCTAGTGGATACTGGAGCCCAGCGAACAGCACTGCTTAGACGGCACGCCCCAGTCACCCTTCAGCCTTGGACCGAGCCGCCTCTACGCGGCCTCGGGGTCAGCGTGTTCCCTCTGGGTGCTGTGGACATGCAGCTACACACCGAGGCCGGAAGCAAGTAACTTGCCGCAGTTCCCGTCCTAAAAGATCTACCTGCCGACCTGGTTCTGGGAACGGACTACATCCTCTCTGGTCAAGTGCAACTCACCATACATAGCGATGGCGTCAAACTCCGCGGTTTGACCCGAGTACTCCTTCGGATCAAAGCTCTCAAGGTAAGCCAGCAACACTGCACACAATTTCAGCCGTACTCGCTCCAAAGGCACAAATCACTATTTGCCGATAGTCAGGCGCAGCTTCCCGGCACTAGCATACCTCAACATCGTATTCCAGCTGACAATCATCCGCCGGGGTCGGTGCTGTTACGGCGATATCCAGAAAGAGAGCGGGCCGTGATTTCTGAACAAGTAGAAGCAATGCTAGCCGCTAATGTAATCAGGCCGTCTTCTAGTCCGTGGGTTGCACCTGTCGTTTTAGTCCACAAAAAGAATGGCAGCCTACGATTTTGTGTGGACTACAGGGAGCTAAATAAACACACCACACCGGACTCATACCCGCTTCCGCGTATTGACGACGCTATTGACACCATACGAAATTGAAGATTATTTTCATATCTCTATTTGAAAGCGGGGTATTGGCAAATCAACGTCGCCGAAGGGGATAAGTGCAAGACGGCTTTCTGTACGCCGTCTGGCTTGTACGAGTTCAACCGTATGCCTTTCGGGCTGCGAGCAGCCCCAAGTACGTTCCAGCGGGCCATGAATACCGTACTGGGTTCGCTGAAAGATCGCGCCTGCGTTGTGTACCTCGACGATATCCTTGTTATCGGAGTAACAGAAGAAGAACACCTGAAAAATCTCGACAAAGTTCTGGAGAGGTTGCATGACGCCGGATCCCGTCTTAACCAAGAAAAATGTCAGTTTGGCTTGACGACAATATCCTATCTCGGTGTACCATATCTCAGGATGGCGTGCAGCTCCTTCTTGAAAGAATTCAAGCTGTGACTAGCTACCCCGTGCAGCTGCAGATATTCCTCGGAATCGCGTCATACTTGCCAAAGTTTGTCCCCAACTTTGCGTGAACAGCTGCACCGATCACGGACCTGTAAAGGAAGGGGACGAAATTTCAATGGGGATTGTCGCAGGACGACGCCTTCCGGACCCTTGAACATCAACTGACACATAGCCCTATTCTGGGCGACTTCAATGAAGAATGGACGATAGAGGTGCACACCGATGCAAGTCAAGTTGGTATAGGGGCTGTTCTGATCCAGCGTGACCCGCACGGACGCGAGCATGTCGTCGCCTACGCCAGCCGCAAGCTGTATGACGCGGAGCGCCATTACCAGTCCAACGAACTAGAGTGCCTGGCTGTCGTCTGGAGCGTCGACGAGAAGTTCCGCCACTGCCGGTTTGGCCGACAATTCACTGTTGTAACGGACAACTCAGGTGCGGCGTGGATGTACGCTAAACAGCATCTCCAACACAAGTTTGCACAGTGGCCATTACCAGTCCAACGAACTAGAGTGCCTGGCTGTCGTCTGGAGCGTCGACGAGAAGTTCCGCCACTGCCGGTTTGGCCGACAATTCACTGTTGTAACGGACAACTCAGGTGCGGCGTGGATGTACGCTAAACAGCATCTCCAACACAAGTTTGCACAGTGGATAGTTCGGCTGCAAAGTTACACTTACAACATCCGTCACCTCGCAGGAGTACAAAACCAGGTTGCGGATGCCTTATCGCGAAACCCAACAGAGGAACACCCCCTGCCAATTCGCGAGGACTGTATAATGTTCTTCCAGCAAGAAATTTCGACTGCGCAACGCGTCGACAAAGATTTAACCACCATTATCCACCATCATGAAGTCCATATCCGACACGGTACTGAACGCCAAATTTTCTTTACGCGAAGGCACGCTGTATCGTCATCATTGGGTCGACAAGCAAGACGAATGCCACCTCCTGGTCATTCCTACCTCCTAGTGTTCGAGTGTTCTGCGTGCCATCCACGACACACCCGAAGGAGGTCACGTCGGCTACCGGGCAACTTTGCGCAAAGCACAAGAGCGCTTTTGGTGGCCGCGAATGGACAGGAGTGTGCGTTCGTAACGTGTACCAACAACAAAAACGGCATCCGCGCTGTCAACCTGGATTACTTACACCTGTTACGTTTCCGGAGACAATCTTTCACACTGCAGGAATAGACCACATCGGGCCTTTCCCACCATCAGCTGCGGGTAACAGATATATTATAGTAGCTGTGGACTACTTCTCAAGATATATGGAGGTCGCTGCCATGACTTCCCTTGCCGCCAGCTGCGTCATAAACTTTCTACGTGACCGCTTCGAATGGAGACACAGCCTCCCTAAGAAGCTCATCTCCGATAGGTCGACCACTTTCCGCAGCCGCGAGCTCCGTGCCTATCTTCGGCAAGCAGGAGTTGAGCATCATTTTGCGGGCCACCTACCATCCGCAAGCGAACGGCCTGACAGAGAGGTCGAACCAGACCCTACAAGCTCGACTCGCAGCGTATTGCAAGAACAACAAGCCCGGCGAGGCCGACTGGGAAGAGCATCTCAAAGCGCTGCATATGCAGTTAACACGGCGTTGCAGAGTTCAGCCGGAACCTCCCCGTAGGAAATCGTCTACGGCCAACTACCAAAACTTGGCGCTACACTCCTGTACACACGCCTGTACAAGCTCGACGTTCTGTTGCACGAGGGACGCATTGCCTCAAAATATGAACCGAGGTGCGCAAGAAGATAGTGCATTCTCAATAGGCGCAAAAGCGACACTACGACCGCCGGCACCGTCGGGCACCGCCATACGATATAGGCGATGAGGTGTGGCTGCAACGAGGTACATCGTCTCTTACAAAGAAACTGTGCACGAAGTTCGAAGGGTCCTTTGTTATTACCGAACAACTGGGCGAGAACACCTGGCGAGTGTGGTTTTCGGACTCTGACTAGCTCGTAGAGAAAAGCAGGCGGAATAACTTTGCCATGCATGTGTCGCGGATGAATAATTGTGTCCGTAGAGACATCTGAATTGCCGTAATCTGTATTTATTTCAGAGGTGCACCTTTCGCAGCGTGGCCGAGTAATGACGAAGAGCGGCAATGGGCTCGGGCGCTGGCACGAGGAAGACGAGGAAGACGACGAAGGGAGATAATAGAACAGCCAGCCAACGATCAGGCGTTGTGTCTGTTTCTCTCTCTACAACATCTACGTAGCTTCTTAGAGTGTAGAGGCATATCTCAGTTGTTTCTTCCTTGCCTTCACTTCCCTTACTAGAAGTGCTATCTCCTCCTCACCACTTATTTCTGCATAAAACACGTGGAATGTCCGCACTAAGCGTTCAGTTAGTAAGGATTTTACGCTTTTCGATGACACGCTGCTATCTCCGCTTGCTCAGTCGCATATTCAGAAAACGGAGTGAAATCAGTTTATCGCGCACGATAGACATGCGAGAGAAGGCAGAATGGGCTTGCGGGTGCATGGCAAAGCAGACTAGGACACAATTCACAACAGATATCTCTCGTATATCGACCAATCGAGAGGTTATTTCACATGTCAGGTGATCTAACTGCTGGCGTCACGAATTGTGCCGCAAAGACGGGAAACGCCAGGAGAGAATAACGCGCTCATTTTTGGTATTTTTAGAGGCCGTTTAAGGACCCTTTAAGAATCCTATACTTGGGAACCTTTGTCGCTGGACAGTCCTTCTATCATGTCATCCTACAAGCTATGCATGCTGTATTTCCGACACTTCCAAGAATTTTGCAAACCGCACACAACATGAACTGGTGCATTTGACTGCGTCATTGACGATTATTCGACAATGTGTTATGAACAATTAGGGCACTCACCAGCTAGTAAGATAAACAAAGCAACTGGTTGCTAAAGAAGTATTACAATATATATGCACTTGAACATACTTATAATAAAACACTACGAAGAGAATAAAACTGGCAACCCATGCATTTGCAGCCACATAGTTGCTTCATGTAGACTATGATAGTGCACACTCTCATAACTGGTGAGGGTATCGCAGGAGAAAAAAAAGAACTGTGTTAATCTTCAGAGCTTTCATTTACTCTGCCAAAGCATCGGAAGGAGTGAAATGCATTGCAGAGTCTGTTTGAAAAAAAGAGAGTGAAATGCACTTGATGCTCAATCTTTCTCTGAGGTAGTGGAATGCCCATAAAAGGCGCCGCAGTGGTCTAGTGGTTATGGTGCTTGACTGCTGATCCACAGGTAGCGGGATCGAATCCCGGCTGCATATTTGATGGAGGCGAAAATGCTTGAGGCCCGTGTTCTTAATTTAGGTGCAGGCTAAAGAATGCGAGGTGGTCAAAATTTCCGGAGCCCTCCAATACGGCGTCTCTGATAATCATATTGTTACGTGAATTACGAGTCGGTAGACTGTAGTCTGTAGACTATTCACACGATATATTTACAATAGCTGTTGCAGCGCTGACCGGTTCAGCTCAGAGCCCGAGCGGAGAGAGATCTTCCTTCTCTTCGTCCGGCGCACACGCGCATGGTTAAAGGGGCTGGCAATATGCATGTCCCTGTTGGCGTTGCGCTAGGACAGCTCCGATCCCGTGACCACTAGCATCGGTTCGGACCTCTGTCGGAGCGGATGGGTCAAAGTGGGCCAATATAGGTGGTGTTGTCAAAAGTGTGACGAGGCGAGAAAAAGCGGCAGTTTGAGCGGGATCCCACGTAAAAGGCACGTCTTTCTTCAGAAGTTCAGTGAGTGGTCGAGCGATGGTTGCGAAACCTTCCACGAACCTTCTGAAGTAGGAACATAGTCCCACAAAACTCCGGACGTCTTTGACTGACTGGGGTACAGGAAAACTCGTGACTGCACGAATTTTCTCTGGGTCCGGCTGCACACCTGAAGCATCGACGAGGTGGCCCAAGACGGTAATCTGCCGGCGGCCGAAGTGGCACTTCGACGAGTTCAATTGGAGGCCAGCTCTGCGGAAGACGTCAAGAATAGCTGACAAACGCTGAAGGTAGGTCTCAAATGTAGGTGAATATACAAGGACATCGTCGAGGTAACAAAGGCAGGTTGTCCGTTTGAATCCTTGTAGCAGAGAGTCCATCAAACGCTCGAACGTGGCCGAAGCGTTGCATAGACCGAACGGCATAACCTTGAAGTGGTATAGGCCATCGGGAGTTACAAACGCAGTGTTTTCTTGGTCTTTCTCATCTATAGCAATCTGCCAATAGCCAGAGCGTAGGTCTATTGAAGAAATGTAGCGTGCGCCGTGTAGAAAATCAAGAGCGCCGTCAATTCGGGGCAAAGGGTAAACGTCCTTTTTCGTAATTCGATTCAGATGGCGGTAATCAACGCAGAAGCGCCACGTGTTGTCTTTCTTTTTAACAAGCACGACGGGTGACGCCCAAGGGCTCGATGAGAGTTCAATAATGCTTCTGGCTAGCATCTTGTTGACTTATTGAATTACCTTACGCTCTGCGGCAGACACCCGGTATGGTCGGCGGTGAATGGGAAGACATTCACCGGTGTTTATGCGGTGTTTTACAAAAGAAGTCTAGCCGAATGGTCGATTGTCGACGTCGAAGATGTCGCGGTAGGAAGCCAAAAGGCGGCTTAGAGCTGCTTGCTCAGGTTCGAGGTCCGGGGCGATCATGGGACGTAATGCCATGTCGAGGCATGTGGTATCTGGCGGGTGACAAGGAACATCTGAGTACACGTCTGCTGCAAAAATGGTGACGCGGTCGTCTGATAAGGATCGGAGCGTGGCGACAGAGATGCCTTGAGGCAGCACTTGCTTCGTGAAGCCGAAATTTATAACAGGGTTAGCGGGATATGCGGTTAGCGGCTACGGTGACAACGCAGTGGGTTACAGTGATGTCGCGCGCCAGAAGGACATCAGCAATAGGCGTGACGACGTAGTCCCCGTCAAGCACAGGTGAAGACGTTGCCAATTCGACGAATGTTAGGGCTTTAGGTGGCATGCGGATAAAGTCTGTGGTACAGAGGCTGTTCTGGAGTTCGGGGCTAGTATCTGGCAAAAGAGGAAGTTCCAAGAAAAGAGTACCGGCAGAACAGTCGATCAGGGCAGAATGCGTCTAGAGGAACTCCATCCCTAAGATGAGGTCGTGAGGGCAACTGCTGAGAATGGTAAAGAGGACGGGAACGTGGCGGCCGGCAATGCTTATTCGAGCGGTACACATTCCTGTGACGGCAACAGTTCCACCATCGGTGACGCGTGCGGCTTTAGTTGTAGCAGGCGTGAGCATTTTCTTAAGTCGACGACAGAGATGCGCACTGATGACAGACACCTGAGCCCCAGTATCAATGAACGCCGTTATAGAAACACCGCCCACTTGCAGATCAATTAGGTTCGTGTTCATAGGGAGCGTCAACGGAGGATTTGGGTCAGACGAAAATGATGCAGCACTACCTCCAGGAGCTGCACGATCTAGTTTTCCGTCCGGGAAGAGATGTAGTTGGGCGGCGAGGAATAGCGGCGTGGTTGAGGCGACAGGGAATGACGGCGCTGGGCGAGGAATAGGGTAGCTGTTGGGTGCGTCAGAAGCGGCGTACGTACGGCTCGGCGAATACCGGTGAGGTTCAGCGTTTGGGCGAGAAGGCGACGAGAATTGGCCCCAATACGGCGGCGTCCAGGTGGTGCGGCAGTGACGGGAGACATGACCCACCCGGTGGCAGCGGAAGCAGATGGGTTTGTCGTCGGGGGTTCTCCATTCCGATGGGTTGCGGGATCTTGGAGGAAAATAGGAGTCATTGCGGCGTGCCCTCATTGGTGTTGGTTGGTATTCTGGTCGAGAGACGGAGCAGGCGACAGGGAAACCGAGGTTGGCAATTTACTGCCGCACGATGGCCTGAATAACAGAGACCGTGGGGGGTGCTTGGACAGCGACCATGGTCGAAGGGAAGTGGGTGGAAGGGCGCTGGACTTGCCGCTTCAGGCTCCCGTCGAACGATACGCGTCACATTTTCCTCAAATGGTGGTGTGGTGCCGAGATCGGAGCACGTTGACGTGACAGCCGTGTTTGGTAGCCGAGCGAATTGAGGTACAACGCGGGGGCTTTTAGCCCTTTCGAAGCGGCGACATTCCTTGATGATGAGGTCGATGGTCGAGACGTTGGTGTATACTAGCAAATTGAAAGCGTCGTGGCCCACCTTGTCAACCTCGGACATTTGCTCGTCCACTTTTCTGCACAGCGCGAGTACGTCCTGAATGTAGGAGACATACGACTCGGTCGATGACTGCACACGGGAGGCAAGTTCTTTTCGTGCTGCCATTTGGCGACCGGACGGGTCCCCAAAAATGTCGCGTAGTCGCTCCTTGAAAATGTCCCAGCTGGTGAGCTCTGTCTCATGGGTGTCGAACCAGACACGCGGGGGGCCTCCCAAGTAGAAGATTACGTCGGCAAGCATTATGGTGGGGTCCCATCGGTGAGTTAGGCTAACGCGCTCGTACATGCTGAGCCAGCAGTCGACGTCAAGGCCAGCTTGGGCGGAAAATGTACCGGAGTCGAGGGGGTGGGACACCGTGAGGTACGTTGTGGTTGGCGCCGCAGCTGTAGACGGAGACGGGTTGTCAGTGGTAGCCATGGCCGGAGACTGGACGGTGAGGCTGCTGCGAAGCTTCGTGGTGAGGACGGGAACTTTCCATCTCCACCAAATATGTTGTGAATTACGAGTCGGTAGACTGTAGTCTGTAGACTATTCACACGATATATCTACAATAGCGGTTGCAGCGCTGACCCGTTCCGCTCAGAGCCCGAGCGGGGAGAGATCTTCCTTCTCTTCGTCCGGCGCACACGCGCATGGTTCAAGGGGCTGGCAATATGCTTGTAGCACTATCATGCTTTTGCGACGTTAAACGCCAAGAATTATTATAATATTATGGAATGCCCATATAGTCTCCTGGCATGAGAGAGTAAAATGCGGTTACATTCCTGCTCCTGATTTATATCGATGTGCCGGTATACTGCCAGCGATGACCACTCATTATTAGACACATATGTATGCTGGAAATAGCACAGCATTTGTTGTGGCACTAAAGACGACTAATTAGAAAAAAAGAAATAAACAGTGCACTGCAAGGCACCACCATCAGACGGTATATTGAAAAGCATAAGCTTTTTTGTGCTTGGAACAAACGCTGTAAAAAAGACTGGCAGACAACAGCCGTCTTAATGGTAACTTATTTGAATTCAGGCGAAAGCCTTTAATCGCTCATACTCGCGGCGTCCGACCGTCCGTCCCTCCGTGCCCTGGAACGATGCCAGCTGTGGCATCGTTCACACTCTCTCAGCAATCACGTGATGGCACAGCGCCGCATAACAACAGTTGCTCCGCCTCAGCTGTGGCCTCTCCCCCCTTACACTCTCTCAGCAATCACGTGATGGCACAGCCGCGCGCGTGGCAACGCTCCTTTCTCAGGCACAGGCTTTCGCCGAACACACTTTGGAATTTACAAAGTTTCCTTCAATTTTTTAAATGCGAAACATTTCTTTGCGTACTGCAGACGCTTTGAGCGTTACTATCTATCTATCTATCTATCTATCTATCTATCTATCTATCTATCTATCTATCTATCTATCTATCTATCTATCTATCTATCTATCTATCTATCTATCTATCTATCTATCTATCTATCTATCTATCTATCTATCTATCTATCTATCTAATCTATCTATCTATCTATCTATCTATCTATCTATCTATCTATCTATCTATCTATCTATCTATCTATCTATGTGAAGATAAGACTTGCACCGTGGTGCGGCGTCATTGTTCAGTTTTGCTCTCACCACCGTCAATATTTTTCCATTACCAAATTACAAACACATGCAGCACGCTTTTCTTCCGCCACGGTGGCACAGTTGTTACGGTGCTCGGCTCACCCGAAGGCCGCGGGTTTGACCACGGCCGCACCTGTCGCATTTCGACAGAAGTGAAATGCTAGAGGCCCGAGTACTGTGTGATGTCTATGCATGGCGTAGAGCAGTAGATGGTCTAAATTTCCGAGCCGTCCGCTACGGTGTGCATCGCAATCATATCGCGGTTTTGGCGCGTAAAATACCAGACATTACTACGCTTTTAGCGGTCAGATCCGAGTGACGTATTTTGTCCGCTAATGTTAGTGAAAGCGTGAATGTATTCGCATGAAGACATGCAAAACAGTGAAACGTGCACGTGACGTTTCGTAAGGTCGTCTTTTGTCTAACTTGTAACCACTCAGCTGTCAATGATAAGATAAGTTACCGAAAAGCGCGAACTTGGTCGTGCCTGATAACGCTTTGCAGTCAGCTGTTGTACCGTTATTTTCTTATCCGTCTCTAAGCGAGTTGTTCTTTTTTCTTTTTTATTTCATTCCGTGCAACACGTGAATGCCCCTTCTGTCCGGGTCATTGCTAGCGCTTGCGCACTTGGATCTGCACGGTACCTCTAATTCATGTTCTGTATTTTTTACAGGGGCTCGCGAAACTCATCAAAGACTGCAAAAAATATTCGTTATTTATACAGAATGCAGCAGTGAACGTCCGAGCCATACATCACACCTCTGCACGCAACTGAGCGCCCAGAACGTTGCGTAAGAAAGTGTTTGGTGTCTCCTGTGGTGTTGGAGGGACACTGTTCCGCCGTTGGTATGCCATAGTCAACTGGAGAAGACATTGACATTTGTATTTATAGGTTATTTAAAGCGTTCTGTTGCTACTAACTGGTGAGTTTTCTTTTTCTTTATTTTGTGTTGCTTTGTTACGCTTCATCACAGTTTGACTTTTGTTTTTCCAGATTCGTCCTTTATTGTACCGCAATTCATTTTGCACTGCATGTCCCCATATTCAATTTCAGTTTCTGTCACTTCAGTCCCTTAAGGTAGGGGCATTTCTTTTGTTTGTTTGTTTTTTTGGGGCCAGCAGTGCAAGCATCTTTCTTTATTCGATGCTATCCATTTTGTGTCCAGATCTTCAACCCATATAATCGCAGTGACCAGAAACGCATGCGCAATCTTGAGTTTGAGGCAAATTAAGAATCGGTGGTACCACGTTGTTTAGTTATTAGCGGGTATATTATTTACTACAGCTAACGGGTTTTTATTAGTACGCCGCGGCAATAAAGAAATAAACACAACGTGAAACGTTGCTGCAAGCGTCTCTGCAGGTAATCTCTTTACGATGAAGGAGCAGGTGCGGCAAAATGCATCACATTGCCCAACGACTGCAGGCGTGCATTCACTGAGCACGTTGCCTTGACCGGGAATGTGGAAAGTGTTCGCTAAAAGAAGACGTGTAGGCGAAGTAAATGGCAGAAAATATTGCTGAATACATCAACATACTGAAAACAATATTATTTTGGCTTTCTCTTTTGCAGCTGCTCTTCGTCGTTGCATTGGATGTTGTAAAGGAGGTAAACTTATGATATACAGCTTTGACACATACGATTCTTCGGTTCCGTTCTTGTGAGCAACCTCGTTTTACAATATTTTAGAATAAATCGACGTAAACTCACATAACGACACTTGCCCAGCAGCTTTTAGTTTGTATCTTTCATGGACGAACGGCAATGACGTGCCTTTCTCAATAGTGTTCCACGGTGATGGCCTCATGTGAAGTGCTTATTTGTAATATTTGTCCCGACCTCTCCCATTTCAAAATGTGTGCTGACTGGAAATGACCACGACATACTACAATTACTACGACTACGAGGTGATATGGTCGTTTGCGCGTAGAATGTTAGGGAGCACTACAATCATGGCGCGCATGGGTTCCCAAGGGGGCCTGCCACGTGGTATTATCATGCGTGGGCCATCTGGAGCAAGCAGAAAACACTACTACTCAATACATAGAAATTTAGAAACTGCCTGTTCGGTCGTTTGCAAATCGATCTAGAACTTTCTCAATGCCATTTTTTCTTCAGCTTCGTTGCTTCAAAAGTTCGGTTAAATTTGCTTAACAAGCAGTTAGGCAGAACGAAACAAAAATGTTGCAGTGGCTTAGCTCGGCTATGCCAGGATATACGTAGCGTTAGCAAAGGTTCAGCTGATTATTCTTAGCTTTCCTGATTGTCTAGATTGTCTAGGATTAGCTTGATTATCATGCTTACTGCTGCTCCAATGACACACAAACACGGTATACGTATTATGTGGCACATGTATATTTTTGCTCAACGTCAGGTTGCTTCTCTATTGCCACAAAGACGGCTTGGTGATCAGTGAAGTAACACGCTGCCGTCTCTATGGCCCCAACACAGTATTCTGTTCATTCTTCCTACCCTCAACCGCTAATTGCCAGGCAACTACTTCGGGATCCGATGAGTCACGCTTCTCCGCTCTTCTGCGCCGTTGAGCAGCATTTGCGCTCTCCTTCTCCATGGCTATACCACTCTGGCAAACGCCAGTCAGAAGCGCAGCGGCTCCAGCGCAGTGTCAGACGGCGACTGCACAGCGAAAGCGAATAGCTGTGCGCGCCCCTTCGCCAGTGCGTCTACCACGGCTACGACGTCACTCCTCTGGAATGCGCAGACCGGCGGCGGTGAGTTGCTCGCGGCGGCGGCGGAGTGCGCGGGAGATGCCGGCTCCCGTGCGCCTCCCGCGTGCCAGCTGTGTGACATCACTGATCCTCGCGCATGCGCAGCACGGCTCTTGATGTGCCGCGCGAAACGGGTTTGGCTAGGCCAGTGTAGCTAACGCTACAAAAACACTGCGACTTCCTCCAGGCTATAGTGACCAGCGTGTATTTGGCAGCGTCGTCATTGAGTGAGGTCGCATATTTTTAGTCTTGACATTTCTCAAGTCTGATGAGTGAGCTGGGGCACCCTGTAAGTCATTTAGAATAATGGTGTATTTAGCTCCATTGGTGAAACCAGCAGTTCAAAGCGGGGACATAGTCGCGGGAGTTCATGCGCGAACATTTAAGCCCACATTTCTGGTGTTCCATACTAGCCTTCTTTCCAGCGTTCTGCTTCTGCGTGCCGCTAATGATTCTTAAGAAGGCACTCAACTTCTTGCTTATGACGCGGTTAGTTACTACAATGAGGCCAAAGTGCCAGAAAGGAAGTTCCCTGAGGTTTTCCGGTGTAGACAAGGGGTATTTTGTGATCCTGTGCTAGGGAGGACGGGGCGCGACACGGTGGTAATGGACACGGTGTTCTGACTTTTTTTCTAAAAGACATTGTTTGAGGTTGAGTAGGAGGAACTCGGTAGTTAAAACAGGGGAGGTTCGCTTATTTTTCAATTGCGCAACACCGTCTCGTGTTGGTTGATCTGCACACTACTAATGTGCCTTTCGATATTTGCTTTGTTTCTTCGTGAGCTTGCGCCAGCTATCTTTCCACAATTCTAGGAGAAGAGGCGAAACGAAAAAACGGCAGCAGCTATGTCAGTGCTACAATCCTATGGGGGGGGGGGGGGGGGAGAGCTACAATGAATATTTGAAGCCGACCCGTGGAAAAGACGATATACCGGAAAGCGTGGATTATAACTATCGTAATATCATCTTACAGGAAGTCGGCTTGAAGTCCAGATGGTACAACGTTCCAACTGAAAGACAATTCAACATCTCTCATATGAAACACAGGAAAAGCTTGATTTAAAATATCGAAATGACGCGGCATGACACATACTGTATAATGGGCTGAGACCTAAGTGACAAGACAGGTGATCAATCCGCTGAGGGTAACACTACCGTCTTCTTTTTTTTTTCAGACGTATACACATCTATAACAACGCAAGTCACATCCAGCTACTGGTAGCGCTTACCAGCTAGTCAAATCATGACGTCATCCATGACCTCATTGAAGAATGACCCGTCCTTTGGGCTGGACTCGAGGCGCAGTTGGGTTACCGCAGTATTTCTAAGCATATCCTTGACCGTGGTGCTTATCGGGCAAAGCGCGGTGGGTGTCCTTTTCTACGGCATCGTTCACACATACGGTGTCAGCAGGCAGGAAGCATCGTGGCCACTTGTGCTCACCCAAAGCCTGTCTTTCTTGGCAGGTACATTGAATCTATCTCTTTTTACTTACGTCAGACAGCGCATTGCTGGGTGCATATTGAGAGACTGGTGTGGTCCGCGCAGAGTGTTAAGTTAGTGTATTCTTTCAGCAAGTAGAGTACTCAAGAACAATGATGCCTGTAACGGAACGCTATGCAGACGTTTACCTCTCCAATTGTTGTCGTTCCGCTATAGAGTTGTGCGCTTTCTCCGCGGGGTGGCGCTATGCTTCTAACTGTCTTGAGTGGCGCTTCTTCTATGTGCTCGCATGGGCCGTAGAGAGAGCGGGACCTTAGTGTGGCTGTCTAGTTTAGCCTATGACGCTTTAGAACAAAGATATGTGCTGCGGCTGTCAGCATGGTACCCCCTGTGGATGTTATATGCCTTTACGTACCACACCTAAGTTAATCTAAAACGCGTGCAGTAGCGGCATTGCATTGAGCTGGAGGAACAACGGTCGATCTGTTTGAATAAACATTCAAAAATTGAGGACGTAACATTTAGGAACGAAAGTATAATCGAATTTTTTAACTCCTAATGGGTACAACTAAAATGACTACGCATTATCTGCTTCCTCATGCAGAACATCACGGCTTCATCGAGTTGTCCAGCAAATAAATGGATGCAGATGCATTTTAGATCAGGGGTCGGCAACCTATTGAGGTAGAGCGCCGAGTGGCATGAAGCCAAAATGGTGAGGGCCACAAGCAAATCAGCACGTGGATGGGGGGGGGGGGGGATGCCTTGCTCGCAAAGAGGAAAATTTTCATCAGTTGACCATAATGTGCAAAAGTGTAATAGAAATCATGATTGTTCTCAGCATGCACGTGACAAGGTTGTAATGTACAAACGTAGGTTGTAAGGAAGAAAAACAGCAAAACACCCCTTCAATGCGAATTTTGGTGCTGAACATTCTTAGCAAACTCGCAAATATCTACGTCAAGGTTTCTCACCGACAGACGCAGAAGTTCGTAGAGGTGTTCATCGGTTAGTCGCAAACGCAAAATCAGTTTAATGCATTTCGTTCTCGCGAAAGCTTGTTCGCAGACATATGTACTGCCGAACTGTAGTGAGATCAAGTTCGTAGAGGTGTTCATCGGTTAGTCGCAAACGCAAAATCAATTTAATGCATTTCGTTCTCGCGAAAGCTTGTTCGCAGACATATGTACTGCCGAACTGTAGTGAGATCACGTACCCAATGTTATCATGGCTCCTGCTAGTTTCTTCAAACTCGAAAAGGTGGAGTCTATGAGGCCACCATAAAACACCACAGTGTCTGCCGCGTCAGATGCGCCTTCAAGCTCATCGTCTGTCTGTAGATGAGCCAGTTCCGATTGGTAAATATCCCCACCTTCAAAGCATTAATGGGATGCTACTCGAATTTTATTGAAAATCTTAGAACCTAACTTCGAACTCCCTTTTTGAAACCCGTAATATTTCACAGAGTTTTTCTGTGCGAAGCGGTGTGCTCGTATCTCCCACAAGACGTTTGCAGCAAGGGACCTGAAAAACATTAAACTCACACGCCTGCTGTTGGAAGAGGTTGAACGCCAGCTCAAAAGTCTTAACGTCCGCGAGCATGCCGCACGCGAATTTCCCTTTTCTTTGCATGATGGTTCTTCCCGACCCTGCGTTTTGACTTTGACAAAGAATCTTTCGTCACCTTTTTTGGGACTTGTGCAAAGAAAGGAATTGAAGACGTGTGTGAAGAGGGTGGACAGTGCTAACTGGAAGCGATCTTTCTTTGTTCCCATGTAATCACATCTGAGGTCAAGACTGCCATGTCGGCCTTCATGTAGAAAGTGCTGAGGGGAGGGGCACGGCTCGTTCTGACTTCGTGCCAGGGGGCCGCATAATGCAGCCCAGTGGGCCACCGGTTGCCGACGCCTGGTTTAGATAGTTTGGTCATCGTTTCGATGTGCCAGTGGCAGTTTTGGTAGGATAGCTTTGTATTGTGCAGAAAAAAAAAAGATGAATTCTGTAAATTGCTATTCATGAAATCAGTGAGAACTAGGGCTAACAGACAATAATATCAAGGAAAGTATAGATATGTTATTAGTAATAAATGTAATGTTAATGTGAAGAAATAAAAGTGGACGAAGAAAGAAAAGTTCATTCATGAAATCAGAGACTCAATATTTCAACTGCTTCTCCAGCCCATTGACAGTCTCATACAGCGCACCAATGTACGCGCGACTCCTGGGAAGAATTGGATCACTCAACATCGATTTCACGGCTGTTGCTATACTGCCGAAACTGTCATACTGCCACGTTTAATTACGCGAGTGTACAAGTATCAAGAAAACTTGATGAAATAAGCTGTAGAGTTGGGCTAGGCTGTATCAAGAATAATGGAGCAGGTGACTAGCGCGAACAGGACAGGAATGTGAAGAAGGTACACGGGGTCGGTTTGATGAATTTGTGATAATTTTTGCACTCAGAAATGTCACTATTTACAGTAAATGCAGTACCTGCCTGCCAACTTATATCGAACGCTTTTTTTTTAAATACTTTAAACAGGAGCTATATTCTTGGCTATGAATTCTCATCTACTGACAGCGTCGCTTGAGAAAGTAGACGCGGTGTGAGAACTCTTCTGAAAAAGCACAGTTCGTTGCCTAGCTCAGAAAGCCGTAAAGGAGACTTAAGATATACAGATGGCTTAATACATATGACTTAAGATATACAGAGGGTCTTAAGATATACAGATGGCTTCTTTTCTAGGTCCTGTTATGGGATACCTCTGCAGCCGATTTTCCTGTCAAGTGGTGTTGCTAGTCTCCACATTCACGGCAGGGGCTGCCGTCTCCGCCTGCTTCTTCGTTGACAGTACCGTGTATTTAAATATTCTATTTGGAATTGTATATGGTAAGCACCAAAGTTAACATATTTATAATTTAAATATATCGGAAGCATTGTGAACTTTGATGTACTGTGGTTGCTCGTTAAGAATGAATCAGCCAACAGTTCGTGAGCACGTGTGCGTGTATAGGGGGCGGGAAATATTGCTCTAAGTGTATTAGTTGATCACAAAAATCCATCTTTGCAGCAATATATCAAAGAAATGCTGTCGTTTTCAACTTATTTTTGTTCAGTTTCTACCTGCCTCCCGAATTTCTGGATAAATATTTCTGGTATGTCCGACGGGAGAGCAGGTATATCTACCCAACAAATATGATTTTCACAGGGATGGGATATGTAGGGAGAGCCTTTCCTGTCCACCATTCTCCTTTCCAGCATACTAGAAGCGTATTAGTGGCAAGTCTCCATAAGTGCGATGCTCCCTTATGATTCCTGGGTCTGTAGAAAAGGAAGGGCACCTCCGCTGCGGTGGCTGCACCGCACCAAGACCACAATCTGATGATGTCTCATGCGGCAGTGGGACTGTTCGCATTAATATTGGCTATCGGGGGGTTAGTTGAGGCGCGCCTACGCCTAAATCCATGGGGTCTCTGCAATTTGTCCTCATGGAAATGAGGGCACCAAGGCCACACTATATTCAAAATCTGCTGACACTTCGCTTACATATCACTGCAGCCTGATTTGTGTATCATGCATTTCATTTATTTAGTTGTTTATTTATTAATTTTTACCTTGAGGGCCAAATGGCATAACAGAGGGGGGATGGGTTGTTACAGAAAAGTAATTCAACAATGATAGGTGAATACAGTTAATTCATACAAATTATGTTTATAAAATCATATGCTAGCTTATACGTTTACATACTAACAATCGTTAGCCAATACATCACAGAACCTAATAATATAATGTTGGCTAATTCATCAAATAGCGTTAACATAAAATGATAGCTAATGTATCACGGTAAATGCGGTTACCAATAATAGTAACCATGTCACCGGAAAGTCTGTTCCACTCCTCTGACGTACGATACGAAAATGAATTAAACGTTTTTGTGGTGAATAAAGTAACACCTACTTTGTGATGGTGATCGATGTGGCGGGATATGTGCTGTGGTCGCAAGAGTGGTTCTTCATGCAGAAAAGAATGCTGATGCAGCTTGTGAACCAGTGTTCAAGCATGAATCTTTTCTATGAGACGTTAAAGAAGGAAGTGTAAGGGGTGTTTTCGTGGTTTCGACGCTCGCTGTTCTGATATACATAGAAAATATAAAGCTAACGGAGTTATTGTAGGCGACTTATTCTGGATTTTGTTTCTTGTTTCTTTTTTTTTTTTTAGGATCAGCCGCATGTGGCGTCAACGTCACCGTTAACGTGCTTGTTTCTCAGCACTTTGAGAAACGACGAACTACTGCGTGCAGCTTCATGTACACGTTCACGGGTATCAACAGCTTGTACGTGCCACCACTGGCTGAACTGTTTCTGGCAACTTACGGGATCCACGGCACTTTCCTTTTGCTCGGCGGCATGATCGTGAATGCATTCCCTCCGGTTCTGGCCGTCCGCAGCCCGGAGTGGGTGAGGCCAAGGAGGGTAGCTCGAGGCGATACTGTGTCATATCCGAACATGAACTCCGCAGCCTCTTCAAATAGTCGTCTCTTATCTGCGAGTGGCACAAAAGATTGCAACGATCCTGATCACAACGAAATGTCGCTTGGAAAGACGCATGAAACAGATGCCGCGAAAATACCACGTGTCCAGAATGACAGCGCCTTTCTTAACGCTCTCCCATCACTCGCATCGAAAAGTCCATTAGCAGCCAAGGACAACGGCGGCAGTACAAGTTTTGCAACGATTTTTAGCGACTTCACCAGCATTCCCTTTGCGGTTAATGCGATATCGTTTTCTGTCATTGCTTTTGGCATGTCTATATTTCTCCTGTTAGTGGTAGATATTGCCGTGGATAGAGGAATCCTGCCGTCCACTGGAGTCTTTCTATTGAACGCTTTTGCAGTGACTGACGTCGTCATGAGACCACTAAGCGGCCTTGTTATTGACTCTGGTCTTTTATCATTAGAGAGTGTTATGGTGACGGGATACGTTCTTCAGTTACTGGCGCTCGAACTGCTAGTGTGGTTCCACCCTTTCTCCTTGATGATGATTTCTTGTGCCTTATTTGGCGTAAGTAACGGATGGAGGGTCACCCTGCTTGCGCCGTCTGTTACGAAAGCCTTTGGAGTCGAACGAATGCCAATTGTGCTTGGTGGAGTGGCCTTCTGGTGCGGTGTTGTCCTTATCACAGGACCAGTTTTGGTTGGTAAGTGATCTTGCTTATCGCAGTTACAAGTTTTCGAAAAAAAATGCTACACGCATTTACAAAAGGATAGTGGATAAGAAACGTCGTATCTACCATTAAAGATTGAACGTTGCTATGGTGAAATATATTGGACAGCTAGTTTTTCGATATTAAATTAATTTGTTGAAATTCTTGTGAAATGTAACATCAGGCGGAAGCATACATCGCCTGCATCTGGTACTGTTAGTTTCCTGTATCATTTGACGAAGAATATCAATATCAATTCCCATTCAGTGGCGGTCGCAGGACGCGGTATGCAAGAGCATGCCGGTGCATCATTCATATGTCAACGATCACAAGAAACTGCGCTCAAATTTTTGCTCTAATACCCGTAGGTGCTTCTCTGTGGCATGGAAGCGTGTGCGTCGGAAGGCGTACAGATATTCTAGAGATATGACTCTGATCGGTTATATTACTCACTTAGGTAATAAACTGATCTATTTTTGAATCTTCGCTTGTATTGAAGCGGAAAGAGAGGTGTCATAAGAGAAAGGCCGGGAATGTAAGCAAGCTGCGAGAGCTATCAGCCACTCTGCTCAGTGGTAATATTAATGAGAACTAACAAATAATGATGCCAAGGAATGTATAGGGAATATTATCAGTAGTAATTGCATTGTAAATGTGAAGCTCAGAGGGGAGAAACTGAAAACGGAAAGGGATATAAAGCGAAACTGTTGGATTGGCTGATTGAAATTTGAAATTCCTCTAAATTTTATTGATTTTAACAAGCCGAATATTTGATGCACGCTCAGAAAATAACAGATCTAAAGTTATTTCATTATGGCTTCTCTTGATAACGTTTATTTACATTTTTTTGCTGTCAATGCTATAAAATTGGTGGATGCATAATCTTCGCCGTTAAAAGTGGAGCGTTAGAGCATTAGCGGACCTAATCCACGGCGCCTTTTCTTTGGCTGCTCGGGCTCTGGAGTCATACAAGTACGTAATTCTCAAAACACAAAACATTTTTTCTTTGTCCAATCAAGGAGTTACTTGCTACCGCTCGTTCTTCATAGGATCGCACCCGGAGTGAAAATATTTGCACATGACATTCTTTTTGCGAAGTAGTAAGGCACTTTCTACGTGTCTATGTGTGGCAGGCCGCTTTCTGTGGTGTTTGATGCTTACAACGAGTGAGGCAGTGCCCTTGGCGCGTTCACGAAACAGGCCACATGAGACGGTATTGACGGCGCTTGCTTATTTATTTCTCCGTCACCGGGCTTCACCCATCTGAAACCCGGCGCCTGTGGCAATAGGTGTCATGTGCCAATGACACCAGAACCTTTCTCCTCGTAGAATAATGCCCAGCTGACCGCAATGCTTGCTTAGTATGAACAGCGATGTGCATACTAAAATGTGCGTACTGTGATATCTTTACAGGGCAACAAACTTGTGGTATATGTAACCTTGTTAGTCCACTCATTTCACAAGAATCTTTTGAAATGTGAGGTTGGACAGATTTGTAGATCTTAGTTGGTCTTGCAATAATGCGCATGCACTAGGGATCACTCGCATTTTTGCATTTTCTAGCACACGATGACCCAATTTCTCTGCTACACCATTAGAGATTTAGAATACAATTTCAGAATAATCACTCCTGTCAATTTACTTGCAATTTTGCAGGATACTGGCGGGACAACTTGGGATCCTACGATGGCCTTCTTCATTTCGTGGCTGTACTAAACGCTGTCGTTGCGGTCATATGGATTGCAAAGCTGTATATCCGAAAGCGACCCCAACAGGTTATCTAGGAGCACGAGATATTGTAATTAAAAAAAGAAGAAATGCCATTTTCTAAAGCTACTATTACAAAAGCATACTCTTTCATTTCTTCCTACATTGTATAACATGCGAAACCGGATTGATGAATATTCTCACTGGGGTGAAATCATATTACGACCAATTCTACTGTGTCCATCCGTTATGCCTCATCATGAAACGCTCGCCAGATCGAGAGTGTATATTTCATTATTCCAGGTAATCGTACCACTGGAACGGTTAAGTGATTGGGTGGCAGACGGGGAAGTTTTTCATTCCAAATTATTGCGATTGCAAGGCGCAAATGAAATGAGAATTGAGGAGGGCCTTTCATACCGGCCTGTCCACTTACGACGTGATCCAAAACTGATGTGCGAAACTATTGCTTAAAAACGAAAGTAACATTGCACATTCTTGACATGCTATGCGGGACCGCAACAAGTTATTAAGTTCATTTTATACTTCTGGCGAACACACTTATCGGGTACGCCTCCCAAGGTATGCGGCCAACCACTGCACACAACGTCATGATTCGTTTCACGACGATCATCACGTTCTTCACGACTGGCGCTCATATATTCATTCCTTAACGAAGCTTGACAGCGCTTGGGCGCGCTTATCAGAAATTGATAAGCCATACTGAATGGACGGTAAACCTCGTGGCAGTTAGTTGACTCCGGCAGGAAGCAGCCACAATGCGCTTCTGCCGCGGCGTTCTTTGTATTTCCACTGAAGCTCACTAACACGAGGCGTATTCCTTCAGTTATTCGGTAAACCATGGCATACGATGCAGACGCGAATGCCAGGACCTGGTGTTCTCATTCACTAATTCAACTCCCAAGGTAAAGGTGAGTGCCGACGGACAGAAATAGGTTGTGCCATAGAGGTTGTATGAACAGGAATAAAGACCCGGCTGAGGCTCCAATTTCTGTGCATAATACGTTTCTAACACATAGGTAACATGTACGTAGCTTATAATACAGTCAAGACGTACTTTAGTGGTGTTATCTCAAGAACGGTGCTATGTCGTCCCTGCATTAACTGTGTAAATTAAAAAGAAACATATAGAAACGCAGTCAATGCTACCATAATGACTCCACCTAAATATTTTTCATGGGTCAACTACCTCATCAACCGCAGCTTTTAATGAATAATCCTTATATTTTAAGAAGCTGAATGCTAGTCATTTAAAACCTCTAGCAGAATCACCCGTAATATTAGGCCATTTAACAAGCCCTGGACTTGACATTTTCGTCACAAACAATGATTGTGCCAAATCACAAAAAAAAATCACAGAATATCCACGAGGTGAATGATGGTGAGGTGGGCGAAGCTTGAGAGGTTATGGTTGATGCCGTTTCGTCAGGATCCCGCGGTGCGAGTCGGAGAAGCGGCAGCGAAGCGTGCGCGGCGCCTTGCGGATCCCGAGGCGATGCGTGCAAATGGCGCCGCGAGGCAACGTGCACTCCGAGCAGCGAGAGCAGCGGACCCCGAAAGGCGAGCACGAGCCTCCGCGGCCCTCCGCGCCCGCTGCTTCGCTTCGTCCATGCCCCACCAACGATTCGACACGTACGGCGACGATCCAGGAGACTGAGAGAGGCATTCGATCGCCGCGCACTCAGGCAAAGCGCGCGCAGCAGCCAATCGGAGAGTAGCGGCAATTCGGAGAGTAGCGGCAGAGTAACGCCATCTAGGAAATGAGACGAGAAATGGTCATCTCTTATCATGGCCTCCGAGATGGCAGGCGATACTGGGGGGTTACGCGTTACGCCTGACAAGGTTAGACTAAGAGGAGCTTCGCCCCTAAAATTTAACAAGCGTCTTGAACTGTGTTCATTGCGCTGCTATGGCGACTCCTAAACAGGAAACCAAACGAAGCCGTTGGTTCGCAAACACACGTTATAAAGCACATGCGTACGTACGCAATATGAAACGCTACAAAAGCAATACTACTAGATGTCTGCACACTCGCAGCTAAACTGTTATGCCATACATAACTTTCGACGTGGTGTAGGATAAAAGTTTAGCGCTTGCTATACCGGGTAGGGTAGCTCACAGCAGGACTATAATTGGTGACGTGGTAACCAAGAAAGGCAGGGTGCAATTCAATCAATCAGGGGACCGACCACGCGCGTTCTTAACACTGAGAATGAATCGACCATTCTAGACAGCCACTGACATACCGCTTCCTGGCGACGCCTGTTGGTCAGTCCTATTGAGTCCTCAGTAAGACCACTAATTAAGGCCTCTGCGAATGCCCACGACAAAGGCGCTGGAGCCAGAGAAACAAAACAAGCCTAGGAATATAGAACGCTGTAATCCGCATCAACAGCGACACCATAAAAACAATGGTACAGTTTCGTTCTCTCAGCTGAGGTGCCGGTCCCCGATAGCATCAGTCTTGGCACCCAACAACAAAAATACTGTCAGGAGCTTGCTGCTTTGTATTAACAGCGGAGCCTGTTTCAGCTGGGCGTAAGGTGTAATCCGGGAACGCTCTCGTAGCGATGACGTCAATGCTCGTCCCCATGGCAATAGAAAGAGTATGGGCCAACCAAAAAAATAAAATAAAAATAAAATGTGGATTGGAGCGGGAATCAAACCCAGCTCGACCGCAGGTCAGGCGCTTGTTCTAGCTTTTAGACGTTACTAAACTGCGTGATAACTTTCTTTCTCGTTCGCTATATCTGTTATGCCGCCAACAACGGTGGCGCCACAAACGCAGCAACGGGCGTCTAAGAGCTGCATTTAAAAAAACAATCCCAAAGTATGCGTCTCGCAGTGCGACGAGTCAAGTCATAACGCGAATAATAGTTCCTGGCAAGGGAGTGGCGAAGGGAAGTGAGACTGAGGAGAGAAAGGGTAGTGATGGTGAGGAGGAGAGAAATGAGGAGTGTAGAGGATAAAGCATGCATACCTATGCGTTGTTGGGTGTAGAAAGGGGATGGGACAGTGAATGACGCCGTTCCAATTGAGACTGTCAGCAACCATGGGTGCAATTCGAAAATTCGAAGGATCGGCAATAGTGCTCGTAAGCAACGCAACATTCCGAAAATCCGGGTGCGAAATTTCAGCAGCTTCCACCAAATGAAGTAATTTCAATTACTGGCTTCAGTTTCGTAAGAGCACTATAACTTACTTCAGCAAATAGTGAAAGTACTTAATTACTAAGCACATGTTTCTTGGCTTGTGTCATTTTGTGTGCCTCTACATCGGAGGCCAGACGAAAGAAACGTAGTCAAGGTAGTGACACCTACTTCTTTCAACAGAACTGTGTCGCAAGCCTTTATCGATGGAGGTTGTTGCCTTGACAGCCGCGAATACAGGTAACAGATTAGCTATCACGTCCTTCCGGCACACTTGTCGCTCAGGTGCCCGTGAGATAAACAAGAATGTCTTGTTTTCTTTTAGTGCTCTCCACAGCAATCGCGCAGCGCCTATTTTTTCTCGTGCTCACGACATGCTCCCCAGCGGGCGTGTACTCTTTCACATATTGTGGCCAGCATTTTCAGCTAGGATATCATTGCCAGTAACAACATCCTCGCCAAATGGAAGTCCTTGTCAAAGAAGACGAACAAAGAAAAACCTTTTCAAAGTTAGGTGCCGGCACTTATTATCTTTATTGGAACGTCTCTCGTCCGTAACAAACACCAGTACCTGCGCCACAGCGTCATCTACGCTAGTGCGCTGTTTCTCGGTTAACAAGTCATCTGCGGACACACTGAAGTTGTCTGTTCTCATTCAGTTTATTGCAAAACGATTGTGTTATTTTTGTTAACTGTGGACAGTTTTTTGTGTGTTTCTTTTTTTGGGAAATACGTTCATATGTATGTTGTACTTTCTGACGCAGAATGGGCAGCTCTAATATCAGGGTTTTCATGTAGCAGCATTTTGGTAGAAATATATATGTCATTCATGTGACATTAAAAAAATTGCAGTCAGCTGGAGTGATTTAATGCGTTATTTTTCATGCTCCTGACTCCAAAGCAACAACAGTTAAGATTTAGGACCTCTTATAGTAGTTTCCTCCCGTATACACACAAATTCTTAGTTTTTCGAATTCACATCACTTCATGGTAAAGTCGAGGTACGCGTTGCAGCCTTTGCAAGACTTGCATCTTGGTTTTTCGTTGTATTGGATGTTTTTCAAGCGTACCAACTATGAACTGGTATTAAGATATCTACTGTTTCGTGTGTGTCAAGATGCAGTGCTCTTCTAATGCCCGTTGAAAAATCATGGTCCAAGTCAGGGTTTTTTTTTTTCGAAATGAGCTAAATCCAGAAACCGAAACTAGCTCCGATAAGGCTCCATTGGCACGTACACACTCTCAATTTTTATTTAAAACTGTTATCGGAACGAAATGGGTCAATAAAACCAGCTACGCGCACTTACAGATTTCGTTTCAAAACGAAATTGAGCCAGATTCATGCGCTGTATGGATCGAAGTGAGCCAAATCCGGTAAGCCTATAGCACAGCTTTTTACCTCCATGCAGGGTATTTGGCCGGATGGAAAAGGACGTGAGGAAACACGAAAAAATCCTGAATCCCCAAAGCTACCAAATGATTTTTTCAAATCATGGCACTGTGTTAGAGCTCGGAAAACATTGGGACGTGTATGACTGGAAGGCCTACTGTACGGCAGAGATGAAATAGACATCTAGCTTGCCGTTTAAGATAACAGAAACCAAGGTCTTCTACATTCAAAGAAATACCGCTGGTAGAAGCACTAAAGTTAGAGCAGAACCCCACTTTAATGTTTCCGTATCAAATTTCGTGCCAGTCCTAAAGAGGGGAAACTCCCTCGCACAAGCACCCGTGCAATGCCCACTGTACACTCATCATGTACACGAAATGCAACTGAGAGATGTGACGAGCCTTCTCGTAAAGCATTTCGGCAGTTCATGGGAAGAGAATCAAGAGCTCGATTATGTTGTCAGTGTCCTCAGGCGTGCCAAAGAAAATGATCATACGGAAGATTTCGAAGAGAGCTGCTTGTGCTTCGAAGAAGACGCACCGGCTCTTCGTGTATAGTTGAAAGCCCTTAATTGAAGCATTGTTGCCTATGTTTGATGGCTTTTCTGCGAAAACTCTAGCATATCGCTCTTGAAAGTCGATTTCAATAAAGTTTTCGCAAGAATACCGCCTCGAATTCAATGTGTCATTTCAATATGAGCCAAATCCAAAGTTATCATGCTAATGTTGGCCAATTCCGCTGTACATTTTTTAATTACTTGTGGCCGTAAACTTCTCCTATATAGCTGACATGTAAAATATATCGCGTAATAGGTTCGAAAGCGTTGTATTTACTTTCCGTAACAAATTTTCACTGTTTTCGCAAATTATGTTTAGGTGGATTTGACTCACTTCGAAAAAAAAAAACTCTTCAAGTGTCTGTGTTACAATAGTTGTTGCTATATTGCTCGAGCTATCCAGTGGGTACATCTGCGACTGAGGCATGGTGCGTACATGCAAGGCGCGCGCAGGGTTCCCCTTCAGGGGGGGCGCGCAGGTTCCTCGCAGCACCCCCCCCCTCCCTATTTAGTCAATGTATGGAGAAAATTTTGTGGCCCCCCCTCTTAGGTGACTAGCGGGGGGCGGCCGCCCCCCTGCCCCCCCTCGTGCGCACACCTATGCGTACATGGACATCACTGCGGGATGACCCGTGTTTAGGGCTCGACTCCCGCCGGAGCTATGTGACAGCGGGTTTCGTGAGCTGGCTACTATCTTTTGCTGCCTTTTCTCAACAAGCGCTGGCAGTCTTGTTCTATGCCATCGTGCACAGCTTTGGCGTCAGCAGGGGAGAGGCGTCGTGGCCCCTCATTCTGCGCGGATTTTGCAGCAGCTTGGAAGGTATGTGAAATACTGTAACGCATAATCATATTAGGCGAGCATTCGTTCGTTCAATGTGACCGGAAAGAATCCTAAGGACTTAGTGCTCGGGCACGCATATATAAAAAAACTAAAATAAGCTTCGTATGAAGGGTAGTTCACACGAAAAACTGTAAAGAAGAAAAGGAATAATATAAAACAAGATGCCTCAATAGGAGGGCGTAATTCCATATAACGACACAAAAATACAGAAGGACCATGATAAATAACAGACGATATAAAAATAAGCGTAAGGAGCTTGATACTACGAGGATCACATGATGCATGCGCATGAACACGTCATGCGCACACAGGGTCACGAGCGCACGATGTGCCCGAATCAGCCCGAGCCCCCCAAGACGCGAGCGGTGTTGTGTCGGCGTTCTCTGCGCTTCATCTCTGCAAGCTATGCCGAATGTGCACTCATAGATCACTTGGCTTTCAACCTGTTACTGAGCATAAAAGCTGCGACATTTGTACGGACGCGACACTAGCGGTATCATCAGCCAGTGCCACATGAGCATTTAGTTAGACGCGGGAGGATAAATGAGCGCTGGAACATGGTAGAAAATTAGTTTCGTTGTAAGGGATCGCGTCCGCACGATGCGTAAAGCACGAGAATACGAACACATGCGAAACGGAGGCAGATTAGTCTCCAGTCTCGCTGCAGCAAAAATAAAAAAAAATAAATAAAAAACTCGCATATTCCGTTTGTGTGTTTTATTATCGCTCAAGTTTTATTCATCTATTCAAGCAACAAACTGCACAAACTACACATGTCGCGTCAAATAATTATTGGAGTGTCACGTGGTACATTGCGCGACGTCAGAGCACGGGTGTCTACGTAGAGGGGCGACGTCAAAGCTCTACTAACTACGTACGGCCATTCCCCCTCATACGCCATCCCCTCATTCTCTGGGCGCGCGCCCACTAGAAGAACGATAAGCAGCGTTTAGCTTGAAATTTGGGCCATTTCCGTGACGCGCAGCGTTGCAAATTTTAGCAAACGTGATCGTGAACGCCCAGTATATGCACTGCGCTCGTCAGCTCAAAACGGTAAGACCTAATGAGGGGTTCTTTAAGGCCTTAGGTAACTCGTCAAACGCGTAATTTGGCCATGGAGGAAGGAAAAAAGAAAGGAGGGAGCATTACGCCACACGAGTGAAGCCCACCGTGTCGGCCCAACACGTGATCAAAACGTCAGAGCGTGCGGTACGTTTTAGTACTCTCGGTGGTGTTCCGTTTTTGAACCACGTGCGTGAGCCCGCCGATCTGCGCCGAACCAGTGCGCTTCGATTAAAAGCTACCGGGCGCCATACCCCGAAGTCTCGGCAAGTCTCGTTGCTTGCGTGATCTTGATGCAGAAGGTCACGTGTCCAGGCCGACACTGCTGGCTTCAAAACGGGTTGACTTGCCAAGGCTGGCTGCGTGACGTCGTGCTCGCGCCTTTCTTTTTCTTTCCTCCTATGAATTTGACCGTCGCCGTCGGCGGCGTTTCGCGTCCGTTGGCGTCGGGTACAAGTGATGCAAAAATCATCATCACGAGATGAAATCATGTTATGACGTCGCAATGACGTCACAGATTGCCCTAAATTTGTGGCGTCATCATGACGTCACAGCGACGTAACGTCACATGATGGCGTATTCACGTCACATCGTAGCTTGGTCAAAAGGTGGTCGGACCACGGAGGCAATGGAAAACCAGGTGAGGGGCCCCCGATCATGGAGGCAGCGCAAAACCACGTTGGGTGTAGAAACCTTCCGGTGGGTGGCGGGGCAGGATCAGTTCATCTGCTGAGAGGAAAAAGAAGATGCCTTTCGCCTTCGAGTCGTCTTAAGGGAATGCGTAAGGAACCCTGCGAGCTTTTATAATAGGTAGACAAGCACACCAGGCTGACGCTCCCTGTTGTGGGCACTCATTGCCGGATAAGGTGTCCTCACCTTTCCGCTCTCTTTGTTGACTTCACTTCCTGCTCCTCCAAATAACGATCAGACGTGAAAACATTATGGGTTGCTGAAACAGTCTGATTTACTCTACTGAATCCACTGCTCACAGAACTACCTTGTCCCGTTTCTGATTATTACAACAACAATGTATTTAATAACTACCTTTAGTCGTTCATTTTTCAAAGGAAGCTTGTTGTAATTCACATAATGCTGTGGTGGCATCATTTGCGAAATGTCCAGCGCCGCAAGCGTACAGAAATGCGGAGCTTCAAAGTGTGCCGTGCACAAGCGTATTTGTACGCGCCGTTTTCCATGAACAGATGCTCTCTCGTTCGCGCGCTTGTCGAGGATCAGCCGTTTATGATATCGTATTCTGCATATTTTATATTGACTCTATGGTATTCTGACCTTTATCGATGTGACTTCTCGTATCTCGTTGCCACATTTTATTGTAGCTTAGACGTGAACACATGACCGTAGTTGTTGCCTACAGCAACTGAAGTGTTGAGCTGCCGAGCACGTAGACGAACGTTCGATTCCAAGCATGGAAGATGGAACAAGTTTGAAAGAAGCATTGGGCAATGCGATAGAAACAACGAAAGAAAGAAAGAAAGAAAGAAGCAGAGAAAGAAAGAGAGAGAGAAATAGAGAAAGAAAGAACGATATATAGGAAGAAAGAAAGAGGGAAAGAAAGAAAGAAAGAAAGAAAGAAAGAAAGAAAGAAAGAAAGAAAGAAAGAAAGAAAGAAAGAAAGAAAGAAAGAAAGAAAGAAAGAAAGAAAGAAAGAAAGAAAGAAAGAAAGGTAAGCGCACAACCTGTTTTACTTGCCCCCCTATTCTGTATAGCGCAAGGCTTGGTGAATATTTTTTTTTCTGTTAGTACTATATGTATCTTTATTTGCTCCTTGTTTCACAGTAGTTTATTGTGCGTAATATTGCATGCTAGTGTGAATACATTTAGTTCTGCTGGAAATTTTGGTGATTTCTTTATTTCTACTTGATCATGTTTGATTTTTGCTGTGCTTTCAACAATGGATTACCACCTATTTGTGTGAACTAACAGACAATGATGCCAAGGAAAGTATAGGGGATGTTATTAGAAGTAACTCTAATGTAAATGTGAAGAAAGAGAAGTGGACGGAAAGATAACTTGCCACCGGCAGGGAGCGAACCTGCGACTTTCGAACGACGCGTCCGATGCTCTACCACTGAGCTACGGTGGCGGTCACCCCTCCATCCACTTTATAGGGTATATATGTGCATTTAAACGTGGGGGGCGTCAGTCAGCGTCGCCTGTTGCCATTACGGCGAGTGTGGGACACTCTTTTTGCCTGTTGGCGTCACGTAGCACGTGATCTTATTACGAGCTGGCAGCTGGCTAATAATTCCTCGCACATTACCTGAAGGCATCAAGTCTCCCAGAACGAGACCTTCGCTATGAATGAAGGAAAGAAGTGTAAATTTAAGGGCTCGTTTGCTTTGTTAACCACAATATAATGAGAACTAACAGACAAAGATGCCAAGGAAAGTATAGGGGATGTTATTCAGAAGTAACTGTGATGTAACTCATAACGACTCCTTCATGGACTACTCATCACTGCTTATACATGGACTACAATAGTTAAGTAATAGGCAAAATGTTACATTTCCAGGCGAAAATGCGTAACGACAATACAAATGAAAGGGACATGCGAAATCAGTTATGAAGAGGAGTTAGTATAGCGCTTCGAGGAACGGCGGCGTTCACGTGCGCGGCAAAAGGGCCTCTTCAAGTGCTTCAGTCAAAACATTCTTTTATCGCACGCGACCTTGCTCCTGAGAGCTGCACAAAAATAGTACAACGGGCTTACATTACCAAAAACGCCAGCTCTCGTCTGGGTAGTATCGGACAGGATGCATCAGAGATACAGTGCATATGCAAAAAAACAACCACTGATAGGCGACTGGAAGGGTCTGTATGTCATTGACGGCAACCGAGCACCGTCTTTAACGCAACCGCTTCACGTATATATGTGGGCTCGTCCGATAGCAGCAGCGCACAAACGCTGCTTCTGCCTCCTGCGAAAAGCCGGTTTGAATCGTTGACAAGGATGCTGATGCCCAGACTGAGCCTCTTGGTTTTATTGGGATGGATGGGACCTTGTGTGGCCCATGCCTCAAGGTGTGGTACTGCGTATTCGTTCTTTCAGTGATGGTTATTGTGTGCGTGCGCTTACTGATTCTCTCAGTAGAAGGACTACTTGGGTATTGTAGAGGTTTCATAAACATCGTTCTTGAACCTATACGACCTGGGAAGGCAAAATATGCCGAAAGTTGCCTGGAATTCTGAAAGCTTCTTGATCCACTTCTTAAAAGAAGTCATTCGAAGAGGGGCTAAGGCCACAGTAACCAGGTAGGCTTGTTTAATGAAAGACCAGAGAGCCTTATTTTGTGAAAACTGTTTCTCTATGCTAGAGAAATGCTTCTTGGGTTTATTAAAAAAATATTCTCAGCAGTTGAATATATCTTATACTCGGTGACTGCTTAAAATTATAAAACGACTCAATCTGCGAATGTTGTAATTTATATTGTATTATTGTGCTAGTCACTGGTTCCGCTAAGTGTACGCTACGCGTATCGAATTTGTGATTGGTCTTAATATTTGAAGCAATGCTTATCTTCTTTTTTGAGTTGTCGTTTGGAGGTGAAAATGCTCGAGGCCCGTGTACTTAGATTTAGGTGCACGTTAAGGAACCCCAGGTAGTTCGAAATTTCCGGAGCCCACCACTATGCGTCTCTCATAACCATGCCGTGCTAATCAATTATTAATTATTCGTAGTTGTCGTTTTAAATATGACCCCTATTCTGGGGTATTGCTTTCGAAAACTTTCATCTTTATGGGCGGATACAGTAACCTAAATGTTTCTGTGATTTCGTTTTGCGGACATCCTCATCAAGAACTTGAAAGAACTATGTAGTGCAGAAAATGTTCATCGCCAGCATACACATTTTTTTCTTCTTTGTAGCAATGGCCCTGCTGGTGAAGCTCACAAAACGGTCTCAGTACCATTGGTGAACTACAGAAATGTAAGCATACGCTGACGATCCTTTTCATCTGCCATAACTCTCATGTCATTCCATTAACGGGACGAGACGGTCATCGAAGGCTAACTCGAATGGTTTCTGTTTTTGTATGTCCTTAATGTGACTGCGTTATTGTCATCCATACAGACTAAGACCTGGTAGCTCAGTTGCGAGTTTACTCAATCAGTGAACTATTTATTGGCCCGCTGATGCTGTAATGCTACTGGCATGTATTACATATAATCGGCTACTCATTCAGTCATTAGGTTTGGTTGTACTATAGCTTGTCCTTTCTACGTTGAGTCAGGAAATCCGACTGAAAAGCTTTTGGTATGGTTCCTACCTAATACAGTAGACAATCATCCGATAATGTCCTGAGCAAGTTACCTGTCTGCTGTTTGATATATCCGTGCAACCATACCAACTTTGACAACGTATTGAAATAAGTATTCTTTAGCCAGTTCTGATGTAAGACATGAAATGAAATGTTATGAAACATTTATAAAAATATGATGGGGAAGCTTAGCGTCTGAAAATGTTATTTGAACAGATCGTGTTTAATTGGTATCCACCCAGAGTTTGCCTTTTTCGTTCACTTTTACAGTGCATTTCATGATCGAATTCGCAAGGCTTGTATGAATTCTTTCGTCTTACGGTGCTTTGTGATGTCGTACCCGGATGATAAAAAATGTTTTACGATGAGTTCTTTTCAGAAACAATACATTATAAAGTGAATCATGGCTACTGCCACGCTTTTTCTTATGCCGTATAATATCCCCTTGAAAGAAAAGGTGAAGTAGGACTTCATAATTATTCTACTAGCATTTCCTCCTGCCTACAACTGCTGCGGTAAATCCAGACCTGGTGCTTGCATAACGCAAATGAGCTAGTTCACCTGGAAGTTATTGTCGGAAGAACCCCGCTAACGCTATTCACCAAATCCAAATGAAAACTGCAGAAAGTGTTTATGTGGTGTATCTTGCAGCGCACATACATCGCAAAGCTCCAGATAGGAACACCGCCACAGGAATTCAAGGTCATGCTTGATCCGGCAGGCACTACGTGGGTTCCTGCCTACTACTGCGCGGAAGTGGAACCCTGCTGTATGTATATCGGAGCAACATTGTTTAGAGGCTCCCTTCAGCATTGTCACACTATCTATTCATAACCATTTTTTTTCTGAATTAGTTAGTGATTGTTGCCTTTCAAATATTTTAAAGGGCTCCTCAACAGCCTCTGAAAATACAAAAAAAAAACGAGCGCGTTATTCTCTCTTGGCGTTTCTTGTCTTTTTGGCGTACTTCATGACGCCAGCAGTCTGTTCACGTGACATCACGAGGGAACAACCTCTCGATTGGTCCATATACGATGGATATCACTTGTGATCTGCCTACTACCCTGTTTTGCCATGCATTCGCACACCCGTTCTGCTTTGTCTCGCATAACTATCATGCGCGATCAACTGATTTCCGTCCATTTTGTGCGTTTCCGACTGCGCAAGCGGACATAACAGCTCGTAGCCAACTAGCCAACAAGCGCAAAATCATCGTAGGCCCAACGCTTAGTGCTGACATTGTACACGTGCTTTGTGAAGAAATAACTTGCGAGGAGGAGATATCGCCTGTAGGAAGAGTAATGAAGGCGAGAAAGAAACTACTCCATCGTCTTTGAATTCGGAGTGGTATAGGGGCCATTTTAGGGGCCATTTAAATGGCATTGTTTTCCTAAAGAAGTTTGAAATTGCACAGACCACTCTCATTTATTTGCACTGCTTCCCACCAGCGACTGTAAGCTTGACCGCTTTTCACCAGCGACATGCCAAGGAACTTTGTTATTTAGTCAGCGGCCATTTGAATGTCACTCGACGTTTAGTACGAGTAAACAAACACCTCTGCTGATATATGTCTGTCTTGGCAGCGGGTAAAATGAAGAACTGAAAATCAGTATCGCATCAAATGCAAACAGAAGCAGAAACTTGATCCCACGAAATCAAAACACTGGCTGCGAGAAATGCTTGTTATGGCTTGATAGCCAACTTGCAGGAGGACCGCTTAGTTTGCGTTCGCATAGACTGAAAAAAAAAAGAGAAGATAAGACAGCACAATAAACACTTGACAGAGTCTGCTTTCTGAAAGGACGCTACAGTTGAGTTGATGGCGACCCCCAAAGATAAGCTTTACTAAAAGCTTTAGTCCTCTAAGAGAGCGCGGTGGACTGCTCCTCTATGATTTTATCTGGTGTTTTCCTTCAACGGTGCTGCATGGTAATGCGCTTTCTGGAAGCGCGATATGGTTCAATGTTTGCCAGTATTTTTTAAAATAAGCATTGCTTTTGCTACGCAGTCAGCAATCCTCTATTTCCGATAAACATGTAGTTAGTAAATAAAAAGAAACATTAATAGTTTGAGTTGTTTTTACGCAAAAATGGCTAGTCATCCCCAGATAGGAATTTTTCAATGCCTCCTCCTGGCATGTTCACTATATTCCAGTTGTTTTTGAACATCACCTTACGTTTTTGTCAGAACAGCACAACTTTTGAGTTGGCTTTGCCATTGTTTATATTGTTATTTTAAATCTAAAACATGGCACGGGCACGGCTCAGTGATACTTGTATAGTAATAAATATTGGGAATGAGACGCGCTAACAATGCGGGAGGTTTTGCACTAAGTCACGCAAAGCTTGGCACAACAAAGCTTGTCGATTCTCAAGTCTTTAGGCCAACGCCGGTTGCTGCATGTTGTAACTGGTTTTTGCGCGGTTTGCTATTTTGCATGTTTTGCTATGCTGTCACTAGCTTTGCTTGACGATCGTCATCTATCGCTGTGCGAAGCTTTTTGCGACTTAGTGCAAACATTCCGCACTTTTCATCGCTTAATTTCTCTTTCTTTTTTTTCTCTCTCTCTCTGTTACTTTCTATTTCACTCTCTTTCTCTTTCTTTGCTTTCTTTGTCTCATTCTCTCTATATTTCTCGCTTGCTTCCTCTTTCTTTCATTCTTTTTTCTTTCACTCTATTAGATTTCTTTTTGTCTTTCTCCGATTCTCTTTTTTTATTTTCTCTTTTCTTACTTTTTTCACTTTCTTTACTGCATTTCTTTCTCACCATTTTTTCTCTTTCTCATTTTTTATGCTATTCTTTACTCTCTCCCTCCTCCTTTTTTTCCAACTCACCGATCACTTCCATTTCTTACCGCCTTGCTATACGATGTTATAGAAGGCTATGCTGTGTTCTGTGAGCGGGTTTGGATGGCCGACTGGTTAAGACGCTTGCCTTCGGATCGTGGGTACGTTAGTTCAAACCCTGCCCCCTCGGGAGGAGCTTTTTCCAAGATTTGCTTTCTTTCTTTTTCATCTCTTTCTTAGTTTGTCTCTCTATTTCTTTCTTTCGTTCTGTCACCCCGCTGCTTTACACCACCCGTGTGTTGCCCAATCGCTGTGGCACATACCCATTCGTAATGATGGGTTGTTTTTTGGCTCACGACATTCCGCCGGTCCAAAAAAGCTTCGCTGTTAAAAAAGACATGCCTACAAGAGGACTCCAAAATGTTACGAGCACGCTTGACGCCGAAACTAGCAGTAGCGTCAGTATTTTCGGTCTCTGCTAAAGCTTTGCGTGGTGTGCCAAGGATGCACTAACAGTAATACCATTGCTACACTATTAACCCGCGCATAAGAAGTGCACAAACTTAAGCAGCTGTTTCGCGCCAGTATTACATACAAGGAGGGAGGGAGAAAAGGTGTTGGGGGGAAAGGTAGGTGGGTTCAAGAAGAAAAAAAATCACGCCATATCCACGAAGTGGATTATGATGAGTGGGCGAAGCTCGATCGTTTACATCCATGGCAGAAAGAGAATGTGTGGTCTGGAACGCGCTAATACTTCATGGTCATCAGCGTCATCGTCATCGTTATCACGTGTAGTGGGTACATTCCACTATACTGGAACGCGCTTATACTTCATCGTTATCACGTGTAGTGGGTACATTCCACTATACTGGAACGCGCTTATACTTCATCGTTATCACGTGTAGTGGGTACATTACACTATACTGGAACGCGCTTATACTTCATCGTTATCACGTGTAGTGGGTACATTCCACTATACTGCGTCATCGTCATCTTTATCACGTGGAGTGGGTACATTCCACTATACGTGGCTATCTACCTACCTACCTACCTACTACTACAATAACTACAGAGGAGGGACAGACCCACACCCTTAGGAGCTTCGCCCCTAAAAAATCGGTATGCTACTCTTCATTGGCAAGGGATGGAGGAAGATTACAACAAAGTAAAAAATATGCACCGTAATGTAGACAGCGCATCCTTACCAGTACAGATTGTTAATGTTGCTCCTTCCAAGGATTTGGGGACATCTGTAGATCTGTACGTGGCACCATCTCTCGACGGCAGCAATGACGTCCTGCCGTAACTGAATGAGAAATAGGCGCAAAAAATGATATGAGTTGAAAAAAAAGGTAGTTATCGACTTTCAGGTTATGAGTAGCAGAGACCCACTGGTACGTTTTGGTTAAAATTGCAGTGTCGCACTACAAAGCATGTGGCTTCGCAGGAAAATTGAACACCTCCCATTAGAAACACATGGGGCCCCATTGTAAAATACTAAACACTCTGGGAAGTCACGCGGTTTGCCAGTGCGACACTGTATGTTTACCAGAGTGTGGAAATAAGTCTGTGCGGTATACAACCGGGAGTAGTTTTTTGGAAACTAGCTTTTTTTTTTGTCAGGTATGATCTTATTCGCCCATTTCCCATTCTGTTACGGCAGGCCACCGCTGTCACCGACGAGAGATGGCGCTATGTGCACGTGTCTCAAAATCCTGGTCATATGCCGGTGACTGTCACAGCGACATAGCGCTTCTCAAACGTGTGAAAGCGCGCTTGCTGCTAAAGGATACTAATTGAAATCATAGTTTAAAATAACGCCTTTGCATACTAACAGTCTAAATATTAGTCTAAACTAATGAAAAATTTGCATACTCTTCAGTCGGTCACAAGATGTATGACTGGAGTGAGTCTACGACGCAGACCAGTGATTGGGAAGACGGCGCCACTGACTTTGGCAGGTTAGTGTTCCTGCGTAATTCTAAATCAGCCTTAATGTGTTTTCTTTCTTTTAAAGAGCTTAATAAAGAATGTCTTATGTTCCAGAACCGAGCGCATATTATTTCCCTGGCATGGTGCTAAATTCTGACTGCATGATTATCTAAGCTTAGCACGTAAGAGTATTAATAACGTGAAGATTCACACTACGACCAAGGGGACATCAAAATTAGCGGGGATAAAGTGCATTGATCCTTAGTGATTTGGTGATGAGAATGAAACAAACATGCGAGGTTGTTTTTCCAACTAAACATCTTTATGGAAGGGTCACCATGAAATAGGGCATTTTGAGCAACACCACTTTGTATCACCTTCGCGATCTCGCATATGGCGACAAAGATGAGCAAGCGGTATACCGTCGTGCATGAGCGTTCTGACTCAGCAGACGGTGTGAAACGCTCTGAACTGTTGTGACATAGTACCGACCCAGAGGAAGAAGTCACGTCCACGTCGCGTTTCCCGAAAACTTAAAAAGATAGTGTATGAATACAGAGCTATTGACTCGTTCTGATCTTCTTCACCAGCGGAAAAAAACATATTCGGGAAAAAAAGATGCAGTATGCTAAATCTTATCTTATTAACACGTCCATCAGTTCAAAGAAAAAAACACCATCATAAAAAAAATGTAAAAAGTAAAGAGTAAAAATGCGAGTCCAGGAACGGGGACGTTGGTAGAGAATATGGTAAAAACAACCACTATAAATTCAAATTCTGGCTTTCAGTGCTTTCCACATTTTTATATCATTTCCCAATACCAACAGCGTAACATCTGTTTACATGAATGCCATGGAAATGAAACTGGTTCATTGCAAACGAGTTAAACTGACGTAATATATTATGCAACATAAAACCACATATTGATCATAACACTTTTTTTTTGTGCAGGGGCAACGTCACCGGCTACACGTTTCGGGATGTGCATGAACTCGGCGGCGTGTCCCTCGGAAACCTTCAATTTGTGAATGGAATAGGCTTCCACGGGGTCCCCAGCTTCGTGGACGAGCCATTCGATGGCGTCTTTGGGCTGCGCCTCGGCCCCAACTCTACGCTTCGAGAAATGGCTAGATCAGGCGTAATAGGCAAGGCTAGTGTGGGACTTTACTTCAGCACTGACGAAACCGTTCGAGGCGAAGCCCTGTTCGGAGGTGCCAAATGAGCAGCACTATCAAGGTTCACTGACCTTCGTGGATGCTCTCGACGATGCCTTTCAGTTCCGCCTGAACGCGTAAGTACTTCAACAAGGCTGTTATCAATGGTCATACAAAAAACGTGTCAAGTTAGTGCCAGCGTGTCAGCAAACAGGCTCACATACGTAAGCCCAGCGGAAAGGTCGGCTGTAGCGACATTCTTGGTCACAAACACATTAATAACCCTCCGCCTCCTTCTTCTTTCAATAATAATAATAATAATATCTGGGGTTTTACGTCCCAAAACCACGATATGATTATGAGAGACGCCGTAGTGGAGGGCTCCGGAAATTTTTCCTTCTTCTTTCAATTTCATGTATTGTCAAAACTGGCATGTAGCTGACGAGCTTACATGTATTCATAGAACGATGTGGGTAGGTTGGTGCGAAAGTGTATTGAGGTCCTGCAAGGCGTGCGTTAAGCGCGCAGCGGGCTACTCCCACGTCGGGGACCGTCAGGCCAAGAATGCTGTACCCAAGTTATTTAAAGTCGAACCAAACAGTCGATATCAGAATCCCGGTTCGAGTTAGTTGGCATTGGTATATAACTCAGAATACTTTTCGGCCCAAACTGAACAAAAACAAAGCACACAGAAGAACAGGACGGGCGCCGGCTTCCAACTGCTTCTGTTTTACAGTGGTAGAAGATTTTATAGTAAAGTGAGAGCACATGGTCATGCGTTCGCGCATCGCACTTTCTTTTTCTTTTCCGTTCTTTATTTCTTGCCTAAGAACCTTAAGAAGCGTGAGGTGCTCCTGAGAAAACTTGGCTGTTTATCTTGAAGCGATAGTAAAGCCGTGCTGACGCAGACGTCGCCCTTTGTCGTATGTAATACGCCTCTATTAATTATCTTTTCGTTGTTTTTTTTCTTTTGCTCTGCCTATAAACTTTTTTTTCACTGAACTTGAAGTAGCATCGACACAACTTGCAATTCGTTACCACCAGGATTCCGAAACCATATTTTTGTATTGCGACTGGGTTGTCTGGTCCTATAGTTAAAACAATGCCCGGTTCGGGACTATACATTCCTTTCCACAACTCAGTGGAATAATATACACATTTCCCGACATGCGCTCAGTAAACAGAGTTGCATGCTTCCTGGAAGGCGTCCTCGTCTTTTTTTTTCCTTTTTGCGCTCATCCTAAACCACAAAGCACACAATTTACACGGCACTCCCGTCGGCCACGGGGCTGCCATGGCGGGTGCCTATTTTTTTTATATTGTGTTATATATATAACATGAATGTACCGGACCACTTACACGGGTTTTTCTTTCTTTGCTTTTTTTTCCTAGCGTGCTCTCTTCCTCAGCAGCACCTTACTTTCGTTTGGTTGTTTGACATAAGAAAGGAAAAAAAGTCACAGTTTCGCCACAAGGCGAAGCAATGAATGAGATAGCAACAAATTGGAATGTCAAGCGACATATGGCAAGCAGGTCGAAACGTGCAGAGCACTGCTCACGCACACATGACGCACGAAAACGACACGCACAGGACGAGAGCGAACTAAAAACATTCACAGCTCGACACTTAACGCGCTGCTCAACCAAACACGACGCACGAAACGTATTCCCACAGGTACAGACGAGCGCCAACTAACAAGTGTCACAGTTGTTACTTCGCTGTGTTTGAAAAGCGTGCTCTTTTCGCAAACGGGGGGGACTGCAGCGAGCGATGCAGTCCCCCCGTTTCGCGCGCCCGGTGACTACAACGCTATCGTTCCGCCGAAAGCCCCATTCTCCGCCACCGCGAGATAAGCGCGCGCGCCCACAGGGCATCTACCCCCCCCCCCCCCCACCTTCGGGCGAAGTGCGCGCCGGAGAGCTAGGAGCGCCTGAGAGCGCGCGTCGCGACGAACGCCGGGGCGCCCAGCTAAGCCCCGCCGAGCGCGGCCTTTGCGCCATCTCGCTGGTAATGCTGAAAACACGCTGAAAACTCGCTGTATATAAATAGCTCGCCGTTTGAACGCTGAAGGACGTTCGCCTTCGTGGCTGAGCGGTTAGCGCCGCGCGCTGCAGAGCGAGAGGTCTCTGGTTCGATGCCGCGCGTCGGAAACATTTTTTTCTGAATTATTTTTCTTTGAGGTTTTTATAAATATATAGATACATATACGGGACATGACAGTGACGCCGACGCCGACGGCGAGAACCAGCCGAGAGTGTCCATATAATTCCTATCGCAATAAAAAATTAAAAGAAAATGTGATGCGTGCACACATAACCATGCGTGTTGACTGTACTATAAACTCTTCTTTCCACTGTGGAATGAAATTAGTTGGAAGTTGCCGCCCGTCCGGTTCTTTTGTGTTCTTTGTCTTCGTTCAATGTGCGCCTAAAAGGTTTCCTGCGTTATGAACCAGTACATATCTAGAAGAAAAATAATATTCATTTTTTACGAAGTTAAATTCGTATAGCCATGGGACTTTCATAAACGTGAAGTGTACAAACGATCCGAAGCGCATGTGCAGACTCATAACAAATGAAGGATATCGCCTTCAATTACAAAGGGCACCAATGTACAAGAGCACCAAGATGGGCTTGTTGGTTAACGTACATTCTTGAAAGGTTTAACTGCGGTAATACTAACAGGACGAATAGAAAGTAAAAGACCGCGCACGTGCTGTCTTTAACTATGTGTCCTTGTTTGTATTAGCGCAGTTAAACCTTTCAAGAATGAGTCTTATATGTAGCCCCAACTACAACTTTTCACTTTTTTCTAACGTAGTATTAATTAAATCACAGGTACGAAGTTGCTGGTCAGAGAGAAGTGCTACCGCAGTCTGCATCGTTGGCTCGGCCAGCTCCAACGGAACCTTTCATTGGTGGTCCCGCCAGTGAAATAAAGAAAATCAACACGCTACTTGCTGGCCGGAAGATCGAGAATGGAAAAGTAAGTAGCAGGGCATGAGTGTGAGATAAGTGAGTAAAAAAGGCGAAAAAAGGGAACAAAACATGTACAAACTAAGTAAATTTACAATTAAACAAAAATATTACTTTTTGGGCCACTTAGAGTCACCGAGCGGTTACCAAAAACCAAAACGTATACCTTTTGCCAAGAATAACTTAACTTTATTGACCTAAGGTAACATGAAGGTAGGGGTGCTGAAACAGTAGGCGCACACAGTACGCGCTGGTACGTGCGGTTCGTCAAGTGCTCTTGACCTGACGCGTTGATATTTTATTCAGAGCAAAAGTTACCTTATTTAAGAAAAGACCCCGACTCAAGAAAGAAATGCATCAAGAAATGTTTAAACTTTGACACAGCCCATAAGGCGAGTGCTTTTTCAGTAAAGTGTATTCCGCGCAAAAAGTTAAAAAGTAGACAGAAATGGAAAATCAAGCTTTTCATTTGATAATTACCATACAAAAATTTCAGGAGAAATAAACTGGCTGGCCCGTATGTTGGCTGCTTGATACTTTCAAACAGCATTGGATCTATGACGCTTGTACGCATACATATAAGCAGTAAATACTTATACAATGATTGTCGTAAAGTAGTAATTGATTCTCAGATAATGATAATCAGTGCTCTAGCGTGTTTCAATGCTTCGCGGCATCGTCGCTGCGGTGTCAATAATGAAACTCATAGAATTAAAGGTTTAAAACGCATATTTTTCAACCAATATCTCAGATAAAGGGTTTCACGTGATTTGAAGCATATTTCATGAACTATCGTCAATTGCCCAGAAAAATCTACTAAACCTATGCTGCCGTTCATTGTGGCGTCTGCTGCAAGCGGAATTGCTTTCAAGCGTTGCAGAGCACCTGAAGCTAAGCAATTTATGTAAAACAGCCTTAATTAGATTCGAAAACAGCAAAAGTGATAGGAGTTGTGTAATAACACTTTGTCATGTGCAACAGTGCATCAAGAGTAAACTAACAAGTGTTTTGCTCTGCATTGACAACTGCCAACTACAGTACGAGCTCCGCTGCAACGTCCGGCCCTCCGAAGTTACCTTCGTGATTGGTGGACAGGAGATTGTCCTGAGGCCGGAAGACTACGTCGTGAAGGTACGATTCCCATTGCTTTAGACAAAAAAACCACAATGATTAACTGCTAAGCTTGAATTCCGCCAGTTAGTTGCGCAGGAACCGGGCGGCCTGTTTGAAACTCGAAATTTGAAATTGGCGAGTGTTCGATGATGTATAAGTTTTCAGCATTTGCCAGCATGCTACGCCAGACCCATAAAACATTCGCAGATGTGAACACGAATATTAAACTCGAATATATGTCATATTGCCTGCCATCTACCTCACACTGATGTATTTCGTTGCGTCTCTACTCATTAGTATTTTGCATTGTTCAATTCATGTACTTAAACTTTTTTATGTTTACCATGTTTCTTTAATGTGATTGCGCTGCTTACTGCCACAATGTAACGCGGGGACTAAGGGGCACATCAAGCTGTCTCATTGCAACTTTCCGCTTAGCCCCCGCGTTTGCGCGAGTGCTCGCAACGAAAACAAATAAAGAAATGAAGTGAATCAATAATATTTCTATGCATAGCAGAATATTCACGGCCAAATTTTTCAGACTGCTTTATTTCGTCACCTTTTTAAGAGTGATAGTGAGTTGTCATTGGCGTTATCAATTTGTCTAATTTGATAAAAATACGCGAAAATTATTTGCAGCACGCTACCAGGAGATAACCTTTAAAAACCATCATTACATCCCATGCAACAAAGTACACTGGGAGCAAACACAGCTTTCATGCATAAATCAGAGATGAATTAGTTGGTTATATAGATATCACGAAAAACAAAAGCGTGAAGTCAAACAGAAAAGTTGATTACTTTTGCGATGCTGATGTTTTACAGCACAGTGACTCAGTATGCGTATGGTATGCAAGGTACTGCAACGATGATACTACGGTGTTTTCTGGCGCACTAACCAAACCGTGTCACACCCATGAAGAGTAAAAACCTATGAAGAAAGAAATTGATGACCTCAGCTCGTCTCTATTCTTGCATGTCTGAAATATAATTAGGACTCAAGCTTCCCTGATTGCCAATAGTGCGTTAACACCGAAGGTGCCACTCAGCTAGCCACTGAAACGAAAGTGTTGGGCTGATAAAACCGAAGGACAGTTGTTTAGATTGCAAAGCGACTGAGGGTAACGCATACTTTAGCAGATGTCGGTAAGAAGACATGCAGCTGCATTCTAAGAAAAGAAAAGAGTCTTTTGACTCTTTTTTTAGAGTTCTGGCTTGCCGCTTATATAAATCTCTTTGAGGAGGCACATCGACTCTCTTTGGGGGTGATTATACTCTCTTCTGAGAGTCGTGTGACCGACAAGAGAGTGAACGTGCCTCTTTAAAGGGAGTCATATACGTTTTCAAGTCAGGACTACCCGATGGGAGTTAGACATACTCTTTTTTTTCCTTAGAGTGTGCCAAGACCCCGGCGCGATTAAGAGGTGGTGCCTTCATTTCGGAACGGCTGCGAAGGGGAGAAAACCGCTTTCAAAGTTGACAGAGAATGGGTTGGTGCGCAGAACTCATTAAGTTCGCGCACCTTTAGTCAAATAATACAGCTTATGAAAGACGTGACTAGACATCTCTCACAGACCCTTTCATCATTGAAATGAAATGAGCGTCCTGTTGACAATGTTTAAACTAATAAGAATGTACGATCCCACCTACGTCACATTGCAATTTTGAAAAACTGGGCATGGTTCACACAACGAGTAAAAGAGACAGTGAAACGCTGAGGATCCCATGTGTTTGTTTTGTGCTCTCTACGGAACACTTTGTCATGCGCTACCATCAAGCCCAATCGTACACCGTTTACGAAGTGTAAGCAAGAGAGTAAAACAAGTTCTTGAAACAATCACGTTTTTTGTATTGGCTTCTTGCTTTGGGGGGCACGGTGGAGAGGTTAGGTTTCTGAAGAGGCATTTAAGCTATACCACGCTGGCAAACATTTTGCCAGTTCTAATACGAATCTAATATTTTCGCAGGTGGAGACAACCTCTGGCACAAAGTGTTACAGCGGCTTCGTCGAAGCGGAAGAGGTGGCGAACGCAAGTTGGCATTTGGGACTTGTGTTCCTCAGACGAGTGTACACCGTGCTCGAGGCACCCCTCGAGCTCTCAGGGCATGGACGAGTCGGTTTCGCCCTAGCGCAATAAATTTCTCTGCTAGCCACTCTGAACATGTTGGCCAAATGTCGAATTCACGAGTTTTCCTTAGTTAGTTCTCTTTACCATTGTCCGGTGGACTTTCCGAATAATTCGTTCCAGTATCAGGATTGGCTCAACGTTCTTTTACCAAGCTTAAAAAAAGATTGCTGAATACGGGCCTGGAGCTCCAACACCACAAGAACTATTATTTGCCGGGTAGTAATAAAGACCAATTTGTAAGAATTCGTTTAAGTGGTTCTGGCATGTAAAACATCAGAAATGAGTATCTCTTTAATGGCGATATATCAGAATCTTGCCGGTTGAGAATAAAGATTATATGCCAGTTTCTTCTATGTTAATCGGCTGAATGTGAAGATTCGTACACGCTGAGTAATTAAACATATTTATTTCCTTATGGTACTATAGCTGTGTGGGTTACAGAACAAGAGGGTAAGTTAAGGACTTGAACCCCTGGTTGCGGAAGGTCACGCCCGCAAAAACAAACATTAAAACACAGCGCTGTAGACAAGCATAAGCAGCACCTGTTAATTTTTTAGCGGGTTGAACACGTTTGTTGATTAGATGAGTATGGAACATTCCAGTGTACCTGCATACTCACGCGCGTTCCAGAATCCACACAACCATTTGAATCGCGCATGAATTCTAATTATTGACCCGACATCATTATTTTGCTACAGAATCACTGATAACATTAAAAAGCATTCAGAATCCTTGTTAAGGGCGTCATTATGGTGGACCAACGACGACGCATCAATAAGATTCGACGCGTTTCACCGACGTGATATTTTTCACGATATTGTCGTTATACTGCTTTTTAAAAATATTTTTATCTGTACTTATATCGTTTTTTTTCGTGCATTTGTCTACTCGGCGCAGGCTCGCCCGATAAAAAGTTCAAATTTAAGTGCTGCTTTCCTCATCGTCACAACCTATGTGACCCTATCACAAGCAGAGTTGCTTGACTCATCGTGAGGTGCAAGGGCACGTAAGATTATAAGTGTTGGACGGATAGTAATGGGATATTTACTGCATTGCCAAAGGAGTGCATATCTAATTTTACATGACTGTAATCAACGTTTCCTAGTATGGACTAATATTACAACGCATTTGGCAACATTTAAGAAATATTCGCCAGTGCTAGCCAACATTAACCACCAATTAGCCACCATTTGCTATTATCAAAAGACACAAGCCAACAGAAGCCACCAGTAGCGAGCAGCATCTACCAATATTACTCTGTGCTAGTGAACTCTTATCCAACACTAATCGCCATTACACAGCACTAGCGGACATTTCTCTTACCTGTGTGTAGATTTTGTGCGAATAGATGCGGTAGATATCGTGACTTGTATGTGATGTCTTTTAGAGGCCGGATTTTTTAGGCACTTAAAAAGCGCGTTTTAGGCGCCAAAAATAGGCAGGCAAAACACAGTTTTAGGCTTCCAAAATTCTAAATATAGGCACAATAAATTTCTACATAAATTCAAAATATTTCAAACAAAGACGTACGTGACCTGTATATACGACAGAAAAGCAAAGAAAGAATGTTCTTGTTCACGATGACACAAAGGCGCCATTAGTTGAACATACCACGAAATTGTCCTTTTTGCCGCACGGTTCGTAGAACACAGTCTCTCCTTTTATTCTCTATCATGGTGAGTAAAGTGTCCACCGTGGAATCGACACAGCCGTGGATCTCTTTATTATCGGCATGCACAGAAACAGGTAGTTAGACCGCTAAAAAAACCAGAAGGTAGGGATGCCTCGTATTGGCTTTGTCTAATCGCGTAGGGTCAGTTCCTACTCCGTCGATGAACAGCTTTAGAGGGCCCCCCCACGTCTGACCATTTTGAACTGATAAGTGTTTTGCATGAACTGGGCGCTCACGATCACGTCTGCCAAGATTTGCGCCGCGGAAAAAAAAATTTGAAATTTCAAAATCAACACCACTTGACCTCCTCGCAGGCGCGCGACCCAAGATGGAGGGGTTGACGTACAACAAGAAATGCTCCAGCTATAACGTCGCTCCTCTACGTAGACATTGGTGCTCTGACATCGCTCGCAGTAGCACGTGACACTGCGAGAATTATTCGAGGCGACATGTGTCATTTCTGTAATATGCATCTTAAATAGATGAATGAAAGTTGAGAGAAATAATAAAACACACAGGCGGAATGTGTTTCCATTTTTATTTTTTTATTTCTTCGAATCGCAGCGAGATGCGAGACTAATTTGCCTCCATTTCGTATGCGTTCGTGTTTTCGCCGTTCCCGCGTCGCACCGACACCAGCCCTAACAAAGCTTGGCGCGATTTTGGTGCATTGTCCCTAACAACAGTTTCAGCTGTGCGACGCGGTGTGTCGCGGTAAGGATACATGATCCGTGCTAGCCTCTCCAAACGTGCGCGCACTGAGAGATCCATCCCAAATAAATCAGCAGTACACTAACAACACCGCTCGCGTGCACGACCTGGCTCAGGCACGTCATGCGCACGTGACCTTGAGTGTGCATGACGCTTCTTCGCATAATGGTTTCGCAGCTCGTATTGAACCAACTTAAAAATTATTGTGGTCCAACGCTCTTCATTGGGCACGCACCAACAAACAAAACCAAACCAGCGTGCATATCACATTTCTCGTACTTTGATCTACACTCTCCTTTCCCTTGACAGCACTCCTCGGTTTCGCATTCGTCCGTCACCTTCCCGCGGCTGCACAGAGGGACCCCCTATTTCTTGCCCACTGCCACACCCATGTCTTCAAGGTGGTTCAGTTCCTTGAGCGCACTTGAATGTCTGGACAAACGGCTCTAGAAGCCAACCGCCGCGTCCTCGACCATGGACGCCACTCTCCCCCTTCCTCTCATCTCCTCTTCCCATGTTTATTTCCTTCTTCCCATTCCATAGTAGACGTTGACTTGCTCCCATTTAGGGTTGTAGAAACAGCGTCTCTTCCTCTCCTGAACCTGTCCTCCTTTAGCCGCTCGCGACATCTCAGCGCGTTGGCGTAAGATGGCCGGCGCGTCCCATTTTACGGCTGCTAGCGGTTGTTTTCCGGAAATTGGTTGAACTAGAAGGCTAGTTTGAACCCCCTAGTATTCCTAAAGGTCAATGTTGCCTGGTAACATGAATAACGGTCTCAAACTGCACTCGAAAGTGAAATTTGGGGTTAAATAGTGTTCATATAGGCACCCATTTGGAAAATAGGCATTTATAGGCACTTATAGGGGTTTAGGCACGATCGCCAAAAATAGGCATTTATAGGCACAAAAAAACACTATAAAAGCCCTTCTTAACCTCAAATTCGTGCTCATATATCAATGTGGCACGATAGGAAGGCAAGGAACAAAATAGGCATTTGCCTATAATCCGGTCTCTAGTGATGTCTTTTATGTTATGGTATCCACACTGAGATATCTAAGCCAAGGAAGGAATTTAATAACATTTTGTCATTCGGGACACTGACGCGATGCCACTCATGACACGTCATTCATTACCGCACGTATGTAATCCGTGCATGCAGGTTCTGGTATATTCCGCATGAGTAAAACGACCAAGACGGCTTCACCCCGCATGCACCATGTCATTTGTGCCATTCATGTCAAGGGTTGCCATTCATTTTTCACCGTGCACTAATATTGTGTCACGTAAATTCTGGTATACACGAAGCCAAAAAATGACCGTTGAGCACCAAGACGTAGTTCGCTAGGTACTCAGATAGATACGGCCAACATATGCCTTCGCGTGGCCAAGAAATGTTTCGCGATTAGAGACTGTTTTGCGACAGCATAACGCGATATGTTATCATCTTTTTGCACAAGAAAAAAAGTATTTTTCCCGAAAGCACTGGTCAGTGATGATGCCGAAGGGCACGTTTTTCTAAAAGTGGAGGCAGAAATCTGCTTCATATCTCAAGTTGTGTAAATGAAACCTCCAAAGAACATAACTAGGCTGGTTTTTAACTCGGAAAGGAGTCAGATTGGTGCAACGAACAAGCTAGCAAAAATAAAAGCTTTCCGTACTAGAGGCAGCGCGCAGCCGAAGGAAGGCTCAGTAGTAAAGTATTTGAATTTCAGTGCTCGTCGCTGGAGGACAGAGCTTCCTCTTGGAAAAATGCTGGCTAGACTACGTGCGTTCATTATGTTTCTCAGCATCTCAGGATGCAGCATCGTCATAGAAAACAGGTTTGGTTACGTTTTTCTATATTTCGGTGACTTATATGCTTGAAGGACGGATGTACAGTGCGCTATACACCAATTAGGTACCGTTAAATCTGCCACATGCCTTCACACAGTCCAACCTTTTCCGTCATTGTGTAAAGTTCAGGGTTGTTGCCAAGCAGGTTTTTGGATATTGGCGGCCGAGCGTCTCAGATATAGCAACCCAAGAACTGTTTGTTTACCATATATACACACGGAAAAGCCGGGAAACAAATACAGGCCGTTGTGAGCAGCGCGTCACAGCCTCGTTTTATTTTAGATCGATTATGAAGCTTGATTTCCTTCGGAATCGACCAAGAGGGTGGGAGAGTGGGAGAGCCCTGGGCACGCCAATGCAGTGAACTGCGATGCGCATATTTGCATTTGTAGTCAATATATGAAAGCACGTTCAATTTTCATTCGCTTGTTACGCGAGGAGGAGCTCCACTTGACAGTATATTGCGAGACATATTTCGTTATAAGGAAATTCTTCGAGAGTTCTTCATAAGAAAGCGTGTTCAAGAAGACCAGCTTAAGTAATTGCCACAACATGCTCATTCGGTGGATTGATTGCTACCTGCAGTCCCTCCTGTTTGACCCATTCGACCACTATTTCTGAACTGGCATAATTATCGGATGCACCGAATTGACAAAGGGCGATTAGCGTCCTTAACGTATTTTTGCTGCGTTTTTCTGCGGGCCTAATAAAATGCTCGAGGAAAAAGTTTGGCATAAATGAGGGGAACGGTGCCAGCCGTCTTTCAGTTTATTTGCTCTCAAAGACACACTTGTTCTTTTAGTTGAAAGCAATTCAAGGTATAAACAAGTGCTCCATGAAATCGATACCCTTGACACATGAAGTTTAGCACAGAGACAAAAACGTTGACCCAGGAAGTTGCAGGAAGCTTGGAGTGACTTGTCAGGCCAAAAAAGTTATGAAATGTTTTTTTCGCAAAACTAATTTTGCAGCCACGTAGCCGCTCAACAAAGTGCACACCCCAACGAAGATGCGAAAACCGTCTCTGTGCCTATCGTGAATCACAACAACGTAAGTTTCTTCAGCATTGTATTGTAAATTATCTTCCCTCTGCAAAAGCATCCCATCAGTTTGATCATCTCTGTCGGTCATACCCCCTGAACAGCCCACATCAACATGACCGCGTGGTACAGAAGGCTTTCCGAATTCTCTCTAATATTAATTTGTACATCTTGAACTCTGTGCAGTGAACTTTACTGTATATTGCATTTTTTTTGAAGTGCGACCAGTTCTTCTCATTTACTCTCAGCCCCGAAAGTTACTCGCCATTTTCAAGGGGTAGCTGGCACTGAATAGCCGCAGCTCCCAATTTGCTACATATTTTATCTATCACGCCTCATACTATAAACTGATATTTCAGAAACATTTGTGAACCAAATTTCCTCAGTTGTTTTAAAGGCTATTTATACTAGAGTATAAAACGCGTGGTATATGCACACTCTGCAGATTCAAGCTTGGGACAAATCTTCGTTTGGTTTCTGTTTCAGTTCCCTTTCTTGAACTAGTAGCAGTGGGACAGCACAAAACTGATATGTAACTAAAACTTGTTCCTTCAAAAGAGGTAATTTTTATTGCCGCAGATAAAAAGCACGAGTTCCTTTAAAAGAAAACATTATACGTATCTTTTCACGTAGTTCTGTTGTACATACTGCAAGAAAATATCATGGTTCTCAACACAAGAGGTTATTCATCAATAATTGAAAAGTCATGAGCGCGGATTTCGCAGTAAGTGACAACTATCTTTGAGCCCTAATATGGGTCACAAAATAAAACTGCTTCACGGGACAGTTGATGTTGCTTGACAGCTGAAAGCGCTGCCAAGTTTTGGCGACATACTAGAACAAAGGACGCGCGAGGACAAACAGGATAACGTGCAAACTGGAAAGTGGCTTATTTTCCGCCAATGCTTTACCTGTCGTGAACATTGTTTCTTTTTAAAAGAGGCACAGATTGCACATTTTCGTAACGAAAAGAAAAGTCAGTGTTAAGATTGCCAATAACCCTGTTTCTTCTCGTGCATTATCTACCGTTGTGTTTGGTCAACACTTCGCAGTGCGTTGAGCTGCAAAGTTGCCTACAAAGACACCAGCAGGTGTGCGGTGCCCGAAGACAAATATAGTCACTTATTGTTCAAAGGCGGTTGTTATCACAGCCGCCTTCAGCAGGGGGGTGAGAGCACTCATATACATTGCCATAACCGTTGGGTTGCGCAAAAAGAACGCCTGATTCTGTTGTTGTTGGTTGCACGACAATTTCTTCAGTTTTTCGTGTTTTTTGTTTCTATAGGCATATATGATTTTGGCAACGCTTCCTTTCATTATTTCTTACTCTGTATCTGCCTTGGCTATTGGAGAAGCTGCTAAGTCCTGGTAAAGATTATTAGCTACACAAAGCTTCACCGAAAAAAAATTAATATACAAGATGTTCGCTGCCAAAATGGAAGGCTCCTATTTAAAATAAACACGAATCGAAGTATTTAGAAGAGCTAGTGCTCTTCAGGAGCGTTATAATGTAACAAAGCTTCAGCACCGAGCATAGATCATTTACGCAATCTTCATGTGGTTTAATGTATCTGCAGCGCACATACACCGTCTTGCTGAAGATCGGCACTCCCGCACAAGAGTTCAACGTCGCCTTTGACACGGCAGCTTACACCTGGGTACCTGCCAACACGTGCCCCGACGGGACACTCTGCGGTGTGTGTGCGGAGGCGATATAAAAGTGCTGTAACTGTCATGTGATGGCTATACAAAGAGGTACGTTGACATACATATTCATAAATGATGTTGCATACTTTTACTTGCAAGGTCATTGATATATGTTAAATCATAAACCGCTTTTAAGGCGGTCAGGCATCACTAATAAGCTGAGCTGGACGTGTGTCGCGAACAAAGATTAATGTAAATAAATTATCGCATCCAGGCAAATTCATTCAACAGAAAACAAACAAAGCCAACACGTACCTTTCAAGGCGAAATATATTTTACATAATGACAAATACAAACAAGACAGAAGTGCAGGGGGGAGATGAAGGCTTAAAGTCATGACAAATCGTTCATTAGGGAATGTCGTTGCAGCCAACGTTCATCAAAATAGCAACTGCCCGGACGAAGACAGTCCATGTGTCGAAACCTCACTCTAGCGACAATCCCTCCAGCGACAATCGTTATGAACGATTGTTATGAATCTTCGTTCATAACGAGCGATTATTCGTTATGAACAGTTGTTGAACATACGGAGCTATAGCGAAGACTTCATGGGGGGGGGGGGGGGATCATCGGAATGCTTACACGTAATTGCTGCAATCTTCAAAGCAACTGCGATGAACACTGTCGGAACGTGTCAAGCGCAGATCCCCGCCTCTCCCTCCAAAAACAACAACAACAACAACCACGGTGTCTTAGTGGTTATACGATGCTCAACCGCGGACCCCGAAGGTCGCGGGAGTGAATCCCGGCCGCAATTCGATAGATGAGAAATGCTAAAAGCCCGTGTACTGAGATTTATGTGCACGTTAAAGAGCATCAGATGGTCGAAATTTTCGGAGCCCTCTACTACGGCGTCCCTCATAATCATATCCTGGCTTTTGGCTACGTAAAACCGCAACATTGTTAAACTATTAGAGTATTTTCGCGAGTATTGTCGCGTGTATTTCGCGAGTATTTTCTTGTTTGATTTTTGCTTCCCAGTCTGCCCAATGGGCCGCAATGTTGAAAGGGTTGTTTGACATGCGCAGTTTATTCCGACGGAAGAAAGAAACGTATCTTCCCAGCTCCAAGGCATATAGTATATGTAGCTTTTAATGACAAGGAATAGCAGTACCGCCGAAAGGCATAGACTGGGCACCTCAGCCTAGCGGGAACAAGCCCGATAGAAGGTCAAGTGGTGCAAAGACAGCAAAAGCTGGCGAGATAGCTCAGTGCAGAAAATACGCGCCCAGTGGCGGCTCAGCTTACGCGCCTAGCAAAGCTAGTCAGCTCATCGCCTGCTCCTTATCGCCGGTGGTGGCGATGGCGACTGCGGCGTGCATACGCCGCCGCCGCTTCGCTCTTCGTTAGTCACCATGTGAGCCGACTGGTGGCGCCACCACACCATGGCACGAGGAGGAGAATAACTGCGACACACACCGGTGGCGGTGATGACAACGCTATGAAAATCGGCTGTTGTGAGCTCGTTACAGCTATATTCGGCGACAACTTATCTTGACAATAGAACGAAGGCTACGAAGGCGGGGCTCCCGCACAGTCGTGTTGCTTTTCACTTTGCGCGCTTGCTTTCGGCTGATTTCGGCTTTGCTCCCTCGCATCGTTAATTTCTTTAGAAAATTATACTCATGAACATGTGAATGGGAGAAACATTTCGATGGTTCAGTGTACATTTCAGTGCCATATTACGAGTATCATTTTCCTTGGACAACTAAACAGCGCGTTTGCAGCCGCAAACTGACCCACTACGTCATGGACGCCATGCTTACTTTGGAAAACTGGTGTGCTGGAAGAGGTGGCTCTGTCTAAGAAATAGAAAGAAAAGAAAGACGTTCTTGCAAAGTGAACAATAACTATATTTTACCAACGACTTTCCGCAGCTGTTTGGGTCTCATAATAAATGAAGCGGCATTTAATTCAGCTAATCAAATGAGAAAGTTATAAGTAAACTTAAATACAACTTTTTGGCGCGGTTGCAGGCATGCGCTTCGGTTCTGTAGCTTCCCCAGTGCGGTCAAGAAAAGTTGTCGCCGAGTATAAAACTCTAAAAGATTGCGAGTGCTGCGTAAGCTCGATTGATTGTTGCGGCAGTGGCGACGATACCGCCGGCGTACGGTAATCTTAACCTGCGCAAGGGGGGGGGGGGGGGCTACAGGGTCATGCATTTTTACAGGCCCTCGCAACCACTCCAACCAAAATACTCGGACATATTGTGCAGAACCCTTAACCTTTTCACGAAGAGTGCTGGATACACGAAAGCAGCAAGACTTCGACAGTTGTCAAGAGTTTCAGAACATCTGGTGGCACGCACTGGATACCGGTCTTTAAATATAAGTCAAGTGCGCATATACGTAATAATATTCTGAATAATCGGAGCGTCCATCACAAATTGCCTATCTGTATGAAAAGCTGGAATCAGTTTTGTGCGCTTCATGCAGTGGCAATTTTTTAGAAATTCTTTCTCACCAACTTTCTCGAGGAACACGTCTCACGTTGCTTTCGTCTACTCACTTGTTTTTGCAGTTGGACGCAAGGCATTCAAGTCCAACGAATCATCCACACACACGGTGATCTCCCATAACCGCTTCAGTGAGTTCAGAAGGTAGGAGTCTGCGTGAAGCGCTACATTACTAATGCTCACGCATACCCTGAGAAATTGCAAATGAAATAACGTGTTTCTCTTAGAATATTAAAACTGAAGTGCATCATATGCACGGTTATTAGAATCAGTAAAACGTACGAGTAAAACGTGTGAAGTGCCACTTACTTTCACTTCACAGAAAGTATCTCGTCTAGGGCGACATTGACACCTGATCAAAATTCACCAGCATATGACAGAAAATTATCCCATTTAAATGTCACCGGCTACTGACATCGTCCTTAATCGCTCTCGGAGTCTTGTCCGCCATGCTATTTGGAGGTGACGAGTAAAACATTAAGCTGAAGGGTGCGGCTTCGATCCGCGGCCAGGGTAGCCGGATTTCAATAGCTGCGAAATAGAACACTCCAGCGTGTACATTTGAATACGCAATTACAAGAACCCAGGTGGTCAAAATTATTTCTCAGCACTCCAATGTAGCGTGCCTCGTAATCATATTGGGGTTTCGGTTCCTAAAACCACCGAAGTTATTATTAGCATTGACAGCCTTGCAATTGTGTTGCGTGCAATATCGCGTCACATGCGTAGTCGCTAAGGCACTGCGGTGATCTTGTTGCTATGGTGGTCGACGGCTGACCAGGAGGTCGCGAAATGAAATCCTGGCCGCGACGGCCGTATTCAGTTGGAGGCGAAATTCTAGAGGGCCACGTGCTGAAATTTGGGGGGCACATTAAAGAACTTCAGGTGGTCGAAATCTCCAGAGCTCTCCACTACGGCGTCCCGCGTAATCATATCGTTGTTCAAGGACATAAAACCCCGAGCAATTATTATATCCACTTCAGGCGGGAATTATGATGCAGTGCCTTCTAATGTGTCAAATTTACATAGAACTAACTTGAACGTACATAGTATTGCATTTACAAAAAAAAAAATGAAGCATATGTGTTGTTTTGTGTCAGTTTCAGTGAATTGTTGGAATTGGCATGTGAGTAAAGGATTGAATTATTCTGCAGTCAGCCATGTTTCATTTTGAAGTAAAATCAATAAATTCATAGGCTCCAAATGTGGGCGCATTTAGTTTTTGGTTGCGTTCATTTCGAGCAAAGAAAATTAGTACTTTTGATCTTGGTTCTGGAGCGCTGTACGTCGAACGGCCCATCGAACATCGTAGTGCCTTCACTAAAGTGATCGGCTACAGTCATACGCAGCACACTAATGTTAAGTCACGACATAGTGACTCTGCAGAGGGTTAAATTCATCAAATGAGCAATGTATCTTGCTCTCTCTTGACCTCAACTTCACACAACTGGAATAAACAATTTGCGGGCACAAACGTAGCCATGCCGCTGAAGGGGATATACAGAATCCCTGCACCTTATAAAATATATCTAACGCTTCCCTCAGTGTTCAGCGATGTACGTACATAGGCAGGTTACATATAGTGGGCTTCACCAAGCCATAAGTCTTACAGCGTGTCGCACCCGCATAATTTCTTTTTACATGTCGATCTACCTTGCACTTTATTACTTATTGCAGTGAGTGTGTTGCACTGTTGTACTCCTGAATTTACTCAGTTTTACGGATTCTAGTGGCATTGATGACCTTAAGTCTTTCGTGGCGTGTGAATAATATAGTTTGATAAAACTCTGGTGAGTACATAAATTTGTTATCGGAAATGAAGCGAAAGTACACTGTAGTTTCTCTTTGCAGAAATTTTTGTCAGCCATGAGCTTGGCATAATCTGTGACGTCCCTATACTTTTCTTTCAGGTATTCGTTCTTGCGATTTTCCTTTTCACTTTCCTTCTGCACCCCCGAGCAACAATTTAGGCCCAACTTCACTTGGGAAGAATGACTAGGGCATCTTGTCTTTTTTTTTTTTCATATGGTAAGGAATGACCTGGCTGGTGGTTTCAGAAACAAATTTAGGTCAATTGCGAGTAAGCCATTTCATTTATCATTGCTAAGCACAACATGGTTTAGCACGCTCTTGGCGGCAGTTCAAGCGTAAACACATTTAGTCTCGTTCATGAATAATCGTCTATATGTTCCCGCGAAATTTGTTCATGAGGTAGAAGGAACTTATACGGAGTAATTCCTTGAGAAAGAATGGTTCCACAGGAATCTGAAGAAATGCAAATCTCTGAATTTTTTGTCTTTTCGGCAGTGGCAACGTCGCAGGCGATGAGATCGAAGACGTTCAAGCAATAGGTGATGTGGAAATCGGAAAACTGCGCTTTATCAATGCCTCCTTGAGCAATTACGGAGCGCCCAACTACACCGAGGAGCCCTTCGATGGCGTGTTCGGATTGCGACTCGGCCCAAACTCGCCACTCACCCATATGGCCCGCACAGGAGTAATAGCCAAGCCGTGGCTGGGATTGTACTTCAGCGCTGACAACAACGTCCCCGGGAGAAGCTCTGTTCGGTGGAGCCAACGAGCAGCACTACCAAGGTCAGCTGAGCTTCGTAGAAGGCCGAGCTCAACACTTTCCAGTTTCGCAACACGAGGTGAGAGCAAGGACATGTCTTCGATGTTTGGAACTCTCTGCGCCCCCCTGCCTCTTTTTGACAGCGGAGCTGCTTAAAGTGCGAGGTTAAGTGCAGTGATCGTGTGTACTCGCCGAGAGCTGACGCCCGAGTCGACTGAGTTGCCTCACGTCACGGACCAGAAGGCGAGCGCCGTAATAACGCGGCTTTCCATGAACGCTAGCAGAGCCACAATTCATGGGGAACCATATGATTGCATTGCTGCGGTCGAGAGACCGAGAAAAGGAAAGAGAAACAATGCGAGAGAAAGAAACAGAGGGAAAGAGAGAGAAAGCTATAAAGAATGAGAGACACAGAAAGAATTGGAAAGAAATTGAAAGAAAGAGGAAGAGAGAAAGAAAGCATAGCATACTCATGTGTAGTATATATATATATATATATATATATATAGCAAGGAGGTTGGAAAGAGAAGTGAAGGTGAGAAAGAGACAAGGAGGAGGGGAAAGGGTAAAGTAGAGCATAGCCATGTATTCTACAGTATCGCAAGGGGGGTGGGAAACGGAAGTGAGGGTGAGGATGAGGTAAAGGAGGACGGTTAGGCCCCCAGCTTTGCTGTATGTAGTCTTCGCACCACTAGTGCGCACCACTAGTGCGAACTGGTGCGGCTACGCACTAGTGCGTAGTCTGTGGGCTCTTCACACTGAACTACGTTTCTTCCAATTAACTGCGTGCATAGTGTTGTTTCTCTATGGAATAGTGCATGCTATTTTTCGTGTGCCCCCCATAGCTGCTTAATCAAGTTGTACACAGCGGGCGGTGATATTTGGGGGGTGATTATCTTTCCTACCCACACAAAACACGAAGTTTAGCTAATTCCCTTAAAGCCGCTTTGAAAGTGACTTTCTTCACTGACGCGCTAGCATTACGCCGTCCCGAGTGCTGTATTGTTTTTAAATGCGAATGCATTTCACAGTCGGGCTATGTCAGGCATCCGGCGGCGGCGTCCGCGCGCCGGCAGGTGTTATCTCTCCGCTCTCACTCCCTCTCCCATAGCAATAGCTGCGGGCGCGCGCGATTATCCTCGCCCCTCCCCTAGCAACCGCAGCAGGTGTTGCGGGCGGAGTAGCGGAAAGTGAGTGGAGAGGAGGAGCGCGCTCTGGTGCGTGAGGGCGCTCGCATCGCGGGAGCTTGGTGGAGCTCCCGCGGTAAAAAAAAAAGAAAAAAAAAACAGGTGCTGCGCCGTGCTCCCGACCGGGCTGCAGAAATTAGGCGCCTTTTCCTTCTTCTTCGAACCACAACCACCAGATATAAATGGAGTGAAGCGCGCGCGAAATGCATTCGCATTTCCTCACGATTCCCGGGGAGGTGGGGGGCATTTTTTTTACTAGAAGCACGTTTACCGTGAAGCATAAGTGTTAGTGCATTCTTATGCGCAAACTATATTGATCGATGCATGTTGCTGCTGCAGTTTTATAACATTAGGTGTCTGCTTGTAAAAAAGTAAGAAAGTGTTTGCTCATTTGCAGCTAGAAGTGAAAGAGACAAGTTTGTTCAGTGCTTTCATGTGTTGCAATGACGACCCACATGCAGGTACGAGTATGCCGGCGTGAACCGAATTTTCGCGACAAGAGAGTCACAGTCAACGGCGGTGCTGGCCCCTGCGGAGCAGTTTATTCTTGGTCCATATCGTGAAATTTACAGCCTTAACGAGCTACTCGGCGGCCGCTTCACTAACGAAGGGGTAAGTTTGATAGCAAATGAACTTCGCACGTTGAATACCACATATCTGAAATTTCACGAACAGCAACTGGTGAGTAGGCACACCATCTGTAGCTAGCTGGAGAGATGGACGAGACGGTTCCCATTCCGGCATTTCTACATTTTATGTAACAGCAGAGTAAACAAGAAGACCGACATTGTAGGCGTCTCCACCTTTCCTTCCATCACCTTAATTGCGAAAACAAAAAGTATGTCCTTGAAGTAGTCGCGTTAAACCATCCCTACAATACTTAACCGTTACGAAAGCAAAATGAGCGGTACATGCAATGACGCTTCCGTATATTTGCCTAGTGAAAAGCGCTGCTTTATGTTCACGCACGAACCGTGATATCCTCTCGCCAGAGACAAGAGCAGTGGAGCAACCTAATAATGGTAATAAGGCAAACCAGCTAACCAGCTAAAAGGCAAACCAGCCACTGCTAAGTTTACTAACATCACAGTGAATATTCGCGATGTTTAGGACTGAGCAAAAATGTATGAGAAATATTCGGTAGACATCATGCCCAAGTTGATGGGCAGCTGAGTCCCGCCATGCAACTGTGGCGCTAGTCAATTTAAATTGCATGCATGTAAAATAAGATTGGCATTTCGTGAGCGATGAGACTTGCCTTTCGTGCACGCACGGAAGTGAATTTCTTCACTGATGTTGTACTTGCTACATGGCATTCCAGATCAAGAATCATCACGGGTTTCAGCAACTGGTTCAAAGATGCTCACAATGTGCAGTAAGGCCTTAATTCAAAATTAGCACATGTCTTGACGTTGTTCCCTCTTCATTCATCTCGCTATGCCTCTAAACTACCTTTAATTATTCATAGGTTCTTTAAATTATTTTTCAGTGGGGCAAGGGGTTGCGCATAGAAGTAAAATATGCACAAGAATAAAAGGCAAAAAGTTCTTTCTTGAAAGCCTGACTTCTTTTTTTTTTCTTGCAACACAGTACTAGTTCTTCTGTGGATTCCGGCCCGCCAACGTCATTTTCACCATTGCTACCAAGAGGTTTGTCCTCACGGCGGAAGACTATATTTTTAAGGTGCGCAAAACAGGGGCGTAGCCAGAAATTTTTTTCGGGGGGGGGGGGGGGGCACCGCCTTGATTTCGGGGGTGGCACCTCATTGAAATGGTGTTTTTTCGCTCTGTATGCCATGGCGAAAAAAAAATTTCGGGGGGGGGGGGGGGCACGTGCCCGGTGTGCCACCCCCTGGCTACGCCACTGGCGCAAAACACGCTCGAGCCATGGCTTCACGCGCCACTGCCAAGCGCCGTCTTCATTTTCTTCTCTTGAGGTCGCGCGCTCTCCGATTTTGTTCGCGCGCTCTCCGATTTTATGTATCCAATATAACTCTTAACTTGAAGCAGAACCATCGATATCGTAGAAGGTTTACATTTTAAAATACAATTTGAATGTTCGTTAAACCACAAGTAAGTGCTCGGTCTGAAGTTCTTGGAAGGGAAGCAAGAATGCCATTCGTTGCTCGGGATACTCATGAATAAATAAAAAAAATAATTTCCTTGGTAGACTGAGGGCTTTTTTTTTAGCGACCACACTTTACGTTTTTCAAAGCACATGGATGCCACCTCATAACAACTGTGCCAATGAATGAACACAAGCAATTAAAGAATATAGTCGGGTGTTAATGAATCAATATTCTCTTCTGCCCGAGAAATAAAAAGAATAACCATGGTGACGCTGTTCACGACGCCTGCTTTATCATTATATCACATAGCGAAGATAAACGCGTGGACTGATTGAAATCGAGCCGTCTCAAAATTGCGTACCCCCCCCTCCCCCCCCCACCCACCCTTGTTCGTTGAGGCGTTTCATCTCTGTCATCCTGAACAGCTGTTGCTTCACATCCTGATACCTTTGTTTTGTTAGCGTAAGAAACTCTGTTCCCAAAAATAAGCAAGTTTATTGCTATCCTTCGTGGGCCATCAAAAGTTCTTATTCTTTGCGACAAAAGAGAAAGTGTGCTCTTTTGAAAGCACTATCCTAACAAAGCGAGCGTGCCATATGGTAAAGGATGCTCTAGCATAGTGTAATCGTGAGTAAATTGGCGCCAAATTAGTCTCTGAATGTGGCAGCTGTGACTTAGTCAATAACTACGGCGTGTGGAACTGTTACATTTCTTTAGGTAACTGCGCTTTAAAAGTATTTATTTATTTGTACAAACTGCCAATCTCAAGAAAGGCTTTTAGGGGGAAGGGTATAGCCAACCATACAGAAACACAAAACGTATGTTGACGTATTCAGACAGGCTCATTGTTTCTGTGAAAGAGCCGTCGACATTTAAACGAAAGTGAAAACCAGTACCTTTTGACAAACTACAGGACCAAGAAAAATGTATGGAGCGTTCCTAATGGTTTGTTACCCACGGGGTAAGGTAGAGCCACGGCAGTGGCTGATGTGTGAGGAAAGTAAACCAGTGGCTAATGTGTGAGAAAAGTAAATATTTCGAGTTCTATAAAGCGCGGACTGTAGCAACGTCATTTTCAGTAATTTTGCTTCAAACTATTCTAACATTCTTTTGTTGCACGAAACACCAGAAACAGCAACAAGTAATCACGAAAAATTCGTGTCTGTAGCTATACCACCACATGCTGCGGTGAGCTTGTGTTGATTTGGCCGAGTTTGTATCGCAAAGGCCTTTCATATTTATCAAGATGAATGCTACCGTTTAGGGAAAAACAATGCTGCTGGAATTAGGGGAGAGATAAGCATGAAACAGTATACGCCTAATATTTCCAATCCCTCACAATTGTTTTATTCAGAACACAATAAGTGCGGTGAGAAGGCTTATGAAAGTGGTCAATTCAATATGAGCAACTAAGGTGCATTAGCTGGAACAGTTTCTTGAAAATTGATTCTCAGCGATATGCTTTTGACTTTCTAAATAGGGGTACTCAAGGTTCCACAAAGGGCCTCCATTATCCTTGCGTTTACAGTAAAAAAAGTTAAAGAATGGCCGACTGAATCACGCATTATCGATTTAAAATTCTGAAAACCACCTAGCAACTATAGTGCCATTTTACACGAACTGTCTCAAAAGTGAATGATATGCGACAATTTGTACCGGCCTTGAGCTCATTGCTGCAGATACTGGTGAGCGACTTTGCATGTAGCGCCTGGGTTATATTTCCTCAATAAACCAACACACACGCACACTCAAGATGTGTACAGTCAAATCATAACAAGGGCTAAAGTTAAATTTATTAGTAGTTCGCCGCTATAATAACGCAGACAGAGAATAAGGGTAGAAGAAAGGCAGGGAGGTTAACCTGGGCTGAGCCCGGTAGGCTACCCTGCACGGGGGGGGAGGGAGGAGAGGGAAGAAAAGTTAGAGTAGGAGAGAAAAGTCACTGAGCCGACGCAACAGTTCCACGTTTGACTTCACAAACGACGAATCAGTCCGGTGTCCTTGAGAAACCGCAACAGCTCTTTCGTTGCCTTGTGGAGCTGTGATAGGCATCCCCATGGTCCCAATACCTTCTCGACTGTGAAAACGCTTCCGTCCAGTTGATGTAGCGCAGTGCGGAGGTGAAGCCTCTCGTTTGCGTATGTCGGGCAGCAACACAAAATGTGTTCAATAGTCTCATCGACGGCATAGTCTTTGCACTCGGCGTTGTCGGCCATCTCAATCTTAAATGAGTAGGCGTTGGTGAAAGTTACGCCCAGACGCAGACGGCACAACACTGTACCTTCCTCCCGGGAAAGCCCAGGGAGTAGCCGCAGTCGTAGAGATGGGTCGAGAGAGTACAGTCGATGATTTGTGAACTGTGATGATTGCCACTTCTGGAACGCAATATTGTATTCAACACGTAGTGGTAAAGAAATGTCGCTGAAGTGATCAATTTGGCAGGGCTACGTCCTGCGGGCTAGTTGGTTCATAGCTTGAGTAATGCTAAAACTGCCCAAAAAATCGAGGACAGGATGATTGCACGAACAAGAAAACTGCGCAAGCAGTGTCTTCTTTTATTGCGATAGCAATTATATGGACTCTCTCGGCTGGTTTTCGCCGTCGGCGTGGCGTGGCCGTCATGTTTCGTATATGTTATGTATCTTTATATTTATAAAAACCTCAAAGAAAAATAATTCAGAAAAATGTTTCCGACGCGCGGCACCGAACCAAGGGACCTCTCGCTCTGCAGCACGCGGCGCTAACCGCTCAGCCACGAAGGCGAACGTCCTTCAACGTTCAAATGGCGAGCTATTTATATACCGCGAGTGTTTAGCGTGTTTTCAGCATTACCAGCGAGATGGTGCAAAGGCCGCGCTCGGCGGGGCTTAGCTGGGCGCCCCGTACGTCGCGACGCGAGCTCTCAGGCGCTCCTAACTCTCCGGCGCGCAGTTTGCCCGAAGGGGGGGGGAGGGTAGATGCCCGTGCGCGCGCGCGCTTATCTCGCGGTGGCGGAGAACGGGGGCTTTCGCCGGAACCATAGCGTTGTAGTTACCGGGCGCGCGAAGGTCACATCGCTCGCTGCAGTCCCCCCCCGTTTGCGAAAAGAGCACGCTCTTCAAACACAGCGAAGTAACAACTGTGACACTTGTTAGTTCGCGCTCGTCTGTACCTTTGAATACGTTTCTTGAGTCGTTTTTGTTTGAGCAGCGCGTAAAGTGTCGAGCTGTGAATATTTTTAGTTCGCTCTCGTCCTGTGCGTGTTGTTTTCGTGCGTCATGTGTACGTGTACGTGTACGTGAGCAGCGCGCTGCACGTTTCGACCTGCTTGCCATTCGTCGCTTGACATTCCAATTTGTTGCTATCGCATTCATTGCTTTGCCTTGTGGTGAAACTGTGACTTTTCTTGGTTCCGCCCCTTTTTGCTTTCTAGTGCAGCTATTAAGCTTGCCCAAATTCGATAAGGTTTGTTGGTCATGTGACTAAGTCGAATACCTTCTGACCGCTTTATTGGAAAAATGTACACCGCGGTAGTTACTATGCATAATTTACGTGGTCATGACAGTGACCAATGTAACGAGGGCGTCAAAGAATAATTCAGATCTTGATCGGGCGATCTTTGACCCGGTAAAGTAAGCAATACTAAATGTACAACGGTAAAGCAGAGCACCATCGTCGCTCATTGAAAACCTCCTTATTCAGTGAATTTGCGTCGGCTTTGATAAATGCGTCATTCCACACTGCCACGTTATCGTTGGCATCCGCACAAGTTCCAGGATGCACCCCAAGCTATCAGGGTCTTGCACTTAATTTGAATAGAACATTGGAGAACAATCGAGGATGTTGCGATGTATTCAGGCGCGGCCAGCGCCAAGCATTAACAAGTGTAATAGTTCTACCCGGTTAAAAAAAATCAAGCGCACATATCACTAGTAGATATGTCATCTCTTGGAGTAACTTGGCATGCAGCCCCCCCATGTTTTCCGTATCTGTGTTCCGAAACAGACGCTCACCTTGTCATGCATTGCTTTCCTTCAGATGTAATGTGCGCACTATCATATTTTTCACAGGACATTTTATCCTAAAGTGGCTTTGAGAGAAATGAGATTCCTCAACTGCTCGAAGCAAAGGACTTGACGAAGCCAGAATTCATAGCCCAGTGTTCTTCAACATTGACCTATTGCTCAGTCACCACCTTTATGTCGCCATGTGTTTTTGCTTGAAGTTGTTTTATTACTTGTATAAAAATACAGTTTCCCAATAATACTTCAGTAAAACTTGTTGTTGGGCCAGTTGTTGCATGCTACCAGAATATTAGACGACACAAACCACCGCAAACCACCTTTCGCCTATTCTTCTCGGTGGTTTGCGACGTCTAATATTCTTGTTCCAAGAATACGTTCGTTATTTACGAATCCATAATCGTCACAACACTGTAATCCCCGCTCATTTTTTATGTCTGTTTTGTTACTCAGGTTGACACACCCTCAGGAAATAAATGCTATAGCGCTTTCAAGACAGCGTGCAGGGAAGAATTTGGATAAGTTAGAGCGCGAAAAAAGACGACACACAAGAACAGACGACGACAGCACGTGCGTCTTTTTTCGCGCTCTAACTTATCCAAACCATGAACCAACACGCCCAGCAAAGCATTTTATTAAGTACAGGGAAGACAACGCTGCCGCATGGCATTTGGGCATCCATTTCCTGCGGCGTGCCTTCACTGTGCTCGAAGCAGCCTCAGATTCCAGGAGCCACGGGCACGTGGGCTTCGCTCCAGTGCGCTCGCCGTGACATCGCCATTAACCATTGCAGGCAGCCAAATTACCAGGCCGAGATTTCTCGGCTGAGTGCATGTTTGTTCTTGATTAAATTTGTCATTAAACTCATGTGTCTCTAGTAGTGTCTAACATGGAAAGTCGGGCTTCTTGTGGATAAGCTTTCCTGATACGTGCGTCTTGTAGCATTTATGAATCAACCCTCTTGCAGTGAGACTTGACTACGTCAATGCTTGAACTGAATCTATGGCCAACGATCCACTAGCTAGTCTCTCAATATTGTGGCTAGATGTAAACGAAATTGTAAAAACACGAGAAAAGTCACGTATTCCTGTAGACGTAATAAAACCTGTACCCCATCAGAATATATGAGCTTGAAACTGATCGTCTTAACAATTAGCAATTTTTTTTTGTTATGACAATCTCCGAGTACTTTTCAGAATCTACCGGGAACTAATATTCAACCCATATAGAGCGCTCCGAGTCACCTTATAAATGTCAAAATCTTAGCCACCGACCAAATCCTCAAAGTGGAAACAAGAAATTGCGCTGCAATAAAATCTGAACTATATTCATTCCATCACATCTTCGGGCTCCTTCATCAAACTTTTGCGTTCGTTTGCTTGTCTAACCGGAAAAACCCACCGATGCACGAAAATCTGCAGTTTTTTTCTCGCCATTTTTCGACATATTACGAACAGTTCCGAACGCTCATTTATGTCTTTAAAACGCAAAGCGAACATGGAGTGTGTGTAACGCCATCAGGGGTGTTTGTCGGACTGGCGCGACGGCTCACTTAAAGTTATATTTATTAAAGTAAGACGTTTGACTCTGCTTAGTCGGTTCACAGCACGTTGGTGGCCCTTTGCACCTCAGTAGAGTGAAAAAACTGTCGTAACATAACACATGTTCTTGCTCGGTAGCTTGGTCGCAACGGTAGCCCTCTATTACGCTTCGCCATAAGAAGTGGAGGCCCATAAGTTAGGAATAAATAATATAATAACCCATCATTGCATTTGGCTTTGAAATTCTAGATTGCGTGAGAATCAATTCGAGGCTATTTTTCGTGTCCCACAGCAAAAACAGCAATTTTCAATGGATTCTCGTTGCCCGCGGTCCACATGTAGCCCCATCTCAATCGCCTCGACAGAGGTCTTACCGTTCATTTTGTCACATTCAAAAACAAAGCGTAAAACTGGAAATGGTACCCCAATATCCTGCGTAAGAAGGAGTTTTCACAACATTGCGCTTTATTGTGAAAAAAAAAATTATGGCCGCTCTTCCCAAGCTTCTACTAACTACGTGGTAGGTCTAGCCAGAAATTGTAGTTCACTATCGAATTTTGAGAAATCGCCCGCTAAAGTCGGTGTCGATAGCACAGTACAAGTCTATCCCAAAAATTTCAAGATTTGTTTAACGCACAGTTCCATCAATCAACATCCACATTAATTGTGAATATGTTCGCTCTGATGTTTTCGTATGCTATTGGCCTGTTTTAACAACTGAGAACTAACTTTTCGATTTTTCGCTCTGATGTACGTTCCTCGTTTCGTAGGGGTATGAAATAAATGGATGGCATAACGCCCCTTCCACGCAAAGTCACCAGTTCGGATCCTTCCACTAAAGTGCAGTTATCTAAGTTGAAGTGGTGTATGCAGCCTTCGAACAGGAAAAGTACAGTGCTCACGCATTGAAATAGGACACTCGGAGCGCGTGGCCGCCAGTACATGTAGCGCCGCAAGTGGGTGCTCGCGGAACCAAGGTGTTGCACTGTAGTGTAGAGTGAGAGGGAGAACGTCGATGGAGAAGGATTACTGCTTCCGGTCGCCAACGAGTCAGCCTATAGTGTACCATGTGCCCACTGCCAGCGTGGCGCTGCAAAGCTCGCGCGCTTACGCATGTCGATCGAACTCCATGGCTTAGACGACTCATTCTGCGCACCTTGACAATGCGGCACGCTTGCTGTGCAAGTAATAAACAAGCTAAGAGATTGCGCCCTGTATGCGTTCGTAGAAATGATAAACATCTGCACAAAAGCACAGCAAGTTTATTTCGAGTTTTTGTATCGACAAAAAAGAAAAGAAGCAGTCACAGGCCTGTGTTTGTGGAGCATTGAAAGAGTGTATTAGTATTTTTTTTAGTTCGACCCTAGCAGCCAATACTGCGGCCATTCTGAGCCGCAAACTTTCGCTCAGGCAATCGGCCAAGGAAGAACGCGGCAGCTTCTGCCAATCTTGAACGGCCACCACAGGTTATAAGGGGTGCGCATCGGCGAGCCACTTTGGCCGGCATGCGAAAGCGCGGGTAACCTTGTAGTGCCACGGCCGAAACGTTAGTAAAAGCATTTCCCTTTTCGATGTGTGCTACCTGCAAGTTCACTCAATACAAACATTGCCCGGACCTGTCGCATATTCCCTTCAAGTCCTATATATATATATATATATATATATATATATATATATATATATATATATATATATATATATATATATATATATATATATATATATATATATATATATACCTTTTCAACTAAAAAAAAAAAACGAGCCTACATGAAATCAGACACACGCAGCACTCCTCGTTTGGGAGCAAGCCGCGCGTAAGATCACTCATGGCAAAAACACTTTAGCAAAAAAAGCTAAAATTTCGCAGGGACGCGAAAATATCTGCGTCGTTGTGAGCAGCTGATCACGTGTCGGCACAGCTTCGAAGAGGCACCGCGGACCCTTTCTCAGCAGTGCAGATAAGGCTTTGCTGCGCGAGCTGTTAAAGCTGACAGATACGTAAAAAAAAGCCTCCTCGAGGTCATCGACAGCGAGGACTCCTTCATTGCGAGAACATGGCAGCGTGCCTCTTGTGTGCACTGAAGATAAATACCAAGAAGGCTGCGCTGAAATTAAATTAGGCACATTGCGTTAATGTTCCAGATATGGGAGGGTTATGTGACTTGGGGATGTACTTTCTTACGAATAGTACAAGATCAAACATATGTACCCTATTAAGAATATAGTCCGCAGCAGTGGTGTCGCCGATATGATCGCGGCCACATTCGACGTAGTCGCATTTCGATGTAGGCGAAATACTAGAGCCCCGTGTACTGTGCGATGTCAGTGCATGTTAAAGAACATTAGATGGTTAAATTTTCCGGAGCCTTATCTTATCGCAGTTTTGGGACGTTAAATCCAGATATTATTATTATTATTATTATTATTATTATTATTATTATTATTATTATTATTATTATTATTATTATTATAACGAATACATAACAGACTCAAGCATGAGCTATTGTCAGCTTTTTCAGTAAGCAGCAGAATTTTACAAAAAATATTGAGAAATTTTCTAGGAGCTTTACTCAATTAATACATCAGTTAACAAAAAAGACCACTACCACGGCCTTAAAATATTTAACATGATTTTCTTGTTGCTTAGAACTAACGAAAGCAGGCGCATTTCAGTCAAGCATATGAAGCATTTATTGTCTTTAGTCGAACGGTCCACCGTCGAAGACGCATGGACGCTAGGCCGTTCTTGAGCTTCGTAACCGCCTTTGCAAGAGCTATTCTTCGTATAAAACACGCGTAGTCTGATGGCAATATTTGCATTTATAATCAACGGCGTGTAAGTACGATATTTGTAGACCTTCAAAAACACTGAAGGGTAATTTTAAAACAGTACAATTTTGAGCCAGTTGGTCAAGCATGTTAGGTGAAGAGAAATGCAAGATACGGAACAAAAATGCCTGGGTGTCAGGACTGATGGGGAAGGGTTATTTTTCTAGCATCAAATGTGTCAATCTACAGAGCATTCGCATTCAAATTCCTTGTTTTTTTTGTTATTTTCATTTACAATCTGTGGCATTAAATGCACATATTGCAACTTTATATCATTCATATATTTGTTACGTATTTTTGTGCATTAATAATGAGCTCTTTATAAACATTGCGGCAACTGATAACTCCATAAGCACCATGGCAAGTCACCGTGTCGACAAATCTGGGCAAATGGGAAAAGTGGCTGCTTGACCAGCTTTCGTCTTAGTTGGCGATTCACCGCGTGCCCAAGGGGCAACTTTAGTGCGAAGAAAGTGTGCCCTGTGAGCGCGGATAACGCGATATGTCTTTCGACTGCTCTTCTTGCGTGGCACAGCGTCACCACGAAGCGCGGAAAGGAGTAGTAAGCAACATCGGTAAACAGGTTGCGCAGTCGTAGCTTCTACAAGCGCAACGGAAGCAACAGGTTGCGGCGATGGTGAACCACCTTTTGACAGCTACGATTGTCGGCCTATTTTGCATCGGCGTCTTCAAGGCAACCAGGTTTGTAGCTATCGCTTTTATAATGCTAACATCCAGTCTTTTTTAACACTAAAAAGCGCTGCACGTGGGAAGCATTCCATCTCACAAATGCAATAATTTCAGAGTGCTGAACGTTGATGTCACTGCATACTTCCATAGTGGTTTCCCACTATAGTTACTTCTGTGGCCTAATGAATACATAACGCTAGCGAAGAGACGCTACAGACTACAGACATAGCGCGACACATTACGACTGCTACCTGCGGATCTTTGTCACTCTGTGAAGTCTGTTATTGGTGTCCGCTAGTATTATGAATTCATTGAGTCAGTACCAACTAGTTCAGATAAATGTTTTAACCTCTGTGACGCATTGTTATGCGAATCTAACGTTTAGTCTACAAAGTTCGATGTATGCAAATTTCATCGGTGGTCGTCTAGCTCCCCTTGGGCAGCACAAATATTATTAGGGCGTCCACGGTTTTCAATTATACAGTTAAAATACTGATTTTATATGTTCCTAATATACTTTGGTGTGATAAATTGATTATGAATTCAGGAAGTGACGTCCATCCACTATACTCCATCTCAGAAGTACCTTGGAGCACTGTGGAAGCTGAGGGGCTAGTTAGCCAATCGGAAAGGTGAAAGCCCCCCTCAAGACGTGTTCATGCGCATCGCGTCGTCTGCTCGTCGTCTCTTTGGCGTCAGCACGCCTACCTTGTGGATACTTACTCCTTGCAGTTAATACAAAACGCAAAAAGGTCAGCGGGAACGCCGCTTCACCGTTTCTTTAAGTTCAGAAACCCACTTGTACAGGACGTGTTCACTGGCGTTTGTGAGGAACGCGGTCCTTTTAATAACAGCGTTCCTACTGGCGTTTTGACCGAGGTATTTTTTGACAGCACGGTCGACGCACTTTCAGCAGAAATCACGTACCATTCTTGGGTGGAACAGCAATTTATTGGCACAGAAAACAACATAGATATTTGGGGTGTTTCGCATCGTCAACGCATCACCGACGCTAATGTTGTGGCGACATCTGCTCATTTAACATCAAACCACTTTCACGACTCTGCACCGCCTAGGTAGTCCTGGCAGCATCAAAACAAACGAGCGATCTAGATAAGAGTGAAAAAAGATACCTGGTGATGTGCCCTCAGCGTTAGATGAGACTAAGCGATGGCAGATTATAACACTCATTTCTTGCTCTCCGGGCAGAGAGGCAGTCAGAAGCACGAATTCAGATGGAAGTGGATGGTCTGGGGTGTATGGCGGCTGCCATGTTGCTGTACGTCATCGCGGTTAGGGTGGTTATTACGGCTACCAGCCGGTAAACTCTGCATTATTTCAGAAATTGCGAAGTGCATGCGCGAAGGGCCTAACGTGCCACGTATCGCTGTAATGCGTCATGCAAGAAGCACACCTAAAGCCCTTGTACTTCGTGGATAATTGAACAGTTAAGCCCGGTACTATATTATGTGCTGCGAAAGGATACTGCCTGCGTACGCCCCGTAGCTTCGGCAGTGCTGCAAGGTATTGGTGAGATGGAGTATAGGGTACAGTTACGCACCTTGATCTCCCAAGAGTGCCCGCAGTGACATATTACGTAGCAAAGAACGGCAGTTTCATGTACAGTAGAGACATTAACGCCAGTACAGCTGAGCGATGCAATTCCTGTTCTTGTTCCTCTTTTTTTTTCTGATGGCTTGGAATAAATTGACGTTCGCTAAGGCTGGAACAAGTTCAAGACAATATATTGATATTATTCAATACAGACTAGTCTCAAATGAGGGCAGATGCATAGAGACAGAGGGACTATTAAGAGCCGCTTAGAGTCACAGGGCTCTACATGGTGGGAGGGTATGTGGAAGTGGAAAGAAAGGAAAAGGGGAAAACACAGAGGTAGAGATAAAGAGGGACGAGCATGAATGAGTAAACATGTGCGCTGCAGAGTCGTATCCGTTGAGCTGTGCGAGGGAGTTGTGTGAGGGCAAGTGGCGAGAAGCGTGACAAACATGAAAAGCTGGTCATTGTTGAACATTTCCGACAGTGGACCCGCATTTGCGCTCATGGAACCAGATACGTTGTTACTCTGTAATCTGTGCCCAAGATACATCAATCTCAGAAATCTTAGCACGGTGTTTGTCTTTGTGTGGAGTTCCATATAGAGCATTTGTAAAGCTAAACTGATAGATATCGAAGCAACGAGCCCATTCTTGTTGCGCCTTTATGCGTAGCTGTCTCTCGATCCTATATCCTTAGTCTTAAGAGTGCGGTTTCTTTTCACGCAGATCCTGCTTGTGTCAAAGCGACGACCGAGGAAGAAACGCGATTCCCGGCATTGGATTATTCGCGGTGCCACTTACAAATTACAACAATGTAAGTCCCTTAAAGATGTTTTACCCTGCATTCATACCGAGAGTGCTGCCATTCGTGAGAATGAATTTACGACATAATATTTTGGAAAATGTTCATTTGCCGCTGAATTCTGGCCCGAATGCCCCAAACGCGGCCAGTAGCCTTCACGTTTTACTTGAGAGACTACAATTACAAACATGACGTTAACATAAGTGTCCGAAGTAAAGCTGCTTGACATGTGCACATATCAAGGCAGCGCGTACACACCAGCAGAGATTGTGGCACAAATCACACACCATAAGAATCCCAGGTGGTCAACATTTTTCTGGAGTCCTCAAATACGGTGAATCTCTTTATCATATTGTGGACTTGACAGGTAAACCCAGAAATTAACTCACCGACTAGCACATCTTTTATGTCCAACGGTTTGAAACTGTCGACCGGCCTTCATCAGAATGCGACCCTGATGATATATTCCAGTGCTCATATCACCTAAATGGCGCCGTACACTTCACACAGCATTCGTAACAGGCATCTTCACTTGCACGAAGCGATGCATTTTAATAGCACTTAGTAAGCGCTGTTCATAGTAAGGGCACGAAATGAGCATGCATTAGCGTACAGTATGAAGAAAGCTGCTGCCTTATTTTTTCGGGATAATTAGGTCTGTTGGTTATTTTGACAACAGAATGAAAAAAATCTAGTTGTGAAACCCACAGCCTTCTTATTGCAACTATTGGTACCAAACTCTCCTTGCAGCAAGTCGGTGTTTTTTTTTTTTTCATTCATTTGCTTTTATCGCAAGTACATCAGCTAGAATAACTGAAAATAATACGAAGCCTCGTTCATCTTCTGTACTACAATTTATATCAAATTTTGCCTCGCAGCTACAGTACTACTGCGACCTGAACATCGGCTCTCCGTGGCAATCCTTTAAAGCAGCGCTGGATACAGCTGGTGCCAGCTGGGTCCTCTCTACAAACTGCAGAGATGACCTGGAACTGTGTCGTGAGTAGATCATGCTGTAATTTATGCGCATTTACATAGTATTGCGACTAACCGGTTTCATTACAGCTAATCATAATACGCAAACAGTAAAATAACGCATACATTGAAACCTCATAGATCAGAGGCTGGGTCCGCGCTAGTTGGTACAGCGAGTTTATGAAAACGGCAAGCGCACGCAGACGAGAACAAGAAGACGACACAAAGAGCGCTACTTTGAACCGATATTTATTGCGACACAAACACGCCATATATGTAGTCTCTTCCCTCATGAAACGGTAACTGCGCATGCTTGGGAACTGTACTATGAGTTGCTTTCTTATTTCTACGCTATTTTTTTCTCCCTCTTTCCCTTCACGCTTCCGATTACAGGCTTTGTTATGCGCTAATAAAAAAAGCCTGTAATCGTTAGCACGAAGGGAAAGAGAGAGAGAAAGAATGTAGAAATAAAAGAGAAACTGATAGTCCAATTCCTCAAGCATGCGCAGTAACCATTTCATGAGTGTAGAGACTATATATGGCGTGTTTGTGTGGCAATCAATATAGCTGGAAGTATAGTGCTCTGTGTGTCGTCTACTTGTTCCCGTCTTCGTGCGCTCGTCATTTTCACAATCTTATGCATCTGATAAAAAATAATCCACGCCCCTGTAGGCAACACATGGACATATCTATTGCACACGCACAATACCACAAAAACTTGGAGGCCGCTTGAGGTTCGCCTTCAAAGGTAGAAAGCGATAGCGTAATCGGGGCCCCGTGCGCATCGCCTTCTCAATTCCTAGCCTGCCTTCGCTTCTCGGTACAACTCTCAAGCATGCCGCGAGGAAAACGAACGTCCGTGCTCGTAACATAGGCCGTTTCAAACTATCCTGGAATACCTACTGCAAGTACAGTTGTTAAATGCCCACTGCGCCGTCATTGGTCCTTTTGCGAGTCGGCTAAGGGCTCACTACGCGTCCGTATAAGGCAACAACACGCGAACGTGCGTAGCTGCTCACTTTGTTGATGCTTTTGCAGCTTACGATGATAGCATGTTTATGCGCTTTGTAATGGGTGGGCGTTTGCTCAATTCACATTTTTTTGACGCCTGGCGCGATTCCAGGCTTCTTCCCAACAATATTACATGGCGGAGACGACTCCGACTACATGGCATTCATATAGTGTTCTTTTTTTTTTTTTCTTCGAAGCAGCTTCAAACAATATTGTTGCTCAGTAGTAGAACACCTGCTTGCCACTCAGACAGCCTGGGTTCGATTGTCACTCAAACCAAAGATTGTTGTTATTTATTTTATTTGCATCCTTCTTGGGGCCTATTACCTTACAGAGGCGTAATGCGCATTTCGCTATTTGGAAAGTGGTGAATTATGGTGTAATGGGTACTTCGCAATACTACTTGCAGTAGGCGCCCGAGGAGTGTTTACAACGACGAATGTACAGCTCAAAGGCGTTCATTTCTCACGGCACCGTTGAAATGTTGACCGAGAAGCGAAGCGTGCATGGCACGCAATTGAGAAGGCCGATGCGAACAGGGCACGACAATGCTATCACATTCCTCTCTTAAAGGCGACGTTTAAGCGCCCGCCAAATTTTCATACTGCAGCGCAGCGCATTCCTGTTTTTTTTTAAGACTATTTTTTTTCCTATTTCTTTTTGCAAGGTTTCCGCCTTCTTCGCAGTATTGTTACAATAATGGCATGCCTCGAGTGGCGTGCCAATGAGTACATACTAGAGCAATAAAGTGGTCAAGTAGTAGATGAACGCAATGAAGCGTCTTGGGCGTCGCGCTGCTATCAGTGACTAATGACGAGACGGAAGCGTTGTGATTATAGCTTTCGCGACTCACTCACATTGTGTGCTTATACTCCAAACACGTAGGTGATCGCGAAAAGTACGACCCCCATGGCTCGTTCACTCACGTCGACGGCGTGGACGTCGCTTCGGCGCCATTCGGTAACGGCACCGTTCTTGGGAAAGGCGTCATGGGACCGACAGCAAGTGGCCGGCGTCATTGTGCCACAAATGCCGTTCCTGCGCATCGGTGACTTCGACGGCAAGAAAGACATCTTCTGGGGCACTCCGTCCAACGCCGTTCTGGGACTGGAGCAGGGTCCCCTCTCCTTCTTCGGTACGCTGGTGCGCGACAGCCTCATAGCGGAGCCACGGCTTGGCTTGTACTTCAGTCGGGACGACACGGATAACGGAGAGGCACTATTCGGTGGTACCAACAACGTGCGGTACGAGGAACCGCTGACATTCTTACCCCGCCCTCGGTTCATACTGGAATTTTCAGCTAGATGGGTGAGTAGTCGATTTTCCCTCTCTCTAATAGGCCCGATGTCAACAGAAAGTCCGCACACGTAAGCTGGAGGCTGTACAAACACCGTAACGACGCAACTATGTTGCAAACCATGTGACCCACAAAAATAACCAGCCAAGCACTCCGTACATTGTTAACCAGCGAAGATGAAACGTGCAGCCACGCTGTTTATCGCTGGGCCAATGTAGATGGCACATTATTGTTTTTAACAATTATACATTACCGGCGTTGTCCCTTGTAAGCTGTCTGCTGTTCGGGAGTTGGTGATATGCGTGGCCTACCCATGCTACACGCGAGCTAGGCTGCGGCAGAGAAAATGACGTCACTAACGGCGCCGCCGAAGGAGCGTCTCTCTTTGTCTTTCATTTTGTTTGCACTCGTTCAACATTCGCACCAGGCCTTCTTCAGTCTTAGCAGACCATGGATGAGTTGTGAAGCTTGTCGAATGTCTGTGGCACATGCTTAGGCGTGCGCACGAGGGGGGGCAGGGAAGGCGGCCACTCCGCTAGTCACCTAAGAGAGGGCGGGGGGAGCGCAAAGTCTGCCCCATACATTGACTTAATAAGGAGGGCGGGGCGCTGCGACGAAGGGGAACCCTGAGCACGCCTATGGGCACATACCTGCTAGGAGTTTTTGGAGAAGATAGGAGGGACAGATTTTGGTTTCGACTTCATATGCAGCCTCGCTGTAAGAGTAAAATCTGGCCGCGTTTGCGACAGCAATTTCTGGCGGCGAAATCCTGCTTTAGAATTCTGCAGATGCTATCTCCACATGATCGCTTGTATCGGTAAATTACATTCTTGTCACGTTGTCGTGACGTTGACGAAGGCAGCAGTCGGGGTGTTCAAGACAAAACTTGTTATTTGGGCGAACTTGTTCCAGGGAAACGCAAAGTCAAACTAGAAGCAATGCACTCTGCCCACGGATAGCGCCGAACAGAATGTCGGCTGTAGATAATCTTATCTGCTGTAAGGCGCGTCGCCATTTATACATGCGGCATCGAACATTCAAGCCTTATCGCTGGTGGCCGCGTTATTTCCAGAATGGAACTCAAGTGTTCGCGTTCGCGCGCGCAAGCGTACAAGAAGATTCTGAACTAGTTTGGAAGGTACGCAGACATTATCACGCGGTTTGCGCAAGGCAGTGGTTATGCGTGTAACGATCCAGTTACTTGAAAATAACAAAGGAAGTTCGCGTGGCATTATGCAGAAAACGAGAAAATGGCATGCTTATGTTTGGAGGTCACATTTAGGCTAATCCTTGTCCGGTTAGGTTCTTTTCTGGTATGCCAGAATAAAAATGTTACATTTCATATGACAGAACAAAACAACAAATTTCAAATGATAGGACGCTGAGCTACTTTCCAAGCGTTCCCTCATAAACATCAGCAAAACTTGGAGGGCTGTGTTTGGGCGACAGTCTCTACAAAATACTGCTTTAAGATGATCCAGAGCTTCATCTTTTGCCGCCGATTTGCACGACAAGATCCTGCGTCCTTACGGTACACTGTTTATGATTTAATATCATCAATTTGCCAATAATTGGGATGATTTGATTTGTCTTGGCTCCTGGTTATCTTTCCGGTCCTCATTCGAAAAGCGCTGTGCAAACTCCGAGCTTTCGAGCCCCGTATTGAGCGCGCTTTGTGTCGTGTTTCACTCGAAGTACCAGTTGAGCTGAGTGTAGAAATTACCGTTTTGCTTGAGACGCACACATCTTAGTTTGTAAGAGGCGGGTCCATTCATAAGCCTATTAGGAAATTTTGTATTTAGGCCTTTGCAATGTGACACTAGTCATATGTAACGTGTTAAATAAACAGGCAATATTAAAAAGGTAGCACTATACATCGCACTCAGTGATTAGCTGGCAATAACTTAGCTTCATTCCATTTTGACCACTCATGTGCCAACGTGGGAGCAGCCCGCTTCGGACTAGGAAACAAGCACGACCTGTCGGGTTTAATTAACGTTCTTCCGTCCACACGCCAGACCAATCCATGGCGCTTAAGCTACATGTTTTTACCTTTGATGGCACGAGCAACATCCGCCCATAAAAACAAAAATAATCATTTTAAAGATGTTACATGCACGACACACAGATTTCAGACATCTGGAGTTGTTCAGGATGCTCATGAACCTATGCGCGCGTAACCTGCCTTCCACCGCCACAAAAATAAGGACCTGTCACGTCGGTGTGACTTCATTGGTTAAAGACCTTTGCACTTTATTCTTTTTTTTACTTTTCCATAACAAGAATCGAAATGGGGCCTTATGGACACTACTGCTTCGCGGGATGCATCGCCAGGCCAGCCACAGCTGACCCTTACATAGGAGGGCCGCCCATTGAAATACAGCGAATAAACAATGACATGGGAGCCATGAAAGTGGATAGTGGAGAGGTAAGACAGTTTCAATAACCATTTTTCTCCATGCTCTAAAATATTTGTTGGGGCTCATAAGCGTTAGTATACCAGAGAGTGACACCGAATACAGAGTATATCTCTGAGACCTTTGCGGAACATTAGCTACTTCAAACGGTGTTTGTCATGGCAATAATATAAGCTGAGACTATATAGCATTCACCATGTTTGGCATGAAAGCAGTAGAGAGATATATGTTCTTTTTCGGATATACGTCACAGCGTCAATTTACTCTGTGCAGTGGATGCTCAACTGCGACACCATCAGGCAGCTGCACGACATCAGATTCACCATAGGGAATCGGACGTTCGTCCTCCAGCCGGAGCACTACGTAGTCCAGGTACGAGTATACTTGTCTTTCAGTGTTCTTCGGACACCTCTGTGAACGACACCAGGCATGTACCATACCATCTGTCCAGCTAACGTACGCTGCATTTAATTTGTTTACGCTGTTGTGTACACTAATGTGTCTACGCTCTCCAAGGTTTGCAGTTTTCTATGCTAATATTTGCTCATAATACCTGAGTCGCGTTCATAATCTAAATGTGATTAATCTAGATTATAATTATTTGTATCTGTATTCCAAACTACGACAAATTGTTGAAGCTTGTTTTTATTCATAATTCTTATCTGTATGTGGTAAAGCCGACTGGGGCGTTGCATTAAACACAAATTCTTTAATTTAGCACCAGTCAGCAATCCTAACCAAATGTGTTTTGAAGTAAAATTAATTTTCATGCAAGTAAGTACGTTCCACAGCATAGCGTTCATGAATCAGTTTCTCCTCTGTGATTACCTATAGAATTTTGAGCCAGCAAATGCAGAGCCTTCATGATTGGGTTCCTGTACCTCATGGCAGCCGTCGCTGGCCGCCGAATTTATTACAACGTGTCGTTACAAGATAATACTCTTTTCTACACGATTCAATTGTCGTGCGCAGGACTTCAATGGCTAACACACAATAGCGCGCATGCTCACATGTTTATCAGGATAAATCGTTGCATTATTACTACCATGTTTCGCCTACAAGAATCACTTCGCTATTGAAGAAAGCTTTTTAATGTCATAAGCAGTTTAACGTTCTTCGCTAGAGATCTGTGCGCTAATCATAATTTGCACAACTGCTGAACGCGTGCCACACACACACACACACACACACACACACACACACACACACACACACACACACACACACACACACACACACACACACACACACACACACACACACACACACACACACACACACACACACACACACACACACACACACACACACGCACACACACACACACACACACACACACACACACACACACACACACACACACACACACACACACACACACACACACACACACACACACACACACACACACACACACACACACACACACACACACACACACACACACACACACACGTTAGACGCCTGTGTACTGGGCGAGATCAGCGAGCGTACGTCAAACAACACATGGAGGTCGAAATTATCCGGAGCCCTGAGTCGCCTTGGGAAGTTAAACCCCAAAAAACAAATCAAGCAATGAACAACGAATGAACGATTGTTTCGCAAGATATTGAAGCATTTGCCGAAATCTAGAAAGACCTTAATAGAAGAAATATGCGCACATAATACTACATATAAAGAGGTTCTGGGCAAACATTTGGACACTTGCTGTGCCCAGGCTTTCTCCATTGATATTTCTACTTGAATTGACTAAGCATAGCCGCGTCACTTATATAATGAGAGAAGCAAAAGGTGCGAAAATCTGGAACAGCTCTTTAGTTTCCTGCGATTGCGTTAACTCACTCACTGACTCGTTGAATAACTTCAATTTCAAGTTCGGTTTCTGTTCACCGATTTGAAACACATATACTGAGTTGCCCTGTATGTGTTTTAGGTATAATAGTGGTACTTGTGTTTCCTCATCTATTAGCTTCCGTGTTATGCAATACACGAAAGGAACCACTATGGAATCATCATCACTATAAATAAAGATGATGATCCTAATAATCGGCGTGCGCGAACAGTGAGAGCCCGCCCGAAAGGTTTGAAGACGATATGTTTGGATGATCACCTTCATAATCGGCATTAGTGCACCGACTTAACAAAACATGTTTAGAAAGGAGGATGCAGATATGTTCAATTTGTCCTCCAGAGACCTGGAAGATAACAATATGTCAGACCAATTACGGCACACAAATGTTGAGACACAACCTTCCAGGGTCATTAAACGCATGCAGCAATAAGAACAACGCACCGGAAAGGCCCTCCACAAAGGAACTTCGTTCACTTTCCATCACCACCTGGCTCGACTTGATCGGTGCCGAAGGGGAACGTTGACTGGTCGCGCAGGCGGTCGAAACGCTCGGCCTTTAGACTGTGGCTCAAATAAAAGTCTATGACTACTACTACTACTACTACTACTACTACTACTACTACTACTACTACTACTACTGCTGCTGCTATTACTACTACTACTACTACTACTATTTTTCTTTTTTTAGCTTCGCAATTGACCTTCGATCATGTTGTGATACCCGCTTTTGAAGAAATGTACGGTGCTCATCAAGGCTACTTCAATTGTTTCTTCATTAACTAATGCGTCTTACATTATTTTCACCTGTGCAAGTTCAACATTGGATTCTGTAGGTACGAGTGTTCTTTTTTTTTTGTAACGTAAGTTGTTCCAATGTTTTTATATTGATTGATCTTTCGAATCAAACTGCGTCGTATTGTTGCTGATAATTGTGTGTCTCGATGCTTTTAAAACCTTGCTGTTTATTTAGCCTGTTTATTAACCATGTCACTTCATAACTATCGTCTTGATCTTTATGATGCGCAGCACAGTCTGCTGTAAACGCGCCAAAGTGCCCTTTTCGGGGGCCGGAGCTAGTCAAGCTGCTTCTCAGCTATTTCTCACGGCCTCCTTCATCTGGCTCACGAAAAATAAAGGGCTTATTGTTATTACTTGTGCGCATTACCAATTCGTTATGCTTGTCTTTGGCGCAGCGCCACACTTCTAACGGGAAGCGCTGCTACAGCGGTTTCATCGAGGCCGTTGCCAAGGGAGACGTCACGTGGCACCTTGGTCACGTGTTCCTTAGGCGAGTCTACACAGTTCTCGAGTGGCCAAGGAATGGCTCTGGCTACGGACAAGTCGGCTTTGCCTACGCTCGCTGAACTCATCCCCCCAACTGCAAGAAACCGCGTTCATCATTCATATATGTCACGATAACGATTTATCGAAAATTAGATTTTTTTAACGAAGAGAATGTTCGTGCAGAATCGCCACATAGTCGCATTAAATATTTAATAATCAAAGAACGCGTGTTTGGAGTGTGTGGTAATTTTCTATAAAAGCGAAATATTGTTGATGGGGTGGCAGACACTTGAAGATGTTGCGTACAAGAGCACCACCGCATGAAATTATAGGAAATCCTTCCGCGGAATCCTAAAGGGAATCGCTTCACAAACTTGCTTTTCATCGTCATCGATGGCAGAAAGCCTTTTAATTAAAATCATTTGAAGAGGGGGTTGAAGGCGTCTATGTGTAGCGCCATCTAGTAATTTAAAGAATTATATTTCCTGATAATATTCATAGCAAATAAAAAAAGCGACAAATGAGCACACAGCCATTCACATGCATGAACCTTGCAAATCGTACAGTTCTTAGAGTTTGCGGACTACTTACTGTTCACACAATAAAAACGATTAAAAATAGAGACGTTCTTCTCCACTCCCAAATGGCATCTCTCTGTACTAACGCACTCCAATCTCAGCGCTGATTTACTGAGAAAGAATTGCTTCCTAAACAATAAAGTGCAAGGAAACATGAGATAACATATTCCTCTACACGGCCATGGAGCAGCTCGCGTAAAACTGGATGGCATAGCGTATGTGGTGTCAGCCGGGTAGTTAGTGAACCTGCCTCGTAGAACTAAGCACTATGGTTTGAGTACCAAGCCAGTGAAAGCGAACAGAAGTCTGCAACAGTCACCAGATCATCAGCGGTAGGCATAACGATGATTCGACTTGTGTGCAGTCTTGCTGGATAACTGCGTGTGAATGTCTTTTGTATATTTTAGGGGCGAAGCTCCTAAGGGTGTGGGTCTGTCCCTCCTCTGTAGTTGTCGTAGTAGTAGTAGGTAGGTAGATAGGAACGTATAGTGGAATGTACCCGCTCCACGTGATAAAGATGACGATGACGCAGTATAGTGGAATGTACCCACTACACGTGATAACGATAAAGTATAAGCGCGTTCCAGTATAGTGGAATGTACCCACTACACGTGATAACGATGACGATGACATCATTCACTTCGTCGATATGGCGTGCTTTTAGGGGCGAAGCTCCTTAGGGTGTGGGTCTGTCTCTCCTCTGTAGTAGTAGTAGTAGTAGGTAGGTAGGTAGGTAGCCACGTGTAGTGGAATGTACCCACTCCACGTGATAAAGATGGCGATGACGCAGTATAGTGGAATGTACCCACTACACGTGATAACGATGACAATGACGCTGATGACTGTGAAGTATAAGCGCGTTCCAGACCACACATTCTCTTTCTGCCATGGATGAAAACGATCGAGCTTCGCCCACTCATCATCATTCACTTCGTGGATATGGCGTGATTTTTTTATTGTGTTCTTAACCAAACAAACAGTACACCTCTCGAGCGTACAGACATCACCTGATTCATTACACGCGGGATGCGCATGCGTCTCCGATGTCATGACAGCATGAAGACGGCGGGAGTGCGCCGAAACGAAGCATGCCCGCTGCATTTCGACGCAACCATTATCTCCCTGCAAGTCCACATTTGGTGTGCAAGTCAGTTCCAGTCCTCATGAGTTTACCGTTTTCTGTCTTCATGAAAGGTGCCATAATTGATTAGGAAACATTGTGAAGACAATTTGTTAGAAAGAAAACAAAAGGGAGAAGGCATATAGGTAAACCGTATACATGTCCACTTCGCTACCCTAAGCTGGGGGGAATGGCAAAGGGGAATATAAAGATGAGAGAGAAGTGGGAAGGAAAAAATTACACCATCTCCCGCTAAAGGGAACCATGTGTAGATGTGAAGCAGCGGGCGCCAACGCTTACACTGGCGGCGGCGTTGACGCTGGCGCTCATCGCGGCGTTGCGCAGGAAAGAAACCTAGGGAGGCGCAAAGCACGCAGTGATGGAGAGGTGTTTCCTGCTGGAACATGCCAATCTCTGCTAATGGGCAATGAGAGACAGAAGACTCCGACTGGGCACAGAGACCCGCAGTCCGCTTTTAGTTAACGCACACGCTGCGAATTTTTATTGTTCAACAACGCACAGGAGAAATCTCCCACCGGCACCACCTTGGAGGTCAAGATCCACTGCCATATATACGTGATGGCCAGTGAACGGTTGTGCAGCGCGAGCAGTCGGTTTTTTCAACCAAGAAACTCGCTAGCAGACGCTGCCTGCGTCTGCGTCGCGAGGCGAGAGAGGGGTGGAGCGTAGGAGAGGAGGGAGAGGGGCGGGGGGGGACGCGCATGCGCAGTGGGAGTGTGGACGCCGCGGGCAGGGATGCCTAGAGGGGGGGGGGAGCGTAGAGGAGAGAGAGGGGGGGACGCGCATGCGCAGTGGGAGTGTGGACGCCACGGGCAGGGATGCCTAGAGGAGAGAGGGGGGAGCGCAGGAGGGGAGAGAGGAGGGGAGGCGCATGCGCAGTGAGGGTGTGGTTGTCGCGGGGAGGGATGCCTAGAGGAGAGAGAGGGGGAGAGGAGGTTTTTTATTTTTATTTTTTTGAAAGGGTTTGCGCATGCGCAGTAAGGGTGGGCACGCGGCACACCACCACCACCGGATTAAGCTTCGCCATAAGATGCTTCACATCTAAAAAGGAAATGAGCAATAAATTCAGTGACGCGGGCGTGTCAGTGGCACTATAAAATAGTGAAAGGCGTTCGCTCAGGCCCGTGTTCCTCAAAAAGTACAAAAGTGCATAAGCTGCATGGTGGGCCGACGAGCGATGCGGATGGTGCTCCAGAAGCATCTGCACGGAGAGTGGCCCATTGTGACCGAAAGTGTGGCGTGAGAGGTCTGCAGCCATTTTCTACGCCACTATACACTCGAGTCGCCCCTGAAAGACGAACACTGTCTAACAGTACGGAATTACAGCAGATGCCAGGCGCTCTGTTGAAAGTGACACAGAAAAAAGGCTTCCTCGCACTTTCGCCATTGCATAAATTATGAGAAAAGCACGACGAGACGCGTGCTCCTTGTCGCTCTCTATCTACTGTATGTAATTCCGTAGGAAGTCCACAGTTATGTTCGGGGCAGGCGAACTGTGGCTGGTCGGTAGACGGCACCTGACGAACCGCAGTGGGCATAACAACATCCCGTGGAGCTTAGAAAGTGAAAGTGCATTTAATGCTATTGAGTTGGCCCTGAAGGCCGCACCTTCATTAAGTGCTCCACACCCGTGTAAGGAGTTTGTGCTAACGACTGATGCTTCTGAAAGGGGTGTAGGGGCTTGTTTGGCTCAAGAGACAGATGGCGATCAGAAACCTATTGCCTTCTTCAGTAAGAAACTCACTCCTCAGCAGGCAAAGTGGTCGGCAATAGAAAGAGAGGCATTCGCCGTTGTGTGGGCGCTTGGCCGATTGGACACCGGGCTATTTGGCACCAGAATAAAGGTTGTGACTGATCACAACCAGCTCACCTACCTGACCCGCTTCCATGTCATCTAGTGCTCGCCTGACCCGCGGGGCCTTGGCATTACAAAACTACGACATCACATTTGCTCGCATAAAGGGATCACTTAAAAATTACACCATCTCCCGCTAAAGGGAATCATTTGTAGATGTGAAGCAGCGGGCACTAACGCTTACACTGGCGGCGGCGTTGACGCTGGCGCTTATCGCAGCGTTGCGCAGGAGAGAAAACTGGGGAGGCGCAAAGCACGCAGTGGTGGAGCGGTGTTTCCTACTGGAACATGCCAATCTCTGCTAATGGGCAATGAGAGACAGAAGACTCCGACTGGACACAGAGACCCTCAGTCCGCTTTTAGTTAACACGCACGCTGCGAATTTTTATTGTTCAACAACGCACAGGAGAAATCTCTCACCGGCACCACCTTGCAGGTCAAAATCCATTGCCATATATACGGTGTGGCCAGTGAACGGTTGTGCAGCGCGCGAGCAGTCGGTTTTTTCAACCAAGAAACTCGCTAGCAGACGCTGCCTGCGTCGGCGTCGCGAGGCGAGAGAGGGGGGGAGCGTAGGAGAGGAGAGAGAGGAGGGGACGCGCATGCGCAGTGGGAGTGTGGACGCCGCGGGCAGGGATGCCTAGAGGAGAGAGGGGGGGAGCGTAGGAGGGGAGAGAGGAGGGGAGGCCCATGCGCAGAGAGTGTGGTTGCCGCGGGGAGGGATGCCTAGAAGACAGAGAGGGGAAAGGAGGTTTTCTTTTTTTAAAGGGTTTGCGCATGCGCAGTAAGGGAGGCCACGCGGCACACCACCACCACCACCGGATTAAGCTTCGCCATAAGATGCTTCACATCTAAAAGTGCGCCGATGCCTTGTCGTGGTTGGACAGCGGGGATTAGTAGAGGAAGCCGAGGGTACGGGCGGAAGGTTGTTGTCTTTTTTTCCCTTTTTGTTGACCAGTACAATAAAATGGGCCCGTTGTGAAGTAACAGTAGGTAATTTTCTTGAATTAGGCAGACAGCAAAAGCATGGTGTCTGAATGTCGACTAATTGCCATTGTGCTCCAAGGAATGTACGGGACAGGGTACCGCCTGCGAGTGACGTTCCGTCCAGCGCGCTGGTGTGTCTGCCCAGTGGCGTAGCCAGGGGGTGGCACACCGGGCACGTGCCCCCCCCCCCCCCGAAATTTTTTTCGCCATGGCATACATAGCGAATAATGGCCATTTCAAGGAGGTGCCCCCTCCGAAATCAAGGAGGTGCCCTCCCCCCCCCCGAAAAACATTTCTGGCTACGCCCCTGTGTCTGCCTGAGCGTGTTTCTCTTCCTTTTTTTAAATGCGAAGCATTTCTTAGCGAACTTCGGCGACTTTGAGCGTATCTATCTATTTATCTATCTATCTATCTATCTATCTATCTATCTATCTATCTATCTATCTATCTATCTATCTATCTATCTATCTATCTATCTATCTATCTATCTATCTATCTATCTATCTATCTATCTATCTATCTATCTATCTATCTATCAAGCTATCTATCTAGCCGCCTACGACTTTGTGCTCTCCTGGCCGTATCGTTAATGGGATTTATACCAAATTTGGTATGGCATAACATGACTGTATGACGAACATAAATGGCTGGTTATATCATGAAAATCATGACTAACTTGTCATGAAAAGTATGATTTACATGCCACGCTCATGGCGCGCTCGCGGCCGTTTCGTTAGCTTGATATACACCAAATTTGGGATTGAGTGACGTGACTGTATGACGAACATAAATGACGAGTGGTAATATGGAAATCATGACTTCATGAGCGACATGACTTGCATTCCACGCTCATGGCGCGCTCGCGGCCGTTTCGTTAGCTTGATATACACCAAATTTGGTACTGAGTGACATGACTGCATGACGAACATAAATGACAAGTGGTAATATGGAAATCACGACTTGTCATGTGCGACATGACTTGCATGCCACGCTCATGGCGCGCTCGCGGCCGTTTCGTTAGCTTGATATACACCAAATTTGGCATTGAGTGACATGACTGTATAACGAACATAAGTGGCAGGTGGTAACATGAAAATCTTGGCATGCATGTAATCTACGATGCCATTTACATGCCACGCTCATGGTGCGCTTGCGTCCAGTTCGCTAGCTTGACATACACCAAAATTGCTATATCGCGACGTGACTGTATGGCGAACACAAATGACAGCTAGGTGGTAACATGTACAACATGACATGCAAATTACGTAAAGCATGATTTGCTCCTTCCTGGCTGCTTCGCATTACATCGATTCCCACAGTGCGTGGGATCTGCCGGCTTTTTTTCTTCGTGTGCGTATGTGTTCTCCTCCTCGTGGTATTATGCGTGACATCGTGCGTTGGACTGACCGCAAACAATTTGGAAGGGAGACATCTGTGATAGCGCTCTATAAGGATGTTGGGTGAATTCTCTGTAACATATTGTTTCGTTGTTTTTGTGGTTGTTGGTGTATGATGTTTGGTCACTTGCCTAAAGTGCGATGAACTGTGAAATCCACACTTTAAACGTCGGCAGTGCATTTGAGTGGGAACACCCCCGTCCCACCCCACGGAATTCTTTAAGTTGTATGTACAACAAGCGTACATACAACATTCTTGGGTTGGAAGGAGTTATGTTCGGGGCAGGCGAACGGTGGCTGGTCGGTAGACGGCGCCTGGAAGAAAAGGGGACGTAATGAAAAGCGGCTGGGGAGACGGGCCGTAAAGTCGTTCGCCCCTGCACACGCCTTTGTCGCCGAACCCCGCGACCTTTTGTTCACCGCACCTTTCACTGGTGAATCGCCCGTGCGGCGGAAGCGTTGTCACAGAGAGCCAGACTGACAAACAACTTGTCCCCGCCGCGGCGCCCCTGCCTACAGGATGATGTGGTGGCGTGTTTTCACAGTAATGGTGGACAAGCGGCGGCACCTTGTCTCAGACGAACTCGAGACAGGCGACCGGCTGTCTAGAACAAGCTTGTTGGTCCCGCGGCGGTATACTTCAGTTGTACCTCGACTGAATGACTCATTACTTCCGTAGCTGGTTTCCTGCAGGATAAGGGCAGCAAATTGTGAGAACGTGGAGGCGGAGACACGTCTCTGAGAGAAAGAAAGTTGTTTGCTTCATTGGTGGAGCATCAAAAGGGGTTGGTCCCACAAGGCGATCTCAGACGAGACGGAAGATATTTAAGGGAGAGAATAGGGGAGGAGGAGAGCTTGGTGCTCGAGGAGGAGATCGGGAAGAGCGGACAGAGGTCGTGCTTGGCGCCGACTCCGAATCATGGATGAGAAATACATCGAGAACTGAGTTTTGATGTCTGCAGTGTGTTAAGTGCTTGGAAGGAAACGTCTGGCGTGGATCCAGCCCAGTTGTCATTGCGAGGTATGTTTAGTGGCCGCCCCGGCCTTTGCTTGTAACTAAGTGTCGGTGTGTGTAAATAAACTGAAGTTTGCCAGGAACTGAGCAACCTGACCAGTTCAGTGCTTCAACGTGTCGCCGTGGTCATCCGAACCATCGGGATCACCTCCATCACCCAATCTTAACTTCCACCATGCCAGCATTCACGTCTGGGCGAACTGTTCCAGAGGCGTACGAAAGTGATGCGCAGAAATCTGAAGTGAATTAAGAAAACCAAAGCCGAGGAGGGAGTGGACGTAAGACTGCCGGTGCGTACTCGGAAGCAGCATGCCTTATCATCAGCGCGCTCGCAAAAACATACGGCGGTTCAGAAAGCTTCACTTATATGGTTCATGTTGCCTAAACGGTTCATGTGCCGAAAACAACGGAATAATCGATGCAACAATTCGTTAGTTGAGTTCTCGGGGCATCACTCTTCGTGAGTACGGGTCCAAACAGAAGCTAACAATATAGGTTAGTCTGGTTGTCTCCACGTTCTCTCACCACGGACGCCAGTGCGTTTGTCTGCGATGTAACTCCCGTAGACAAAGATTTAGTGCTGGTTCCGTTGCTCAGAGTACGTACCCTACTCGGACAGTTTTGAAAACGTGTTTCGCTTTCAGCTTGCTGTAACAGCGTGCAACGGCGCATTGCTCTGCGTAAGTGCGTATTGCATTGCTAAGCACGCCCGAAGTTGTAAGATATCGGTTGAAACATATTTCGAAAGATGTTACGCACTGTCAAAGGCCACATTCCTGAAATTTTTATCAATTTAAGTGTGTCATGCCTACCTTGCCACTAGGCGTAGCTTTTTTACAGCACTTTCATTCACACGTTGTCGATAAGAATTTAGAGGCCGCGCATCTGCAGGTTCGTCCCAACGCACCCAAAGTAGTTTACAGTTGCTCATCGTTGCTTCGAGAAAATACATGCAGCGTCTCACTAAAGAGTGCATATGCTCGACGTAAAAGCGGGCTGAATAATCGTCGCGTACAGCGGCATCATGTTGAAGACGTCGGTTAGGAAAGAGAAGGTGTAGCCTGGGACATGAGTTACAAGTATATTTAATGAAGGTAAGTATAAATAAAGCTATAAGTTTAATAACGACGTTCTAAGTATATTTTAAAAAAATTAAGAGCATCTCTGGTAATTATTCCTTTCGCATTAGCATCACCCTACATTGGCGTAATTAATAGTCAGCACAAATAACGGCTTTAGAGATATCTACACATCCCGCTGTGTCACTTTCAGATGCATTTTAAAAGCTCGCTGTATGCTTGAAAGTGTGACGCGCTAATAGGCGAGCAGGGCAGTTGTTCATTATGCAGTAACAGCTGCGTATCACGTACTTCATGCAAGATATCAAGATATATAGCAAACACGCCTTAAACCGCTTATTGTTCAGCACGAAAGCCATAAAAATAAAAGTAAAGAAGTACCCAGAAGAAGGCTTTCTTCGCTTGCGACTTTTTTTTTTTCGAAACTGCCACGACGAAGGCATGAGAATTAGTACGGCGAAGTTAGCGGCGTCTACTTTTTAATGAAAACGTCGCTTCGATTCTTCGTATCGAACAGAGCAGAAGACTGCCGTAAATATATTTCTCATTCATTTTGCTAGAAAAATGTACTAGTCTATTGAGTGCGTGTTAATTTTTGATAAAGTTGTTTGGCAGAAAGGGGAAGACGCACTTCCGCCATAACATTTCCCGTTGAAGAACGATGAACAGGTTCGATCTGGAAGATTCCTGGACCAAACTGTGTGCTTATTGTGAAACTACACATCAACGTAAGTATAAATATATTCGGTTATGGAGAAAGAGAATGCAACATGTTTCATAATCAGTCATCGACATTGCTCAAGTGTACAGTAGGTCATTTCGAGGACGCGTTGGCGCTCTTTTGTAACACCCTATCAGAAAATTTCCTTCCTGGAAAGGTTGCTACTCCGTTACACCAAACATTTATCAAGTGAAAAACGGTCGGATTTAATACACAAGTGTCGCAAAAGCGAAATAAGAAATACGACAGCAGCATTCCAATAAATCAACGCCAGTAACGTGCGTAAAATACTACTGTTTCGTTTATATTTGGTCAATTATTTTGATGCAATACAAAACATTGATCAATGAAGAAACAACAATTCTTGCCAAATACGCCTGACGAAAATTAGAGTACGCTGTGCAGATTGTTAATTGGATAGCGATCCATGCGATAAACAGAAGTCAAATAAGTTTCGCTGCAATGGCAACGTTATTTGTTAGGCCTAGCAGCGTTAGATAAGGGAACAAACGTGTATAATGATGACACCATCAAAACTATTTGGTAGATGAGGCTGATCAAAAATTCATTTGTGGCTATTTTTGTTTTGAAGCCACGATAAAATAATCATAATGTCTGACTCTGAAGGCCTGACTAGGAGTCGCCATACTGTTACTCTAGCCCTCCGCTAACCAATGAACATCTATAACGCTAAAGCTCAATCTCAGCATGCACTTGTAACACGTGAATTTGTATGCAGTGTTTGGACATCCTGATTGTGGACAACATACTTTACAGCGACAGGCTGGCAGGCTGGCACTGGCTTTAATAAATATAGTTCCACAGCAGTATTTTTATTATAATTATAGGTTTGGGTTTCTAACGTTATTAACACGTACACATCCTATTTATAATATACGCTTCGAAAATCGATGGCAGCACAGCCTCTTTTTGCGCGAAAGTAATTCGACTGCAACACCGAGTCACCATGGTGCAATAATATGAAGCTCCTCTTTAAATGTCCTGAACGGAAGTGACACTAAACATCATCTAACAAAATTTGCGTATTTTATTTAAAACAACCAATCCTAATTGGAAACATGCAATATATGCGGCTCTCTAAAATTCTGCCGCCACTCGATTTCTGAAGGTGGTACAAACGTTCCCTCTAATTACTTTCAGGTCGAGTGCGATCATCGAAACCTGCGCCCGAAATGAAAGCAACTAGCAGTGTCAACTTGGTATTTTCCTTCTCGCTTTTGTCGGCGTTGGGAGATGTCGAAAGTACTCGAACCAAAGCCAATGGTGAGCTCTGAATTGCGAATGATCAACCCTTGTCGTTTAGCACCTTCCCGTGCCGCAATAAAATCGAATTAGTTCTTTACAATGAGTGCGAAGCGGCACAACATGTGCAGTCGCGCTCAGTATGAGTTGCAACCCGGGAATCATGAGTGACGGAGCCCCGAGCCTGAACGGCTCTCATGGCAAACATTAAGTTGGTTGATAGAATACTAGTGACTGGAATAGTGTCAGCCTCAATAATGTTTGCTATGTCGGCGTCGCTTTGCAGTGCAGCGACACTTTGGGCATGGCCGCATGGGCAACATGTTCCAACTCATATTGGGCGAGACCGTACATATACGACAGAGACACAGCTAGCTCCCACGGTTGGTTGTACTGTAGCCATGCTCCTAATTTCTCGCGTGTGTCACTTACCATTTGACTACCCGTACTTCCTGCGCCAAAGTGTAGGTTAGCTGAACTTTATTGGACCTTCATTTCCCCTTAAGGGGAGATGCGATTCGGAAAAAAAAAGGTTGTGTTCATCTGTAGCCTAGGGCAATGAAACTTTGCTCTCTATATCCTCCTCAGACCCCAGTAAATTTGTGGCCACACAGGTGAAATCAAAACACATTTTTCGGAATGCACACGCAAACTTTATTACACAAGAAAAAATTTGCGCCTTTACGGCAAACAGCTTTTGCACACCAGTGTGTGCATTATAATGCACACTGGGATCTTAATGCGTAGGAAACGAATAACACTCGCCTATAACAGCTCTATATTTGCTCGTGCAAAAGCACTCTTGTTTGTTGTGAAACAATTTTGTAGCAGTTTCTGGGCAGATGTGATGCCTAGGAAGACGCTCTCCTACGGAACTTTGTTCGCTGAGAACATCCTGAGTTTCGGCATCTCGAGGAAGATACCTGATTTACAAGCTCCGGCATGTGGCCTTGCTCACGCAGTTCTTGGCTCAGGAGGCACCTTGGCAGCAGCTTTCTGGGTGGCTCAAGTTCAAATTCGGCACTACACCTGTTTTTCGACACTAGGTAATGGGCAAAAAACAGCCTCATCGTCAGACAATTAGAGGTCCTGAGGGGCCATTGGTGGTTATTGTCTCGATAAGGCGTTCAGCCTTTTCATCAAAGATTCCTCGATGAAACAAACGCCACAGCTTACCGCCAAAAAGCTTAATACCAACTGCATGATACTAGCATGTGTACGCACGCCAAAGCACATATCGAGACCGAGTGCATTATAATGCACATTTGAAGAAAACGGCTTGTGATAATAAAAATACTGCCTGTAAGGTTACATGACATGTGGAAATTATTCTTAAGTCTCCCTTCCTAAGTAGATTGAAGCAACACTTTAAAAAAATATTACTGCATGATCATTGAGTATTTTGGGACTTTATTGGACGCTGTCAGTAGAACGTCGAAGACGAGAATTCCAGCCATGTTTCAAAGTGGGAAAGCATGGCTTCCAGTGTAGTGTGCTTTCTGTAATGCTGACCAGTTGACAACACGTGATCGAGAATGCGATTGCACCAAGAATGTTGGCTTGAATAGTGTCGCAAATATCCAAAACCGGAAGAGAACAAATGTGCATTTTAATGCACGCGGGGTCTGAAGAGGATATAGGCTTTTATGCTGATTTCAAATGTAATTATTTTTATAGTGTTATTGCATAGTTTCTGTTTTGTGCCAGGACAATGTGTAAAGTATATACTTCGCTTTGGACAAACATTTTATGCCACTAAACTTCTTACAGTTCAGTTCAGTTCAGTTCACTTTTATTTCCTTTAGAGCCCATATTCAGGGCTGTGTTACATAAGGGGAGTGAGAATAGAAAATGAAAGAAATAGAGCGATGAACCACTTCACATTGCAAATGATCAGTTATGCGTTCTTAGAAACTAGATGATGAGGCACTGTTGAAGATGTTATAAGGCAGGTCGTTCCAAGTCTGGAGCAGCTCTGAGGAACAAGGAACCTTCTAGTTACCAACTTTTGAGTGAGGTTAAAACAGCGCGGTAAAGAAGCCGCAGGGCTTGTTCTGCAATCGCCTAGGGCGAATCCATGGCGAAAAACACCTTCTTTTTCTTTCCCTGTCGATGTATTGATAACCCCCTCCCCACTCTCCAATAACTTTGAGCACCTAACGCAGTTTTGCATGGCCTCCGGGATCAAAGGCATGGCAAGCTGTCTGCAGCTCATCATGGTTTTGCACTGTCACGGAGATAAGCCCCTCCTTTGACCAAGCAACGGTTTCAGGTGTTGACGTCCCCATGTGACGTCATAACAACGTCACCAAAATCTCAACACATCGTCACAGGAAGGCGTTATATGGTGACGTCATATCATGATAATGATGTTTTGCATCCCTCGTTCGGACGCCGAAAATCAAATATCGTGTTTGATGGAGGCATCTAACGCTTTCATCTTTCAATGATGAGGACATGTGGAAGGAACAAGCTGGCACACAATGGGCGCTGTTCCTACTGCCTGTTCAAGCTATATATTTTATTTATTTATTTGTTTTGCGTAGTTTTATCCTCACTCATAGTATGAACCAAGTAGCCCGCAAGATCGTCATACTAAAGTTACCAATACTCCTTTTCCTGTTTCCCTCTATCATTAAACTTATTAGAATAACTGCCAGTTGATGTACGTTCATGATGGTGAAGCGCTAAAAGAAAGGGAGACTTATAGTTACAAAGCGTCTTGTTTTGTGTTCTTCGTAAGTCTCCGTTTCTTTCAGCGCTTCACCATCATGAGTGAACTTATATTCAAGTTTTCCGTGCTTGGTTTGTCAAGCCCTTTTAGCCGGTGTGACACAGCAATCTCATTTGTTTTTCCTCGTAGGATCATCCATGTTCCTTTTACCCGTACGCAACGGCACCTACGTCATCCCGGTGCGGTCAAACGGAAAGTTCCTGCCAGTTCTCACAGCCTTAACAGGAAACGGGACCAACGGAAATGTGCAGAGATTGGTACCGCATGTAAAGGCGAATGTTAACAAAGGGACACAACCGCAACAGCAAGTGATCCTCCTTCCCGTGCTCATAGATGCGAGCATGTTTCAAGCAGCGCTCGCTCATTCGCACGGCTTCGGAACTCTTGTAGAAGAAAGACCCAGGGGCGTGCGAGATGTCGTCTTCTGTTTTACCTCCAGAGGCACGGAAATGTGCGTGCGCACAGACCTATCTACGGGAAGGGTGACTGCACTGGCGAGGAGTCTCAAAGAGCGAGGTAAAAAGAGGAGAAAACGACGGTCGAGGAGGAAACGCAAGAGACGCCGCAAAATGTTCCGGTCCTGGAAGGTATGTATGCGAGCCTACACTGATAATTTTAGCCTACACTGATAATTTTAGAAGATAAATGGTGAAATAAAGACTAAGACTAGTCTCATAGAGCGAAAACGAAAAAGGCACCTCGTTCATGGTTAATAGCGTTTCTACAAGGCAAATTAAAACAGATACTACTGCATGATGTACTGAAATGGCGTGAAGAATTAGGCGTCAAAACAGATACTACTGCGTGATGTACTGAAATGGCGTGAAGAATTAGGCGTCAGAGGCCAGGCTGCGTCGAAACTGTTGCAAAATTTAGATGGACGAGGAAAAAAATGCGAGTAGAAGACAAGGATATGAAAGCTTTATATTAAAGGCAGCACCAGTATCATGGCCAGCCAACGACAAATAAACTCGCTGTTCTCGGAGTGTGCGATACTTACTTCTTAACATAGTGTGGCAATATGCCCCGCGCAAAGCCGCCCATTCGAGGACATGCTATGAATAAGAAAAACATGTCAGGTACTCATTTGCAGGAACAAGGGTAAAAAAATAAACGTCTTAAAAAATCTGAAGTTAAAGAATAATTTTCTTTGTGTCGAATTTTAGCTCTCTTGAATTCATAAGCGTGACTGTTTATCAACTCATGTGAGGCTGCTCTATGCCGTTACGCAAAAGCTATTTTGCTTATACAGCGATTCCATGCCAAATCAACCAGCATTTTTCCGACCATCGCTAATATGGCTGACAAAAAATTGCCAAATTTTTTCTTGAAGTTCGAAACTCATTCTGCTCGTTTATTTCTGTTGCCAAACATTTTTGCGCCTATTTGTGAGTGTAGGCTTGCGCTAACTGAGCTAGAGAGCACCAAACAACAATTTTTTTTTAAAGGACGCTTATTGGATGCAGTCAATAAAACTGTATTCGCGGCAAGCTGATTAAGTGATGTAGCTGCAAAGATATTGACTTATTTACGTATATCAATTCTCCGAGGGTTTCTCGCACGAGCAAAATTGAATAAAGCTGTGAAATTTGGTATTCTTTTCCGGGAACATGGCAAACTCAAAAGGGCATGAATAAAATATGTGCTGGTGGCCTGTTTGACAAGTTAAAAATTAAAAACAATTTAGGTGCTGAAGGTGCAGCAGATCATCTAAAAAAATTGCGAAGTTGGATTTTTTTTTTTGAAATGACGTGTATTCAGCGTCAAAAAGCTGGCCGTGGTGGTCGGACTAGGAATATGCACAATAGCTCATTTGAAAGCTATAGGTATTAGCTGAACATAGGCGACGTTACAAAAAGGTATAATTTTTTGAACTTTAGATAAGATATATTTTTTTTAAAGTTTCGTTTCTCCACCAGCTTTTCGCCGACGTAGCTCAAGCGGCATGGCGTGCTCAAGGGGAGAAATTCGGCCTTGTTGGTAAGACATTAGGTAAAAATTTAGAGCAAGATGACACAAGGACGAGAAGGGAGTACACAACACGAGCGCACGTGTTGTGTGCCTCCCTTCTCGTCCTTGTGTCATCTTGGGCTAAATTTTTCCTAATGACGTGCTCGCCATGAGAATGTCCAAGCCCCTGGGATGCAGACAAGGCAAACTTGATGCTGTCTATAAAGTAATCGAAAAGGAAATGGGATTATCATCCGCGTTTCCTTGCCAACAAAAGTGCGCGATAAGGAATGTGGCCAGAGTGTGGTGACTTCGAGATGAGCCATCCAGCTTTTGAGAATCACAATCAGAACATGCTACTTTTCTCGGGAAGTTCTGGCAAATGCAAAACGTGCGTTTTGAACATTTAACAAAAATGTTTAATCATATGTAGTACATAAGCCTTATAGTGCGCTAGTAGCATTAAAGACTGTGCCGTCGATGAGACTATTGAACACATTTTGTGTTGCTGCCCGACATACGCAAACGAGAGGCTTCACCTCCGCACTGCGCTACATCAACTGGACGGAAGCGTTTTCACAGTCGAGAAGGTATTGGGACCATTGGGGATGCCCATCACAGCTCCAACAAGGCAACGAAAGCGCTGTTGCGGTTTCTCAAGGACACCGGACTGATTCGTCGTTTGTGAAGTCAAACTTTTCTCTCCTACTCTGTAACTTTTCTTCCCTCTCCCCCCTCCCCCCTGTGCAGGGTAGCCTACCGGGCTCAGCCCAGGTTAACCTCCCTGCCTTTCTTCTACCCTTATTCTCTCTCTCTCTCACCGATAAACGCTGTCGGTAATACAAATGCTTATTTTTTTCCCTGCTTTCAGGAGAGCAACCTTGTTCCCTGAGACCCAAAGACTGTCATTTGAATACACAAATGAACAACACCTTTATATTAAGAACTCATAGACTAGCCTTATGACAGTCGCGTTTATGTTGTAACACATTGTTATTGCTTACAGTATAGATTTTAACGGCTGGATGGCTTATCTGGGAGTCGCCACCAGGGGCGTAGAAAGGAGGAGAGGGGGGACGTGCTCGAACACCACCCCCCCACCCCGGCGCCAGTAAAATTTATCTGTTTCGCATGTGGGCATATATACACGTACACATACAAACGCACGCACGAACATACCATAAAGTATGGACCCCACCCCCCATCCCCTCCACACGAAAAAAAATTTATGGCTACGCTACTGGCTCACCACCAACGCCTCCTCTATTTTATCAATGCCAGCCAAATGCGCCTGTTCCAGCCGTTCACCACCCTCTCCTCCAGCCCTTTCCTACTCTCACCCATCGCCTAGCCTTCGCGTGTGCTTTGCGTTCATGGGGGAGGGCACCCGTCATGCAGTGCCTCACGACGGAAATAATATCAAGTAATTTTTTGTTCAGTTGTGTGCAGATCCGTGGGGCGGCGTTTTGCATCCCTCGTGTTCACTATGTTGGCTGTCACGCTGGCTTTGTAAGAGACACGGTGTTTTGAGATAGCGCGTCTCCGTCCGTGGCGCTATACAGGCAACCAATGGGGACGCGTCACTGCGACGCTGCAGTGCATGCGCTGCCTTTAAGAGGTGCCTCGCGAGCGCTGTGGGGCGGCGGCGGCATTGCTTCGAGCTATAAAGAAGGAGCACGAAGGAACAAATCGGACAGACGCATGATATTGGAGAGGGAAAACGTGTCTATCGCATCTCCGTGCGAAAGCGCTCGGACGCACGTGTGACGCAAGCAGCCCTACCCAACATGTGGCGTCGCATCACGACCACTCCCTGAACTAAGGCGGACCGGCGGCTCCCATTGAGGGGCGAGCGTTTGCACAGGCATTGAATAAAATAGAGGAGGCGTTGTCACCACACTCCGGCCATATTCCTTGTAGCGCACTCCTGTTGGTAATGAAACGCAGATAATAACCCCATTTCGGTTTACTTTGCTTGATAGACAGCGCCAAGGTTGTCTCCTGCATCCCAGATCAGTGGGCTTGTTCTGGAGATTGCCGTTGCGAGTGCGTCAAGCCGCTTGACCAACGTCGGCGGAAAGCTGGTGGAGATGCAAAACATAAAAAAAATCTAGAGTTTAAAAAATAATACCTTCTTGTAACTTCGCCTATGTTCGGCTGATACATAAAGCTTTGACATGAAACATCGTGCATATTATCAGTCCGATCACCAAGGCGCGTTTTTTTGACGCTGAATACAGAGCTTTTCTAAAAAAAAAGTGAAATTCGCAATATTTATTTTACGATGGCCTGATACACCTTCAGTGCCTTAATTGTTTTTCATCTGTAGCATGCCAAACATGCCACCAGTATCGCTCTGCAAGTATCGCTCTGCGAGTATCCATTTGCTTGTCGTTCTTCATGAAGAAAGCATTGAGAAATTGGATATCGCTGGAATTCGCGACGCCGCGAATCATTTTTGCTTCGATAATTCGCAAAGTATCTATTCTAAAATCGACGCCGCTCCGAGAAGCGACGAGAAGGCACCTGGAGACGCCTGCTTAGGTCGTGCTGGCTGGTAAGAACACAGAACAGGAAGAAACGTTGTGGACAGGACAAGGGCTCATATCCTGTCCACAAAAATAATCAGGCGAGTGCCTAACAATGAGAAACGATTTATTCAACGCAAATAGTCGATCGTCTTAAAGGTGAAATGCATCCACACTGCTCAGAATTTCATTCGCGTCTGCCGATTCTTCCACAACGCCGAGCTCGCCTTTTGCCGCTCGCCTACCCGCACATACCCGCTGTCGACGCTCTGCGCATCTCGTTCCCAGCCAGGCGTCCGTGCTGGCGCGTCTCGCCCATGTCGCCGTCAAAATCCCAGAAACAGCACGGTCAGCGTCTGCCCTATTTTTGCACAGTCTTTGGTCGTGTAAGGCCAACGCTCAATACTACGCGGAGGCGCTTCTAGAGACGTAATTGCATGCACTGTCCTACCTGGAAGCTCCTTAAAGCGGCACCCGTTCGTCCCTCGTCGTAGTCGTAGTGCGTAACCAGTCTTACGCTTTGACCTCCAAGGTGGTGCCGGTGGGAGATTTCTCCTGTGCGTTGTTGAACAATAAAAAACATTCGCAGCGTGCGCGTTAACTAAAAGCCGAATTCTTCTGTCTCTCATTCCCCATTAGCAGCCATTGGCATGTTCCAGTAGGAAACGTTAGTAGAAGTAGAAGTGTTAAAAGCCGACTTCTGCTGTCTCTCATTCCCAGTAGCAGCCATTGTTTACCTCCAAGGTAGTGCCTGGTGAGATTTCTCCTGTGCGTGATTAAACAATAAAAATTTTGTTCAAAACGCCGTTGATTGATGAAATAAACCAACGAAAGACGCCAGATGTTTTCTAAAAGCAAAACGAAAAGACGCCAGATGTTTCTAAAGCAAAACGAAAAGACGCCAGCTGCTTAACGAAAGACGCCAGGTGTTTTCTAAAGCAATGGTTTTATAATCAAAACCATATCGCGATACAGGTTTGTAGTTGACGATGCTCGTTGCCGTCGGTGTGTGCTCGTATGCAAGAACCACTTAGCTTACATTTCACCGACCACAAAGCGGTCATAATGAAAGGACAACGGAAACCAGCAATAAAACTTTGATAAAACATTTAATCAATCGTTTCGCGTCAATTTTATCGGGCGAATTAACGGAAGAAATTTCACGGTTTAACCGATGATTACTTCCAGGAGCTTCGCCCAATCTCATCATCATTCACCTCGTGGATCTGCCGTCAATTTTTTTCTTACAACCTTTGTCTTACAACCTTTGAAGGAATGTCTTTGTCTCTCCGCGACAAAGACATTCCTTCCTGTAGTTCCTTCTTGACACGCCACTGCAGTGTCAGTCACGCGCAGCTGTTTCGCTACATATTCGCACGTAATGCTGTTGAGATCGGTGCTCGAAATTATCACACGCTGACGAACACACGGGAAATCATTCGGAGCGTCGCTGCACCATAGGGCACGGCGAAGACGCAGGATGTGATACGAACCAACACAACAAAACGACAACTGAAGTGAAACCATTGCCAGCAGTCACCACCATTCGGCACCACGAGTGTTATCACTGAGATCGTCGACGTTGTCGGTACTAGCGCATCGTCACTCAGCGCCTGGGGCGGGGCCTGGGCAATCGCTGAACACGTCATAATAATGTCGATGTCGCAGGGTGCTGAGCGCGCCGTTGAGCTTGCGTATGCTGTTCTTCCTCGAAATAAGATAGCTTCTACGTAACGGAGGCATTTCATACTTGGCTAAAAAAGCTTTTGCGTACAAAGCTACCGAGTGAAGGCCACACCTCGAGCTTGAAATTTGTGTTTCAATATGATTGCTTTAATATGACTGCTTTAATATGACTGCTTTAATGTGATTTTTTACTTCTGATAGCATTCATATGAATTGGGCCACAGAGCGAACTACCTTTGTGCTTTGTTGAAGGTGAATTAATGAATAACGACACCAAAAAGCCGATCTAGGGATTTTTTTGCAATCTAGGGCATTTTCGAGGGTCAATCTAGGGCTCAAACGTTTAGTTAAGGTCGGCATTATTGCCACGACAGGCATACAACTACTCCATTTACACAAGAACGTCAATCTATCTCGTAATTCTGCTCTCAAAGCCAAAAAATTACACCATCTCCCACTAAATGGAACCATCAAGGGATGCGAAGCAGCATTGGGGGTGCAAACCAAGTTTCCGTTTAGGTTCACTCGGCCGTCGAAGCCAAACGTCGGCATCGAGCTACCGCTTCCGCTACAGAGAGACAACGCGAGTCTGCGGTGAGCGTAGCGAGGCTTTCGAGACAACTGCAGCGTCTGGGAACCGACGGAGCGACCGCAGGATTCAAGCGAGACTTTCCTCGACCGAGAACACGCGCTTATATGAAACGTGCGAGGGATAGGAGGGAGTGGGTTTACAGGCTGCAGCGCGGGGGAGGATGAGAGAAGGCGACCGAACACCTGCGTAAAGGAGGAGAGTGGGAGAGAGAGTAGGCGCATGCGCAGTAAGGGTGGTCAGGACGCACACCACCACCGGATTGAGATCGGCTCTAAGATGCTTCGCACCTAAAACAAAATGCATCGTAGGCAACCGCTGGCTGACTGCTTCGCATACCACCGGTTCCTTCAATGCGTGGGATCTGCCGGGATTTTTTGTCTCTCTTCCCTTTCTTTCTCTCTCTCTCTCTGTACTTTTTCTCTCGTCCACCTGAGGTATGGCATCCAACGCCGGAATAGGATCCAATGAGCAGGTGTCGGTTCATGATGATGATAGCTTTTGTATTCGCTCGTCCCGGACTTACGGTCGGCTTAAACAGCATCGCTGTAAAAAACGCTGCAATGAAACATATGATAGCAACGTGTTTAAGATTGCCAATTCCACGGCGTGGTGAATCGAATTGCACCGATTCACCTCACCGCAGGCTTAAACCCTATATTTATTACAGGTAGTGAAGAGATCATACCATGAAAGTTCCAGTTGTTATTTATTGAACTGATATCCTGCCGACGTACACTTTTGTTTTGTTAATGTTAGGAAGCTCGTACGGAATTTAAATATCAATTTCTCGATGGGATTCGTGCAGGCGGACGCTGTACTTTTAAGCAACTGACGGGATTTTTTATGCCTACCGTAATGTGAAGAAGCGTTGATTCACTAAATATTCAAATGTATGTAAACGTTTTACCAACATGTGCAGGATGCCGTCAAGGACATGTTCTGGCCCAGCAAACCCGAAAACGAGCCACTACCTCCGTCTTTGAAGGATACGATGGACATCTTCACGTTCAAGAACCTTACGATGTGGCGCAGCGTTCGCTGGGAACGGGTGGCGTATGCCACGGGTTTGGGCACCGACGCCAATGCTTCTGAAAAGCTGAAGCAAATGCTTCAGACGCCGGCAGAAAAGAACGCAACTGTGCAAGCGGTCAAGGACATATTGTTCCTTCACGAGCTGCTAGACTTGACAAACTGGACAACGGATAAGAAGTGGGAGGCATTCGAGAAGGGCTTCCCATTGCTCGTGACCAAGGAGACTGCCGCTGAACCACCTGTGCTCGAGCGGGAGGTCATGGAGTTAGGTTGGGGACCCGACATAGATCCACCAAGCGCACTCTTGCGAACACAGTTGGAAAAAGCATCAGCAATCGACATGAACTCGGAAAAAATGAAAACCAATCATGATTGGGAACTGCCTAGAGTTGATAATTTCAAGCACACGATTACGAGCAAAGGGAAGTCTGATTCGGGGAGGCTAACAAGTAGAAAGAACGGGCATGACACTAAAACCGAAATGGAAGGAAGGCAGAGGAGAAACGCCTGGATGACCATGATATTTACACACTGGCGAAACATCCTGATGACCAAGGGGGTCCTGGAATTTTACGGGGTGATCGGAGAACTGCGTACACTAATCTGAATAACGCCAGGTATAAAAAAATGCAACCCAGGAGCCACAATGACGCTCTCGAACCGCCGTGGCTAACTTCTGAAGAAATGGACCACATACTTGAAAACATGAAACTATTCAATACTTCCTCAAAGCGGCTTGTCCTTTTCGCGCAGACGGTCAGACTCGCGACGCTGCAGTCCGAGTACGGGTGGAAGCTTCTGACGTTAGGATTCAACATGTTCATGAACAAAACTCGCATCACGGAAGAAGAAATGAAAGACGTCATCGGCAAGCTGCCAGGACCTACGAATGGGACCCAGTTTCAGGAGGTGATTAACAGTATGATAGTGTACGACCTCCTCATGTTCAACGGCACGAGTGAATACGATAGCTGGATGAGAATGGAATGGCAGAGGTTCACAATCATGTCGATTCCTGGGTTCAGCCGAGAAGTTCAAAGCTTGCTGTATAATGCTGGCAAGCTCAAGCCTTTAGATGACTGGTACGTTGTGCAGCTTACTGAGCTGATAATGATGAAGCTTACCATGCTCAGTTTGAACGCGTCATCCGCCAAAGACATAGACACCCTCCTATCGAGCAACCTGGACGTAGGCGTAACGCCGGAATTCCTAAAGGCTCAAAAAGACTTTCTCAAGAAGAACAAAGTGTCACCGAAAATTTTGGAAGGCGTCTACTACAGTGATTTGAGTAGCAAAATGTTTTCCAGTCTCATTTACGTCAATGATTCTTATGGCAGCTGCGTTGAACCAGCGGAAAACCTACCACACATAAGTCCCAAGAATGTTAACAACACCGAAGCACTGGCTAAGGATGTGGATGCGATAATTGACAAGGTGAAAGAGTCGAACAATACCAATATAGGGGAGATTTGCCTCAAAGAGTTGTTTCTTTTAAAGCTGCTTACAATGAGCAACTATGACGAGGTCGAGGTAGCTTGGCGAGACATAACTGTGATGAAGTGGGCGAACATGTCAGACATGGAAGGCGCTGCAGGAGCGGCTTTCGCACCCAATACATACCTCGCTTTAAGGTTGTACATCCTCCTCAACGAATCAACTATCCTTGAACTTGTGGAGCAAGAGCTTAAATTGTTCGTCCAGACAGATAATGTGACAAAACAGGCAGAGGAGGCAATGCACGAGAAACTGATCAAAGTTGCTGAGAGTGGTACCATTCAGGCAAGTGAGTTCGATTCCATGTACAGTTCACCAATGCCAGCTGCTAATCGGAGAGCAATGTCAGCACGAGACGAAATCGTAGAACCAATCACGACCGAGAAGGTTTCAACAGTAGAGACAACACACGGCAGCCCACAGGGCGTAGCCGCAACAAGTACTGTTGATGCTGGTGACGCTACTGCTGGCACACCAGCCAGCCAATGACGCAGAGATCACTGGATTATTTTTATCCGCAATATCTGGGGAAAGTTCTATCAGCACAAAAATTTCACGACCAGAGTGACAGGAAAGAAGCGAATTGAACCGGCCGAATATCCTTGCCCGTACCATTTGTTTATGAGATATTTTGAAAGCATTGTAATCTGCCCATCAGAGGCTGTCCACTGTATTGTCAATACAATGAATTCTGTCTTGTACAAACGTCACTTTAAGAAATATTTCAGACTAACCAATATTTAGAAAATCCAAGGCGGTCTTTCTATGCAGTCTATGCTAAAATATTTCAGCTAAACGAAGTTATGAATAGTGAATATTTTAGTTGAGCGAACTTAATTTGCGGACGCAGACTCATTTTTTAAAATCAATTCAATGAAGTTTTGCGCCATGCAGCACTGGGGTAGCCAAAGCGAGCCACCCCCAATCGCCCATCCATGCCGGCGGTGCAACATCAAGGCAATGTATCCGAGCCAACAATGGACGGGCAATGGAAAGGGTGAAGTGGACAGGAAAGCGGCTAGAACCACCAACTGCCACATCGCTTGTGCATTGCAGCGTCGCCGAGGCAAGAAGGCCCTTGCAGGAGACGAAAACGAGCCACGTGCGCTTCAGTACCTGGCGCAGAGCTAGCAGATTAGGAAATTGTTTGCAGTGTTCGTCCGAAACCAGAAAGAAGAAGAGTGCGACGAAGAAGTTGAAATGGCTGAGGCCGGTTTAAATCTTGTATTTCTAGCCTAGGGTGTAGGCATATATCAGAAAGTTGAGAAACTTCGTGTCACAGCAACAACCTGTGCCAGAGGCCAGTGCACAGAAACATAGACTCTCTGGGCAGCTTTGTCTCTTCTTGCGCGTTAAGGGCAGCAGTCCCAAATTGAAATTATCGGAAAATTTAAAAATAAATTGCATTTTACACGTCTCACTTGATTTATGCTGTGTTCCATTGCTGTTCCGTATTCTAGCGAATATTCAGTGTAGTGAACTTTCAGTTCAGTGAACAATCTCCTTGGGTCCCTTGAAGGTTCCACTCAAGTGAAAGTCCATTTGAACAGTTGAGTTGAGATGTCCAAAAGGTCGATAATATCATTTATAACAGAATAAAAACGTGGTATGCGAATCATTCCATGACACAGGAAAACGTCTAAATAAGCAATGTAGATGCTATAAGCACACGGAAATAAACAGTGTACCAACCGTAAACACAGTGAAATTCAGGCTCCCTAAAATGTAAAGGAAAAAATCAGGCAGATCCCAAATACAATGGGAATCGATGTTATGCGAAGCATGTTGGCGGTAAGGTAACTGGGTTGTAATTTTTTTTATTGAGCGAAACGTTACGAAATGACGCTAAAGGTATCTACAAATATTTAACGCACAGACATATGTTGAACAGTCGCATATATATGTTTAATATTACCAGTTGTTTACAGTTGCGTAACGGTGTTAACAGAAACATTGGGTATTACAACACCAGAAGCGGTAAGCTGATATGTAGCGCTTGTTCTGCGAGGACGGTAGCCCTGGATAGTGCTACGTTAAACCAACTACAGTGGATGGCGCTTAAGTATACAAATTGACGTTAACCCGACATGACTCCTTCCTTCATAGGAGTACATATGTAATGTTTTTCAAATAAGATAGCCAGCACTGTAACCACAATTGACGTTTCACCGATACCAAAGCCAGGAAAAGACCCTACTAATATACGCAACCTGCGCCCTATCGCCTTAACAACCACTGTCTGCAAATTAACGGAGAAAATGCTTTCTACGCGAATAACCTGGTGGCTTGAGCAATTCAAATGCTATCGTCCTGCACAAATTGGAATTTCGCACGCACTTGGGCACAGAAGATGGACTTGGAGCACTTACTGGCATGGTCTTGGCTGGCAATAGGACACGCCGGGTGCGAACAATATTAGCCATGGATGTGCACAAGGCATACGATGAAGTTAGCCACAGTGCCATACTTGCCATTATGCGTTGCGTGGGACTACCCGAGCGCGTGTGCACCTTCGTTCACAGGTTCTTGACCCAAAGAACGTTTGCTATTCGTGTGGCGGGAAACGCAACCGGCACCTTTAACTCAAAGCGGGGAGTGCCACAGGGATCAGTACTTGCACCATTGCTCTTTAACCTGGCAATGCTACCCCTCGGATGGGCTCTGGCAGCGATCTCGGACGTGTACTACATCATATACGCCGACGATATTACAGTGTGGAGTGTTCACAACGATATTCAACGACAGCAATCGGCCTTACAAGAAGCACTTAACACAACCGACGAGTGGTGCAGATGCATACGGATTGACCCTTTCAACAGACAAGACTCTCTACATGTCGGTTGCCAACAGCTGGGGCCGGCGACGACTTCTAAACACGCCTATTCAGCTGACATTATCTGGACGTCCTCTTACGCCAGCTCTCCAGCTACGTATATTAGGCGTTGTCATCACGGCAAATGGCTCTGCAAAAGCTTGGATCCGCGAAATTAAGCAGCAAGCGCACCAGGTGCTCCATCTCATACGACGAATCAGCTCCAAGGCTGGAGGTGCCCGCACGAAGATTGCCCGTTTACTTGTTCGAGCAGTGCTGCAGCCTCGTCTTATTTATTCTGCTCAATTTCAGCACCTTACAGTGATAGATTGGGCCCGTTTAGAATGCATCAATAGAGAAGCGATGCGCGTCGTTACCGGGCTTCCACGATGCACACCTATCCCGATACTTCAGGAAGAGGCGCAACTAAACACCATCGACGAGTTGATTTATCAACGCCGGCAAGCAAGGGAGCTCAAGCCATCATTTCTACCATCTGCTGCTGACTTAGCGGCGTATATGGGCAATCCGGTGTCTGTCTCGCCACCTTCAATAGTTAGCCTTCCACCGTGGGATCACCGGCAACTAACGGATAACAAACCTATCGGCCGCCTCCGAAATCCAGTCCCTCGTCCAACGAACTACCTTCCGGCGCCACAATTGAAGAAGCAGATGCCGCACTCCCGACAGGCTCACTGGTGGCGTATACTGATGCGAGCTGCACGGACACGCAGGTGGTTACGTCAGTCGTGCTGCCGGGGCACCAAAACTTGTGTGCCAATCAATTGTACCTCCTGAGAGCTCCGGTTCCATCGGTCAGTGCTGAACTTCTGGCAATACGAGACGCAACAATGTTGGTGAGCGCGGCTTCCACATCATCGTCATCCTTTACTATAATACGCACCGACTCTACATCAGCCATAAAGGAGCTCCGCAAGGTATATAACGCGCACACTTTCGCAGACGACATACAACGCATAACTGCACAGATGCCTGGCCAGATAAGGATACAGTGGATACCACGGGACACAATTACTGCTCACATACAAGCTGACACCGCCACCCACAGTGAGCTGCCACGAACTCAAGAAGCGCCTTTCCCGAGTGATCCTCGGGGTGATTTCCTCCACCGCAAGGAGATTCTCCGCCGCACCACACGAGATTTAATTCCACCGTGTGGTTCAAACCTCCCAGGCGGACTTACCCGCCAGGAGGAGGTGGTGTTGCGGAGACTTCGTGTGGGGGCGGCACTTACTCCGTCGGTCACATATGCCTGGCCACGACATCTGCATGGACCATTTGGGGATACTTGCCCATTCTGTGCCACTGAAGCGTCCGCGGCTACAATCAAGCACCTGTTGTGGACATGTCCTGGCCTGAACCAGATACGACGGCGCTACCTGACGACAGTGGGCCTCCATCGGACGAGACCACCAGATTATGTTTTGTGGCTCTATGGGCCCCACCATAGAGCACTGTTGATGTATATTGCGGAAACCGGCCTCTATCTGTACTTTTAACTATATATGCCGTTGGGCAAACTCTCGAATTAAAAAAAAAAAAAACAACATTACGCCTGCAGAGGGTCTTTTTCCGGAGCAGTTCCGAGACCTGGCGGGGCTCTGTGGTAGAATACTTGATGGCTACGCAAATTGCTTGGGTTCGATTCCTACCGGGACCCTGATATTTATTATTTGTATTCGTCGGGTCAACACTGCCGATGTCAATTTTTCTTAACGCTCTTGCATTTAAACGAGCAACGTTTGGCCTCGCCGTTCCTGGGTACATATAAATTATAAATTGCCAAGCACCTCGTAATTTGCGGGTATGAGCCACACGTGTCCGGAGAAATAAGTTTCACGACGTACGCGACGGGGTTTTCAGGTTATTCAAGTCACGACAAGCCAGACATATTCATCAAATCCTCTTATCCTCCCCCCACACTAACTTTGGTGATCAAGAGAGTACTGACTTTGGTGAGCAAGAGAGAAGGAGGTGATCAAGAATTTACTCAGAGACAATTGCTTCCTAATGCCGAAAGTTCAAGAAAATATGAAATAACATATTCCTCTACACGGCCGTGGAGCACCTGTAATAATACTGGATGGTAGAATGCATAGAGTTTCAGCCGAGGAGTTAGTGAAGCTGCCCCACAGATATAAGTCTCATTACTTGAGAATCGAGTCAGTGTAAGCTAAGAGACGCCTTCAGAACAAATCACGAGCCAAAGGCATAAAGATGCCTCGACTTGTGTGCGATGTTGCTGGAAGACTGTGTATGAATGTATTGTGTTCATTTTCTTGCGTTTTGCACTAAGCAAACAGCACACCCTGACACCTGGGCACATTGCGTAACCTGCTATATGCGGTTTGCCAATGCGTCTCCGGTGCCCTGACAGCACGAAGACAGCGAGAGCGCGCCTGCAGCATGCTCGCTTGATGTTAGAAGCAAGCATTATCTTCTTGCATGCCCACATTTGCTGTACAAGTCAGTTGCAGCCCTCATTAATTTACCGTTTTAAGGGCGAAGCTCCTCATAGCGAGACCTGGTCGGTTGTCGATCTTCGATCCATCCTCTGTACCCTGTAGTGTTCCCTTATCGTACAATAGAGGGTGCTGTCCCATAGAGATGCATGCAAACTGCAGTTGGGTGACGATATACTAGATGGCGCTGTACGCATTTGTGTCGTCATCTCCATTTCTCGTCTCGTTTCCGAGAGCGCGCTGTCCCATAGACATGCGTACAATATGGCGGTTGGGTGAAGGTACGCTAGATGGCGTTCGCGGTGCAGCTGCTCTCCGATTGGCTGCTGAGCGGGCTGCGCGGGGTTGCGCCGGGCGGCGAGCGCCCGCTATCTCTCATTCCCCGGATCGTCGCCGTACGAGTGCGCTTGCCGGATCATGCTGCTTGGCGGACCATGGACGACGAGGAGCGACCGGGTGCGGAAGGCCGCTGCGGCTCGTGCTCGTCGGCAGGATCCCGAGGTGCGAGCTCGAGAGGCCGCCGCGACGTGAGCGTGGCGCCAGGCGGATCTCACACACACTATCGCTTTAATTACTGCTGGACGAAACCACTAAGGATTTCACGGTGTAACCATGATTGCTTCACAAGCTTCGCCCCAACTCTTCATCATTCACCCCGTGGATATGCTGTGATTTCTTTTATACTTCATGAAAGGGACCGGCATTGACTAGCAAACAATATAAAAGCAATTATGAAGGAATACAATGACAGGGAGAAGGTAGGTGGATTAAATTTAAACGTGTCTGGTTGTCTACCCTACGCTCGGGGAATGGCAAAGGGCCTTAGAAAAATGTGAAGTAGAAGAGGGACGAAAAAAAGTAAGGAGCAATAAATGCACTAATGCGTGCGGGTCGGTGGCACTATACAATAGTCGAAGATGTTCAGGCCCGTAGTACTTAAAACGTAATAGTGTGCTTCAACTAAATTGTGCACAGATGAGTAATTGGGGAGGGTGCCCCAGCATCATCTCTACAGAAAGTGGCCCATTTTGACCTACAGTACCACATGCAAGGTCCGCGGCCATTGGCTATGCCACTGCCGTCAATTTGCTACTGAAAGACGAACACTTTCTAACAGTACGAAATTACAGCAGGTACAAGGTACAACTCCTTCATAAAAAAAAAGCTTCCTCGCACTTTCGCCATTCGTTGAATGATCAAAGGGGCACATCAGAGACGTGTTCCTAGCGCCTCTCTATCTACTTTCTGTAACTCCTTAAAGGGGCTCTGCAACACTTTTCCAAGTAGCCATGGAATGGATACACTAAAGGAGCTTATTGCCTCACGAAATCACCACCGCAAAATTTTTTAGAATCCGTCGCGTGCGTGCGGAGTTACAAAGATTTCGTCGCACGCTGCAATTGCATTCTCTCCTCTCTCGTCCCGACGAAAGCGCTGGAAGCTAAGCAGGGAGGGATATCACGGGGAAGAAAGTACGTCACGCGCACCTCCTGACCTTGAGCATTTTTTCTCTCTCTTTTTTTTTCTTCGAATACGCGGCTTTTCCTTGTGATCGCTCGCGCACGCGTGGACAAGTCACGGCCTCCCGCGGCGGCCCCAGTAACGACCGAGCGCGCCGTGCTAAAATCAGCCAATGGCTGATACAATGGCTGTGACGAGGGATTTTTGAGCGTGTAGCGTCATTTGTAGAGAGAAGAGAAAGCAATTTTAGCTGACTTTGAGAATTTATTGTGAATTCCGTGCCGCGTGCTGCGCTATAATATTTGGCTCGCGTGTTCTCGGGAGCCTCAACTACCGATCAGCAGCGATTTCTGACCATGATCAAAAAGTGTTGCAGGGCCCCTTTAAGGCGTCCACCATGCTCACTTTCCCTTTGGGAGAACATATACAGAGACCTACCTGAGCTAGATTACCTGTGCATATGATGCCTAAAGACAATCAAGAAACCCAAAACGGAAGAGGAAGTTGCCTTTGCAATTATTTCTTAATATATAGTTGCCACAAATGTCAGCACCTGAAGCATCTGTTTAGTAAAGTGTGGTACTATCAAAATGAATTTTATTTGCTCGCCATAGGCTTCAAAGTGTGACGCGCTATTAGGGCAGCAGCACAGCTGGTCATCATGCAGCCACAGCTGTATATCACGTACTTCTAGCAAATTATAGAGTGAACACGCGTTAAGCCGTTCATTATTTAGCACAAAAGAAAGAAAATGAAAAGAAGCATCTAGAAAAAAAATTCCTGTTTACGAGTTTTCTCTTGAAACTGCCACAACGAAGGCATGAAAGTTTCGATTGCGAAGTTAGCGGTATGCGTACTTTTCCATGAAAAACTGGCTCTGATTCTTCGTATGCACCACAGCGGAAGGTGGCAGTAAATATATTTGCGATTCTTTTCGGTAGAAAAACGTACAGGTCTATTGAGTGTGTGGTAACTTTTTGATCAAGTAGTTTAGCAGAAAGGGCAAGACGCACTTCCACTAAAACATTCCTGTTGAAGAACGATGACTTCTCTGACCTGGAGATTCCGGATTAAATTGTGTGTTCATTGTTAAACAGCACGCCAACGTAAGTATGAACTTTTACTTCTGGAGAGAAAGCGAGCGTGACAATTTGCATTACAAGTCAACCTCATTGTTCAATATCATATAGGTATCACAACGTCCTCAGCACTCTCTTGTAACGCCATATAAGGATATTTTCTTCCCTATAACTTAGTCCTTTACACCAAACATTTATCTATTGAAAAGGTAGATGCAATACGAGAGCGTCGCCGGGGTGCAATGAGAAATACGAGGACAGTATTCCAACTAATTAAAGGCAATTATTGTACTGAACATAGAGGTTTTCTTGATAATTTATAATTTCATTTGATGCACTGCTAAACATTCATGGAACTACCACGTCAACAAAACACCTCTGATGGCAATTATTGTCGGCTGTTCAGAACTGTGAGTGAATAGCCGAATGCCATATTGGAGGAATCCATATGGTATACAGAAGTCAAATAGATTTCACTGCATTGGCGACGTGTTTCGTTAGGCCTGGCAGCGTTAGGAGACAGAGAAGACTTATAATATAAAGACACTATATCAGCCTGCCTAATAATAGAAAATGAATAAGATTGATCTAAAGCTGAATTCGCGCATGTCGCTTTTTTTTTAAGCGTGAAACATTTCAGGGGGCAGGACTGTCGTATTCTGCCGTATGCTTTCATAGACGTATGCTGCCGTAGCTCGGAGTAACGCAGGCAAAACCACGAATGGCATATCCATCTGTATACAACATATTGAGCGCGTGCTCGAGCCATGGAGAAGTGTTCTTCCTTCTGTTCTTCGAACACCTTGATGATGATAAGTGCGAAGCACTTTAGGGGCCCGGGTTGTCGTACAAATAGAAAAAAAAGGAAGCAAGCGATAAGTAGAGAGAGAAAGAAAGGGTAAAATAGAAAGAGTAAAAAAGGGGAAGAAATAGATAGCGTTAGAGGAAGGAATAAATAGAAATCAAGACAGAAAAAAAGGAATAAAAGAAAAGAAAGAACGAGAGGAGGGAGGAAAGAGAAAACCGAAGAGAAACAAAGACTACCGCACTCCGCCCTTCCTTGATGCTTGCACCACTAGTGCTAAGCTGCCTATTTTGCTAGGACAATGAAAAAATAAGAAGGCCTAACTTGAAAGGCCTGACAAGGTGCTGCCATTTGTTGCGCTAGCCCTACTAACCACAAACTGCCCATAACGCTAAAGCTCAATCTTATACCACGCATGTAACACACGAAGTTCTTTACAGTGTGCTGCGCATGTTTATTTTCGACCGCTTAACTTATAACGATAGGCTGACGTGCACTGTCATAAATCTATTTCCACAGCTATATTTTTGCTAAAAGCAACCGCGCTACTGTTTATAGCGTTCTGTCACATCAGTTGTGAAAGGTGTGGCACACTTAACGCGCAAAATATGGGTAAAAAAGGAAAAAAAAAAACGATAACATCTGACCTTTTTTCTGGCTGTTAAATCCTTTGATGAATAATGAGTGAAAATTCTCACAAGATAAAAAGTAGCCTTACACCAGGAGAAACGACAGGCAGTGGAAAGGAAAGGGTGTGTAGGTTTCTGTGCACTTTTTTTTTCCGGTTTCCCACCATATAGGATAACCTTTTCTTAGGCGATTCTCGGCCATTTGCAAAGTCAGTGCTGTTAACACGTACACGTCCCATTATAATGTTGTTACGGGTTATTGCCTTCGCAAATTCACGCCAGTACAGTCTCATTTTGTTTTCACGAAAGTAATATGACTGCAAGAGCGAGTCGCCACGATGCAATAATCTGAAGCTCCTCTTTAAGGGCTGGTTCACACCGGCGACCGGTCGCGCGACCAAGTTAGTCGCTTTGCGACTGGTCGCAAACAGTCGGTTTGGTCGCAAAGGGACTGCTTTGGCTCGGCCGAGTACTCTGTGGTGGCGATAGTTGCGCAGAGGAACGCACTCGTTTGTATCTGGCGGCAGTGGGCCAGCGCAATAATAATAAAAAAAAATTACACGATCTCCCGCTATAGGGAGCCATGTGTAGATGCGAAGTAGAGGGCGCTAACGCTTACCCTGGCGGCGGCATTGACGCTGGCGCTCATCGCGGCGTTGCGCAGGAGAGAAACCTGGGTAGGCGCAAAGCACGCAGTTATGGACCGGTGTTTCCTACAAGAAAATGCCAGTCGCTGCTAAAGGGCAAAAAGAGACAGAAGACTCCGATTGGACACAGAGACCCGCAGTCCGCTTTTAGTTAACGCGCACGCTGCGAATTTTTGTTGGTCAACAACGCACAGGATCAAGTGCCTATATATACGGGGTGGCCAGTGAACGGTTGTGTAGCGCGAGCACTCGGTTTTTTCAACCAAGAAACTCGCTAGCAGACGCTGCCTGCGTCGGCGTTGCGAGGCGAGAGAGAGGGGGGGGGACGCGCATGCGCAGTGGCGTTAGGACGCCGCGGGGAGGGATGCCTAGAAGTGAGAGGGGGAGCGCAGCAGAGGAGGGAGAGAGGGAGGGGACGCGCATGCGCAGTGGGGATGTGGTCGCCGCGGGGAGAGATGCCTATAGGGAAAGAGGAGGTTTTTTTCTATTTTTTAAAGGTTTTGCGCATGCGCAGAAAAGGTGGTCAGGACGCACACCACCCCCACCACCACCACCGGATTGAACTCGGCCTTAAGCTGCTTCGCATCTAAAAAAGCTGGTTGATCCCTCCGTCATAGGAATCGGTATAACACGAAAGTAAAACGTGCCCGTACAGAGGTAATTGAATGTTTACTGTACATTGAAACAGGATAGTTTGCACAACGTTAACGTGGATAACCCATGTTGACGCTTGGTGGTACATCTCCATCCCGCCACTAACGTCCATGATCAACGATTAAACAAACGATTCTGGTGGCTGTAGATGTTAACGACGAGAGCGTATCCAGAGCAAGAGGCGTGAGGCCAGAAGAGCATCGCCATTGGGTTATGGTGGCTAGCATAATTGGGGCGCAGAACTTGGGCTAGTGTTGCCATTCCGCGGCATGTTAAAGTCTGATTGAACGTACGCCATGGTTGGACTAGATGGAAACGCCGAGTGCGTCGTGTCGCCCTAGTAGCCCGGCCACGACTTTCCTCAGGGCGTGCGCAAGCGAGGAACGCGGTATTACAGTCACTGGAGGGAGGCGCGAGTCTCATTTCTGGTTTGGACGGACGCTATGAGCGAGGCCGACGCTTGGGATAAGGTCGCCACCTGGCGTTGCGTTAAGGCGTTGACAAAATTCCACTTCTACTGAAAGTACGCCGACTGAGATGGACGCGTAGCAGGTGCTAATCGCGGAAGGCACAGTAATGATGAATTACTTTACTTTACTGCTCCAAGAGGGCGACACCACCCCGCTAACGAGGCGCAGTGTGATGAAAGTGGTAGATATAAAAGGTGCGTTCGTAAAGCAGTCAGAGTCTGTGGCCGTGGCGCAATGGATAGCGTGCCCAGGCTTCTGTTGTTGCGGACCGAGAGGTCACACGTTGGAGGCCCATTGACGGAACTTTTTTTCTTCGACATCTGATCGTGTACATTTTTTTCATCGTCATTTCCGTGACGTAAATACGTCACTGAAGTCTTGGTGGGCCCCGGCATAAAACACTTTCGTGTTAAAAAAAAAGCAATGAGCCCGGATGTAAACAAATGCTGACGTCACTTCTGGGCTGCGCCGATTGATTCTAGCCGTCCTGCGACTGCAGTAGCGCGACTGAAAAATCCCGCAGTGAGCGACTGAGTCAAAGCAGTCGCTTTGCGACCAAAGCGACTGTTCGCGACCGTTTGCGACCAGTCGCAAAGCGACTAACTTGGTCGCGCGACCGGTCGCCGGTGTGAACCAGCCTTAAATATGCTGAGCTGCAGTGACACTAGTTTGAACACAACTTATCGAAAGTTGTGTAACGTAAGACAGCCATTCATAATTACAAATATGCAACTTCCGTGGCTCTCAAAAATTCTGCGGCTGCTCAATTTATGAAGCTGTTAAAAACTGTCGCTCTAATTACTTTCAGGTCGTGTGTGATCATCGAATTCAGCACCCAAAATGAAAGACAGTACGAGTGTGACCTTCGTATTTTTCGTCTCGCTTTTGTCAGCGTTGGGAAATGTCGAAGGTACTCAAAACAAAGACAATGGTGAGCTCTGAGTTTTGAATGTTCAACGTTGCGGTTTAGCACCTTGTCCCACTGCGATAAAAGCGAATTAGATCTTCACTAACAGTGCGGGAGCTCACGGCATGCTCAATATGAGTTGAAACACGGTGGCAGTGGGTAAAGGGGTCCCAAGCGTGAGCTGTTACCCGGGCAAATGTTTCATTAGTTCAGAGAATACCACTACCTATAATAGTATCTGCATCAGTAATTTTTGCTATGTCGTAGTTGATTTTCGGTGTTTTCGACACTTTGAGCACGGAACACATGTTGCATTCAGTATTGGTCGCCACTGTACACATAGGCGTGCGCACGAGGGGGGGGCAGAGGGGGCGCCCCCCCCCCCCCCTAGTCACCTAAGAAGAGGGGGGGGGGGCGCAAAGTCTGCCCCATACATTGACTTAATATGGAAGGAGACGCTGCGACAAGCCTTCGCCCCACGTGAAGGGGAACCCTACGCACGCCTATTACTGTACATATCCGACAAGGACAACGCTTGTTCCCCTGGTTTGTTCTACTTAAACAACGTGCTCCTAGTTTTTCAGCGTGCGTCACTAACCTTTCTAACACCCTGCTTCCGGCGCCCAAGTGTGACGTAGCAAACCGAATTGTACTATACCGGACTAGTTCTAGTTAACAATCTTTGAGTGAAATTGAAACTGCTAGACAAAAAGAAGAAGAAAAAAAACTCACAGCGACATTTATGTCTTCGCCGAAGAGGACTCGAAGGCGACAGACGTAAGCCTTCTTTTTTTCCCAGTCGATGTATTCATAACCCCCCTGCCCCGCGATAGCTTCCCTGCACCTAACATGGTTTTTCACGGCCTACAGGGTTGGAGGCACTGCAAGCTTTCTGTATCTCACCTGGTTTCACACTGCCACGGAGATATATGCCGGCCTTTGACCAAGTGACGGTGTCGCGTGATGACGTCATCATATGACGTCATAATGACGTCCCGAAGCCTCATAACATCATTACGTGAAGGCTTCTATTGTTGACATCTTCACGTGGTGATGATTGTTTTCATGACTGTTGTTGACAGCGAAAGTCAAATTTCGCGTTTCAAGTGGCATCTAAGGCTTACGCCTTTAAAAAACGAGGACAGGTGCAGGCAACAAGCAATACACAAGGGGAGCCGTACCTACCGCCTGTCCAAGATATCTTTTTTTCTTTTTTCCGCGCTGTTCTATCCTCACTTATATTATGAACCAACGAGCCCGCGAGAACGTCATCATGAAGTTACCACTCCTCCTTTTCATCTGTTTCCCTCTATCAGTGAACTTATATTCAAGTTTTCGCAGCTTGGTTTTGTGAAGCCTTTCTACCCGGATATGACACAGCAATGTCATTTGTTTTTCCTCGCAGGATCATCCATGTTCCTCCTACCCGTGCGAAACGGCACCTTACGTTATCCCGGTGCGAGCAAACGGAAAGTTCCTGCCAGTTCTCACAATCTTAACCGGAAACGGGAGCAAGGAAAATGTGCAGAGTTTGGTACCACCAGTGAAGACGGAGGTTAACAAAAAGGCAGAACCACAGCAGCAAGTTGTACTCCTTCCCGTGCTCATAGATGCGCGCATGTTTCAAGCAGCGCTCGCTCATTCGCACGGTTTCGGAAGTCCTGTCGACGAAAGACCCAGGGGTGTGCGAGATGTCGCCTTCTGCTTTACCGACAGAGGCACGGAAATGTGCGTGCGCACAGACCTATCTGCGGGAAGGGTGACTGCAGTGGCGAGGAGTCTCAAAGAGCGAGGTAAAAAGAGGAGAAAACAACGGTCCAGGAAGAAACGCAGGAGACATCGCAAAATGTTGCGGTCCTCGCACGTATGTACCCGAGTCTTACTGATAATTGAAGAAGCTAGATGGAGTGTTAAAGACTGACGTTAGTGTCATAGGGCGAAAACGAAAAGAACCTGGTTCATGCAGTCTCAGAAAAAAGATATTCAGTAAACAGTCAGCCAACGCATGTATTTACTTGTATCGAGCGTATTTTACTACCTTCGCGGCATCCCTTTACTAGCCAGCAGCCAGTAAAGCTTGTAACTTTTGCCATCACTAACCAGTGAAGCTCCCTTCGTGCTTTTAACTAGGAAACTACTAAGCCACCTACTTTGTCAGATCTTTCGTAGATGAGCAGTAATTTTTTCCCGTAATTGTGACAGTATTTAGCAAAATTTTTTTAATTAATAGCTTACGTGATATCATTTTGACGTCCCTTTTTCAAGCCACTTCGAATGCTTGGAAGTTTGCTTGTTTTCCAGATCTTGCCGTCAATGAACATTGGTAGTTGGCGTGTCACTGTCTCTTTTGTCCTTCATACTTCAAGCATTGAGCCAAAAATAACATGTTTAGCAAAGCTCTTCCACACAGCAGCTCAGTCTTTTCGCAAGTACGGCCGATGCGGCGAAAAAAGTGACCTTCGTGCAGTGTGCAGCTTCAAGGCAATCTTTCGCGGTGAAAGCATAACACGTACGAAGCTTCCACCTCAAAAGAAAAGGGCGTGAGCATAAGGGCGACCACCCCCTGTAGCTCTAAGTTCAGTGGGAAGGCTCTCGTCCCAATTTTGTCAAAAACGAGCAGGCCAATGAACCAATGCGTTTGGTTCGCTTAGAAATACTTTGGTTTAAAAGTCAGCAAGACAGAAAAAAAACAGACACAGACAGAAAGATATCAGAAGATTAAAGACAACTAATAAGAGCGAAGCATGTAGGGAAGGGTGTTTAATCTCCACCAACATGAAACATGTGGAGGAGTGAAGCATGCGGTGTTTTTCTTCTTTTTTATTCTTCTTTTCCTACTTCTTCCTTACATGCGCGGCTTCAGTTCCCTTATGGCATGTAGGGAAGGGTTTTTCAGCTTCACTAACATCATAGGCTATTTCTTGAGCTAGCTGTTGCCTTCTTCAGTTTTAGCGGGCAGGTTACGAGAAGTGGGATTTACCCAATTTTTTTGGCGCAACCAGTTTTTCTAATGGACCGTGACTATTGACACACCGTGACATTAACCGACGACAAGCTGAGAACCTAAGGTGCTTCGCCACGTCATGAACAAGTCATGATTGCGTCACAAATATTGATGACCTCGTGTCGTTATGGTGCCATGATAGGATGACGTCATCACGTGCAGTTAACTTTATGATGGACCGTGACGACATGACACACCATGACGACCGGAGACGGCGACAAGCCGAGCCCCTAAGGTGTCTCTCACCTAAAACGCTTACAAATTCTAAGTATCAATTGCACTTGAACGCATCATACCATGAATTTTGTTTCGCTAAAGGCCTCTCTGTTCGCTAACGTGAGTCGTTTCCACAAGCCGTAACTACCCTTTAAGCACCACTGCAGTCGACAAGCTTGTTAAGCCGCGACAGGCACACAAACACTTCGTGTACACAAACACAACACGTCGATCCACCTCGTGAAGCTGGACTCAAAGCCAAAACGTGCATCGTCGGCAACCACTGTTTCAGTTCGTCTCATGAAGCCGATTACCACAACGGGTGGGATCTGCCGACATTTTAGGTGCGAAGCACCTTAGGGGCTAAGCTTGTCGGCGTCTCCAGTCGTCAGTGTATCATGCACTCGCGGTCCATCATAAAAGCGTCTATGCGCCACAATGGGTAAATCCCACTACTAGCCACCGGTGCACTAAAAAGGAAGAAGGCAACATTTCGCCGAACAAGTAACTGACCACGTTAGTGTAGTGGATACACCCCTCCCTACATGCCGCAGTGAACTGAAACCGGGCATGTAGGTAAAAAAGAAAGTGAAGGAGAAGTACCTTAGGGTTAGCTGCGTTCCGGCGCAGGTTTCCGACCACGTTACTGGAGCGGAAACAATCTTCCCTACATGCCCGGTTTCAGGCTTGGCACGACTAGTGCCCCATCATAGAAAATCGCCCTCAAAACACTGTATGCTTCGCCCCTCCCGAGGTATCACGTTAGTGCAGCTGGAAGACCCTTCCCTACATGCTTCGCCCCTCCCCAGTTTTTAATGCAAAGCATTTCTTTTTGTACTGCAGGCCCTTTGAGCGTTTCTATCTATCTATCTATCTATCTATCTATCTATCTATCTATCTATCTATCTATCTATCTATCTATCTATCTATCTATCTATCTATCTATCTATCTATCTATCTATCTATCTATCTATCTATCTATCTATCTATCTATCTATCTATCTATCTATCTATCTATCTATCTATCTATCTATCTATCTATCTATCTATCTATCTATCTATCTATCTATCTATCTATCTATCTAACCGCCTACGTCTCGGTGCTCTCGTGATCACCTCCTTTACTTTGGTCAGACAAAAATTCGTATGGGAGAGTAATGAGGCGTGAGGATTTTGACTGGCTGGCCATGACACGAATAATGTGGAAATCCTTTCCTCCAGACACGTGTGGCACATACCCGTATATCGCGGGCCGCGGTATGCGGGTATGCGCCACAGGTGTTTGACAGTTTATATACCTACCGAGGAACGGTGAGAACGGGCATTGGTAATTTAAATGAGAGAGCGTTAAAAAAAACCGACATCGGCAGTGTTGACCCGACCAAGGCAAAGAATAAATGTTACGGTCCCAGCAGGAATCGAAACCAAGCATTCTACGTGGCAATCAAGTATTCTACCATAGAGCCACGCCAAGTCTCGGAAGCGCTTTGGAAAAAAAAAAAAAGCCTATGCAGACGTAATGTTGATGAAACGCCAATTCTGGTTGCAGTGCTGCCCATCTAATTGTATGAACATTACAACTGTACTCCAATAATACAGGCGCCACGTCGGGTTAGCGTTAATTGTAGCTAAGCGCCAGCCACTGAAGTTGCTCTACGCAGCAGTATCCAGGGCTACCATCTTCGCAAGCACAAGGGCTACATTTAAGTTTACCGCTTCTGGTGTTGGTAACACCCATGTTGCTCTTGGCATCGTTACGCAACTGTAAAAAAAACTTCTAATATAAAACGTAGGCGACTATTCAACGCATATGTCTGTGCGCAGTACATTGGTACGTATGTTCAGCGTCATTTAGTAACGCTCCACTCAACAACAAAATTACACCGAGGTCACCTTCCCTCCGCATGCTTCGCATAACATTGATTCCCATGGTACGTGGAATCTGTGCAATCTTTTTTTGCTGCGTTTCTTCCCAATCTTTCTTCTTTCTCTTATCTCTCTCTCTCTCTCTGTACTCGTTCTTTCGCCCATCGGAGGTATTGCATGCCACGCCAGACAAACCGACGAACGTGTTCTGAGGGTGAAGCAGAAGATGAAGATGGTACAACACGAGAGCGTGACGGTTCATGATCATGGTTGTTTTCTGTTAGCTCTGCAAGGGCTAAAGGGCTTTAAGACGTTAACGGCTACGCGGGCTTACCAAGTACGCTGTTCACAATGCTACAATAAAACATTTGATAGCGACGTGCTTCAAATTTCAAAGTCCACGGTGCGGTGATTCGATACACATCGATTCACCTCCCCCTGACCAGGAACTCTAGATTTATTGCAAGTAATGAAGCGATCATACCGTAAAGGTTCCATTTGTTACTTATGGAACTGATACCGTCTCGACGTACAGCTTTGTATCACTAATGTTAGGAAGTTAGAGGCTCCCAGAGCAGGAATATTGTGAATTTTAAATATCCCTTTTTTGATGGGATTCGTGCAGGTGGACGCTGTATTTTAAGCAACCGATGGTATTTTTTATGCCTACTGAAATGCGAAGCCGCGTTAATTCACTAGGTGTAATAATACTTTTAATGTTTTACCAACATGCGCAGGATGCTCTCAAGGAGATGTTCTGGCCGAGAAAATCTCAAGGCAAGCCCTTACATCCGCCTTTGAAGAATACGATGGAAGTGTTCACGTTCAAGAACCTCACGCTCTGGCGAAACATTCGCTGGGAACGGGTGGTGAATGCCACCGGTTTGGGCACCGACGCAAACGCTTCTGACAAGCTGAAGCAGACGCTTCAGAAGCCGCCAGAAAAGAGCGTAACTGCGCAAGCTGTGAAGGACATATTGCTCCTTCACGAGCTGCTAGACCTAACCAGCTGGACGACCGATAAGAAGTGGAAGGCATTTGAGGGGGGGCTGCAAATTGCTCGTGACCAAAAAGACTGAAGCAGAACCCCTTATGCAAGATAGGCAAATTATGGAGTCAGGTTGGGGACCTGGGATCGATCCACCAAACATACTCTCGCCAAAAGAACCGGAAAAAGCGTCAGCGTTTGACATGAACTCGAATGAATTGAAGAACAATCCTGATTGGGACCTGCTTAATGTTGACAAATTCAAGCACACGGCTACGAACAAAGGCAAGTCTATGTCGGAAAGACGAACTAGTAGAACGAGCGTGTATGGTACTAAAACCAAATGGAAGGAAGACACAGGAAAGATGCCTGATGTCCATGATATTTATGCACTGGCGAAACACGGTGATGGCCGAGGGGGTCATGACATTCGGCTTAGTAGTCGGAGTACTGTGTACGCCAATCGGTATAATGTGAGGTATAAAAAACTGGAAGCCAGGAGTCTGGACTTTTTTGAGGATCCGCCGTGGTTAGGTCTTGGAGCATTGAACAAGATATATGAAAACATGAAACTATTCAATAGTTCCTCAAAGAGGCTTCTCCTTTTCGCGCAGGTGGTAAGTCTCGGGACGCAGCAGTCAGAGTACGGGTGGAAGCTTCTGACGCTAGGCTTCGACATGTTCAGAAACAAAACTCACATCACGGAAAAAGAAATGAAAGACGTCATCGGCAGGCTGCCAGGGCCTACGTACGAGATCGCGTTTCAGGTGGTGATTAACAGTATGATAGTGTATGACCTCCTTATCTTCAACGGCACAAGTGATTACGATAGCTGGATGAGTATGGAATTTCATAGGCTCATAATCTTGGCTGTTCCTGTGGTCAGCCGAAAAATTCAAAGCCAGCTGTGTACGGCTGGCTTGCTCAAGACTATAGATGACTGGTACGTCATGCAGCTTAGCGAGCTGATAATGCTAAGGCTTATCATGGTCAGTATGAACGCGTCGTACGGCCAGGACGTAGACGCCCTCCTATCGAACAGCCTGGACGTAGGCGTAACGCCTGAATTCCTAAAGGCTCAAAAAGACTTTATGAACAAGAACCGCGTGTCGGCGAAAGTGCTGGAAGATGCCTACCGAAATGTTTCTGATGCAACTTGGCTTTGGAGTCTCTATTATGCCAACAATTCCAACGGCAGCTGCTTCGAGCCGGCGCAAAACCTACCGCATCTAAGTCCCAAGAACGCGAACAACACCGAAGCACTGGCTAAGGAAGTCGATGCAATCATTGATAAGATGAAAGAGACGGACAGTACCAAAATAGGGGAGAGGTGTATTAAAGAGATGTTCTTTTTAAAGCTGCTAACAATGACCTACTACGACAAATCGGATGTACTCTGGAGAGACATAAGTGTGATGAAGTGGGCAAACATGTCAGACACAGAAAGTGCCACAACAGAGACTTTCTCAAACACTACGAACCTCATTTTAAGAGTATACTCCCAGATGACTGCGTCATCGATGATTGAAAATGCGCAGAAACAGACTAAGTCATTCGTTTGGCAAGATAATGTGACTAAACAAGCAGAGGCCGCAGTGCACGAAAAACTGGTCAAGGCTGTTAAGAATGGTACCAGTCAGATGAGCAACAAGTATTCCAGCGACACAGTCGTCTCATCTCCGATGTCAGAGGACTCGGAGGAGAATGACTCAGGCACAGGGCAGCCGTCTGGGCCAGGTGCACATCCTGTTCTGATAGTTGCTGAAACAGGAGACAGCGATGAGTCCAACCAATATACATCTGCTACAACGCCAGCTGTTCAGCAGACAGAAATGTCAGCACAAGGCGATATCGGTAGAAACAATGACGACCGAGAAGGTCTCAACAGTAGACATAACAGGCGGCAGCCCACAGGGCATAGCTGAAACAAGCACTCTTGGGGGTGATGACGCTATTGCGGGCACACCAGCCAGCCAATGACGCTGAGACCATTAGACTATTTTCATACTTAGTTGCGGGGAAAATTCCAACAGGAATAAAATTCCAATACCAGAGTGAAAGGAAGGAAGCGAATCAAACTAGCCTACTGACCTAGACACAGGGCTTGGCAGAGATACGCCAAAAAGTATTTCTCGAATACAGATATTGAAATAAACGGGTTGGAAGCCTGAAATACAGATACTGAGATACATTTGCGTTTGAAGTAATGATATTTCGGAGATATTTTTTTAATAAAGAGGTAAAACTTATTCCGGAATACAGATACAGCACTACAGATGCTGGAATATATTTTTTTTACATTTCGGGGATACTCATACTTTACAATGACATTTGTTAAGCGCAGGAGAATGTGGTAAATAATGTTGGAGTAATTTTAAGCATACGCTGTGGGTCACCGTAATGGCTCAGTGGTTGCGGTGCTTGGCTGCTGACCCGGAAGACCACTTCGATTCCTGCCTCCTCCGGTCGCGTTTCAATGAAGACGAAGCGTTAGAGGACCGTGTATTGTGCTAGATCAGTGTACGGTAACAAATCGAAGGTAGTTGAAATTATCCGATGCCCTTTACTGCAGCGTCTTTCATAGCCGGAGTCGCTTTGGGAAGTTAAACCCCATAAGCAAACGAAATGCTCAATGAACATGCTGGTGTTTTTGGTTCGCCAAAGGTTAGAGCATTTGTTTCCATCTAAAGAGATTAGTAATAGAAGAAATATGTGCACACATTAATATCAACACAGGACATCTGGGCACACTCTGCATGCAGATGTGTGCCCAGATGTAAAAAAAGTTGTTAAACAATTCAATTTCTTTCTGCTGACGAAGCCTAGCCACGGTTATAATAGAATGTAACAAACAAAAGTCCGAAAATTTGGAACAGCATCTTAGTTTACTTCAACTGCGTTCGCTCATTTAATATCTTTCTTTGAATAACTTCACCTTCGCGTCTGTTGCCGTTCACCGATTTCAGACATATATGGCAAGTTGCTTTGTATGGGTACTTGTTGTAATAGTGGTCATTGTGTTTACTGCTCTTCTATATTCCGCGTAATATAAAACCGCCAGGCCTGCGCGGAACTCGTAGCACAGCCACAGCGAAAGCTGGGAGAGCGACCTTTCTAGAGCCTTTTTTAAACCTTCTTGGGGCAACTACAACAACCGCACTTTCATGGTACCCACTACGCCATAAATCATCATAATTTTTGTGTAGTGGGGAAGCGTCTACTATGCCATTATTCGTCATTCTTCAGAAAAGCGCGGTACCCGCTACACTCTTGTAACGCATTATGTGCACTTTGTTGATGCTGTGGCTGACGACGATGAAGAATTTTGCCTGAGGCTTTTGTAATGGGTTGGAGCATTGAACGACCCACTCGTTACGCAATTCGATTTGTGTGACGCCTGGTTCTTACTTTACTGTTCTAAAACGCTTAACCACACACGTTAACGCGATTCCTTACCCGACATGAAGCCTGCATAGGGTCAGTTTGTACCGCAGTTGAAGCAGTGGCGTAGCTCAGTGGTAGAGTGCTGGGCTGCCACGCAGAAGACCCGGGTTCGATTCCCATTCGGTCATAGGTGTTTTTTTATTTATTTAGTTTTTTTTATTATTTCGTGCGATATTGGTTACGGACACCGGCGGTGGCGGCGGCGGCGGCGGACAACTACGGCGCAGAAACGACCCTTGTTGTGTTCTCATAACAGCTTTCGCTGTAATACACCGAAAGCATCGTTTACGGGCGAATAAATAATAATCATGTGCGCACCGTCACAGACAGTCCCATATGTTTAGTTAACTCGTGGGCATTAACCATTCGATGTGGCTACTTTTCATTCAGCGTTACACTCACAACGGAAAGCGCTGCTGCAGCGGTTTCATCGAGGCCTTCACGAAGGGAGACGTCACGTGGCACCTCGGTCACGTGTTCCTAAGGCCAGTCTACAGTGTTCTCGAGTGGCCAAGAAATTACTTTGGCTATGCATAAGCCACCTTCGCCTACGCTCTCCGAACCCGTCTCTCAACATGAAGAAACCGCGTTCGTCATTCACACATGTCCCCATAAAGATTCCTTGAAGATTGGAATAATTTTAACGTAAATAATGTTTGCGCAAGATCGCAACAATACCACATAAAAAAAAACTAGTCACCATAAATATGTGTTTGCAGTCGGTGGTGATTTTCTATAGAAGCGCAAGAATGTTTAAGCTGTGGCAGGCACTAGAAAATGTTCCGTATAAGAGTATCTCCTCAAGGCATTAGCGGAAATTGTTTCCTGGAAAATTAGCGTCAATGACTTCGAGAACTTCTTTTTCATCGTCATCGCAGGCAGAAGAATTTTTTTTTAATTAAGCGCATTCAAAGAGGAGTTGAGACTGTATGTTTCACACTGCCTTGTACCTTGAAGCGTTAGGTCTTCCAATAATTATCGTAGTAAAAGAAAAATAAACAAACAAACGACCACACAGACGCTGGCAGGCACGAGCCTTTCAAACTGTACACCTCTTGCATTTTGCTGTCTACTTACTGCTCGCACAAAAGAAACTATTATAAAATACAACCCTTTTCCCGCACTTCCCAGCGGCTCGCTCTGAATTAACGCGCCCGAATTAGGCAATTAACACGGAGACAATTGCTTCCTAATAACGAAAGTGCAAGGAAACATGAAATAACATATTCCTCTACAAGACCATGGAGCACCTGCTATAATATTAAATGGTAGAGTGCATGTTGTTTCAGCCCAGGAGTTAGTGAAGCTGCCCCATGGATTTAAGTCTCATGATTTGGGAATCGAGCCAGTCTATGCGAAGAGACGCCTTCATAAGAAATAACGAGCCAAAAGGAATAAAGATGCCTCGACTTGTGTGCGATGTTGCTGGAAGACTGTATGAATGTATTGTGTTCATTTTGTTGTGTTTTGAACAAAGCAAACAGCACACCTGTCACACCTGGGCACATTGCCTAACCTGCTACACGAGGGTTGCGTATGCGTCTCCGATGCCGTGACATCATGAAGACAGCGGGAACGCGCCTGAAGCATGCTCGCTTGGTGTTAGAAGCAAGCATAATCTTCTTTCATGCCCTGATTTGGTGTACAAGTCAGTTGCAGTCCTCATTAATTTACCGTTTCTATACTTCATCAAAGGGAGCGGTATTGATTAGTAAAAAAATTAGGCAGATCCCAAGTACCACGGGAATCGGTGTTATGCGAAGCATCCTGAGATAAGGTGATTGGGTTGTAATTTTCTTTTTGAGCGAAACGTTATGAAATGATGCTAAAGATACGTACAAATGTTGCACGCACAGAAATGTTAAACAGTCGCATTTGTTTCATGTAACCAGTTGTTTACAGTTGTCTAACGATGCCATCAGAAACATCGATATTGCCAATACCAGAAGCCGTAAGCTGATATGTAGAGCTTGTGCTTGCAAGGATGGTAGCCCTGGATAGTGCTACGTAAACCAACTACAGTGGATGGCGCTTAAGTATGCAACTGACGTTAACCCGACATGACTGCTTCGTCATAGGAGTACGTATGTAATGTTTCTAAAATTAGCAGGGGTGTGCGAATAGTGAAATGTCATTTCGAATCGAATTCGAATTGAATAGTGCTGAATAGTGGCCAAAAATGTCGAATATTGAATCGAACATCGAATACCAAAGATTTTGTTGAAAATTGAAAGAAAGAACAAAGAAATGCAACTGCTCATGTCCTCGAGCACATACCGCGGTGAGTGACCGCCATCAAATGACAACAAATTGTCATGCCGAGACATAAGCAATTCCACATAACCTTGATTCAAACTTTTTCGCCGTGATGTTGGGGTGTTTTCTGCAGTTGAAAACATGCGCTCACTGGGCGCCTCAGTAATAGGGATGGGAAGGTATAGCAAAGCAATTTGGGCAAAACCTGGTAAACTGCAGTTCTGTGCGCTTTCCACTATTGGAAAGGATAATCTGTCATGGGGTCAGGAGCTGATTCAAGTATTTTTGAACCTCCTGGCTATAAGGTCTCAGCTCAGTGCTCGGTTATTTTTTGACGCCAGCAATTTGACCGTCTCCGAGACTGTTCTCTGGCCTTTTCTGCTTCTAGCCATAACGAGCGGAAATGACCTAATCTTCTTTAAAATAAACATGCGCTCACTTTTGAGCCAGTATATCGATGAACGTTTTATTGAAATGCCTTCTGTAACGACGTTAGCGTTAGCTTTACCCACCATACATTAACCAAGTCTCACCATTTGCCTTTGTCGCTCTTTAGATATACGTTCCATTAGAATTATTCGAAACTTCGAATACTAGCTATTGGAAAGTCGAATGGCATTATTCGATTAGGTATTATTTGATTCGAATTTGAAACTGGAATATTCGCACACCCCTAAAAACTAGATAGCCAGCACTGTAACCACAATATACGTTTCACCAACATTAGGCCTGTATAGGGTGTTCTTCCAAAGCAGTTTCGAGGCCTGACGTGGCTCTGTGGTAAAATGCTTGATTGCCAGGCAAAATATTTGTGTTCGATTCCTGCTGGGACTCTGATCTCTATTCATTGTATTCCTGGCGTCAACGCCGCCGATGTCCGTTTTAAATACGAAGCATTTCTTAGCGAACTTCGGCGACTTTGAGCATTTCTATCTATCTATCTATCTATCTATCTATCTATCTATCTATCTATCTATCTATCTATCTATCTATCTATCTATCTATCTATCTATCTATCTATCTATCTATCTATCTATCTATCTATCTATCTATCTATCTATCTATCTATCTATCTATCTATCTATCTATCTATCTATCTATCTATCTATCTATCTATCTATCTAGCCGCCTACGACTTTGTGCTCTCCTGACCGTATCGTTAACGGGATTTATACCAAATTTGGTATGGCATAACATGACTGTATGAAGAACATAAATGGCTGGTCATGTCATGAAAACCATGACTAACTTGTCATGAACAGTATGATTTACATGCCACGGTCATGGCGCGCTCGCGGCCGTTTGTTAGCTTGATATACACCAAATTTGGGACTGAGTGACGTGACTGTATGACGAACATAAATGACAAGTGGTAATATGGAAATCATGACTTGTCATGTGCGACATGACTTGCATGCCACGCTCATGGCGTGCTCGCGGCCGTTTCGTTAGCTTGAGACACACCAAATTTGGTATTGAGTGACACGACTGTATGACGAACATAAATGACTAGTGGTAATATGGAAATCATGACATGCCATGAGCGACATGACTTGCATTCCACGCTCATGGCGCGCTCGCGGCCGTTTCGTTAGCTTCATATACACCAAATTCGGTATTGAGTGACATGACTGTATAACGAACATAAGTGGCAGGCCGTAACATGAAAATCTTTGCATGCATGTCATCTACAACGCCATTTACATGCCACTCTCATGGTGCGCTTGCGTCCAGTTCGCTAGGTTGATATACACCAAAATTGGTATTGCTCGACCTGACTGTATGACGAACATAAATGACAGGTCCTAACATGTAAAACATGACATGCAAATCATGTAAAGCATGATTTGCTCCTTCCTGGCTGCTTCGCATTACATCGATTCCCACAGTGCGTGGGATCTGCCGGCTTTTTTCTTAACGCTGTCGCCTGTAAATTTCCAATGCCTGTTTTCGCCGTTCCTGAGTAGATATAAATTGTGAAACACCTGTGGCGCATACCCGCCTACCGCGGTCCGTGGTATACGGTATGTGCCACACGTGTCTGCAGGAAAGGGTGCGACGACGTACGCGACAGGATTTTCACGTTATTCATGTCATGACGAGCCCGACATATTCGTCAATACCTCTTACCCTCCAATACAAATTTTGGTCTACCCCAAGTTAAGAAGGCCATCACGAGAGCACCCAGACGTAGGCGGCTAGATAGATAGATAGATAGATAGATAGATAGATAGATAGATAGATAGATAGATAGATAGATAGATAGATAGATAGATAGATAGATAGATAGATAGATAGATAGATAGATAGATAGATAGATAGATAGATAGATAGATAGATAGATAGATAGAAACACAAACGTGCTTACAATACGCACAGAAATGCTTCGCATTTAATATTATAAAAGCAATTAGGAAAGAGAACAACGACAGGGGGGAAGGTAGGTGGATTAAGCTTGAACATGTCAGGTTGTCTACCCTACGCTTGAGGAATAGCAAAGGGTAGTAGAAAGATGTGAGATAGAAGACAGATGGACGAAAAGAAGCGAATGAGCAATAAATGCACAAGTGCGTATGGGTCGGTGGCACTTTAAAATAAGGGAAGATGTTCGTTCAGGCCCGTACTTAAAACGTACAAATGTGCTTCAACTGCATCGTGGACCGACCAGCGGTGGGGACGGCTAATAGGGCAGCAGTACAGCTGCTCATCTTGCAGAAACAGCTGTATATCACGAACTTCTAGCAATTTATAGAGTAAACACGCGTTAAGCCGTTCATTATTTTGCACAAAAGAAAAAAAATGAAAAGAAGCATCTAGAAAAACATTTTTCCTGTTTACGACTTCTCTCTCGAAACTGACACGACGAAGGCATGCAAGTTAGGATTGAGAAGTTAGCGGTGTCCCTACTTTTCAACTTAAAACTGGCTGTGATTCTTCGTATGCATCACAGCGGAAGGTGGCAGTAAATATATTTGCGATTCTTTTTGGTAGAGAAACGTACAGGTCCACTGAGTGTGTGATAACTTTTTGATCAAGTAGTTTGGCAGAACGGGCAAGACGCACTTCCGCCAGAACATTCCTGTTGAAGAACGATGACTTCTTTGACCTGGAGATTCCGAATCAAATTGTGTGTTCATTGTTAAACAGCACGCCTACGTAAGTATAAACTTTTCATTCGGAGAGAAAGCAAGTGCGACTATTTTTCCTGCAAGTCAACCTCATTGTTCAGTATAATAGAGGTTAATATGACAGTGCCCTCAGCGCTTTCTTGAAACGCTTTATCACAAAACTTTCCTCCGTAAAAGTTACTCCTTTCTGCCAAACACTTGTCGATTGAAAAGGTAGATTCAATACCCGAGCGCCGCCAGGGTGCAATGAGAAATACGAGGACAGTATTCCAAATAATTAGAGGCAATTATTGTACAAAACACGCAGGCTTTGTTTGTAATTTATAGTTTCATTTGATGCACTACTAAGCATTCATGAAACTAACACGTTAACAAAACACGTCTGATGAAAATTATTGTAGGCTTCTCACAATTCTAAGTGAATAGCGGAACACCATATTGGAAAGATCCATATTGTATACAGAAGTCAAATCAATTTCACTGCATTGGCGACTTGTTTCGTTAGGCCTGGCAACGTAAGAAGAGAGAGCAGACTTATATTATGAAGACACTATATCAGCATGCTTAATAATAGAAAACTGACAAGATTGATCTAAAACTGAATTCGCGCCTGTTGCTTCTTTTTTTTTTAAGTGGGAAGCATTTCAGGGGGCCGGACTGTCGTATTCTGTCGTATGCTTTCATCGACTTATGCTGCCGTAGCTCGGCGTAACGCAAGCCAAACCACGAATGGCATATCCATGTGTATACAGCATATTGAGCGCGCGCTCACGCCATGGAGAAGTGTTCTTCCTCTTGTTCTTCGAACACCTTGACGATGATAAGTGCGAAGCACTTTAGGGGCCCGGGCTGTCGTGAAGATAGAAAAAAATAAGGAAGTAAGCGAGAAATAGAGAGAGAAAGAAAGGGGAAAATAGGAAGAAAAATAGAGCAAAAAAGAGAAAGAAATAGATAGCGAGAGAGGAAGAAATAAATAGAAATCAAGACAGAGAAAAAAAAGGAAAAGAAAGAACGAGAGGAGGGAAGAAAGAAAAAACCGAAGATAAACAAAGAAGGCTACCGAGCCCCGCGCTTGCTTCATGCTTGGCACCACTAGTGCTAAGCTGCCTATATTGCTACGACAATGACAAAATTTGAAGGTCTAACTTCAAAGGCCTGACTAGGTGCTGCCATATTTTTGCGCTAGCCCTACTAACCACAAACTGCCCATAATGCTAAAGCTCTATCTTATATCACGCATGTAACACACTCAGTTCTTTACAGTGTGCGGCGATTGTTTATTTTCGACCGCTTAACTTATAATGATAGGCTGACGTGCAGGGTTGCCGTTGGGTGGACAGGAAAAGGCGCCAGAACTCACGCCAACACTAGCGAAAGTAGCCATGCCATTTGATATTATCACCGAATTTCTAGCCAAATAGAACAGAAGTGGTATTATCAACAGTCTTTACTATTGATGAATAAATAAAACTATTTTGAATGAGTATAACCACAAGTTTAAAAAAGAGCACCATCGCGCCAACTTTCGTCGCCAACGGAGTCCAACTGTAGCCAATTTGGCGCAAAGTAGCCACCAACGGCAACCCTGCTGACGTGCGCTGTCATAAATCTTTTTCCACAGCCATATTTTTGCTAAAAGCAACCGCGCTTCTGTTTATAGCGTTCTCTCCCAGCAGTTGTGAAAGGTGTGGCACACATAACGCCCAAAATACGGGTAAAAAAGAAAAAAAAACGATAGGATCTGACCTTTTCTTTGGCTGTCAGATCCATTGATGAATAATCAGTGAAAATTCTCATAAGAAGATAAACTAGTAGCATTACACCAGGGTATACGATAGGCAGTGGAAAGAAAAGGGTGTGTAGCTTGTGTACATTTTTTTTGCGCTTTCCCACCATATAGGATCACCTTTTCTTAGGCAATTCTCAGCAATTTGCAACGTCAGTGCTGTTAACACGTGCACGTCCCATTATAATATTGTTACTGGTTATTGCCTTAGCAAATTCACGCCATTACAGTTTCATTTTGTTTTCCCGAAAGTAATATGACTGCAAGAGCGAGTCGCCACGATGCAATAATCTGAAGCTCCTCTTCAAATATGCTGAGCTGCAGTGACACTAGTTTGCCACAAGGGTTGAAGATTGGGCGAGTTGGTTCGTCGTATTTGAACTGGTATAGTGCATTATAGTAAAGAAAATTACACCATCTCCCGCTAAAGGGAACCATGTGTAGATGTGAAGCAGCAGGCGCTAACGCTTACACTGACGGCGGCGTTGACGCTGGCGTTATCGCAGCGTTGCGCAGGAGAGAAAACTGGGGAGGCGCAAAGCACGCAGTGATGGAGTGGTGTTTCCTACTGGAACATGCCAATCGCTGCTAATGGGCAATGAGAGACAGAAGACTCCGACTGGAACACAGAGACCCACAGTGCGCTTTTAGTTAACGCACACGCTGCGAATTATTATTGTTCAACAACGCACAGGAGAAATCTCCCACCGGCACCACCTTCGAGGTCAAGATCCATTGCCATATATACGGGATGGCCAGTGAACGGTTGTGCAGCGCGAGCAGTCGGTTTTTTCAACCAAGAAACTCGCTAGCAGACGCTGCCTGCGTCGGCGTCGCGAGGCGCGAGAGGGGGGGTAGCGTAGGAGAGGAGAGAGAGGGGGGGGACGCGCATGCGCAGTGGGAGCGCGGGGAGGGATGCCTAGAGGAGAGAGGGGGGGAGCGTAGGAGGGGGGGAGAGGAGGGGAGGCGCATGCGCAGTGAGGGTGTGGTTGCCGCGTGGAGGGATGCCTAGAGGAGAGAGAGGGGGAGAGGAGGTTTTATTTTTATTTTTTTTTGAAGGGGTTTGCGCATGCGCAGTAAGTGAGGCCTCGAGGCACACCACCACCACCACCACCACCACCGGATTAAGCTTCGCCATAAGATGCTTCACATCTAAAAAAACGACCGAGCAGATCGACACAAGAGGACAGAGCGCTCTGTCCTCTTGTGTCAATCTGCTCGGCCGTTTTTTCTTTACCATAATGCACTATACCACTTCAAATACGACACTAGTTTTAACACAACTTATCGAAATTTGTGTAACTTAAGACAGCCATTTATAATTACAAATATGCAACTTCCGTGGCTCCCTAAAATTCTGCGGCCGCTAAATTTATGAAGCTCTTAAACACTTTCGCTCTAACTACTTTCAGGTCGTGTGTGATCATCGAATTCAGCACCCAAAATGAAAGACACTACGAGTGTCACCTTGGTATTTTTCGTCTCGCTTTTGCCGGCGTTGGAAAATGTCGAAGGTACTCAAACCAAAGACAATGGTGAGCTTTGAGTTTTGAATGTCTAAGCTTGCGGTTTAACACCTTGCCCTGTCACGATAAAAGCGAATTAGTTCTTCACTAACAGTGCGAAGGCTCACGACATGCTCAATATGAGTTGAAACACGGTGAGAGTGGGTGAAGGGGCCTCAAGCGTGAGCGGTTACTACTGGCAAACGTTTCACTAGTTTAGAGAATACCACTACCTATAATAGTGTATACATCAGTAATTTTTGCTATGTCGTAGTCGCTTTTCGGTATTTTCGACGCTTTGAGCACAGACAACATGTTGCATTTCGTATTGCTCGCTACTGTACACATAGGCGTGCGCACGAGGGGGGACAGAGGGGGCGCCCCCCCCCCCCTAGTCACCTAAGAAGAGATGGGGCGCAAAGTCTGCCCCATACATTGATTAATAGGGAAGGGGGCGCTGCGACAAGCCTTCGACTCACCTGAAGGGGAACCCTGCGCACGCCTATGACTACATATCCGACAACGACAACGCTTGTTCCCGTGGTTTGTTGTACTTAAACTACGTGCTCCTAGTTTCTAGCGTGAGGGAAAGAATTGTAAACTTAAGGGCTCGTTTGCTTTGTTAAACACAGTAATAATGAGAACTAACAGACAAAGATGCCAAGGAAAGTATAGGGGAAGCTATTAGAAGTAATTGCAATGTAAATGTGAAGAAAGGAAAGTGGACGAAAAGACAACTTGCCACCGGCAGGGACCGAACCTGCGACCTTCGAATAACGCGTCCGAAGCTCTACCACTGAGCTACTGTGGCGGTCATCCCCCCGTCCACTTTATAGGGTATATATGTGTACTTAAACGTGGGAGCGTCAGTCAGCGCCGCCTGTTGCCATTACGGCGAGTGTGGAACACTCTTTTTTGCCTGTAGGCGTCACGTAGTACGTGATCTTATTAAGAGCGGGCAGCTGACTAATAATCCCTCGCATACCACCTGAAGGCATCAAGTCTGCCAGAACGAGACCCTCGTTATGAATGAGGGAAAGAATTGTAAACTTAAGGGCTCGTTTGCTTTGTTAAACACAGTATTAATGAGAACTAACAGACAAAGATGCCAAGGAAAGTATAGGGGAAGCTATTAGAAGTAATTGCAATGTAAATGTGAAGAAAGGAAAGTGGGCGAAAAGATAACTTGCCTCCGGCGGGGACCGAACTAACAGACCTTTGTCTGTTAGTTCTGATTAGTTTCTAGCGTGCGTCACTAACCTTTCTAACACCCTGCTTCCGGCGCCCAAATGTGACGTAGCAAAACCGAATTGGATTATACTGGACTACTTCTAGTTAACAATCATTGAGTGAAAATGAAACTGCTAGAAAAAAAAAAAAAACTCCGAGCGACTTTTATTGTCTTCGCCGAAGACGACTCGAAGGCGACAGACGTACGCCTTCTTTTTCTTCCCAGTCGATGTATTCATAACCCCCCTCCCCCGGCCCCTCTCAGATAGCTTCCCTGCACCTAACATGATTTTTCACGGCCTACAGGGTTGGAGGCACTGCAAGCTTTCTGCACTTCACCTGGTTTCACACTGCCACCGAGATAGGCCCGCCTTTGGCCAAGTGATGGTGTCGTGTGATGACGTCATCATATGACGTCATAATGACGTCACGAAACCGCATAAGATCATTACGTGAAGGCTTCTAATGGTGACGTCTTCACGTGGCGATGAACGTTTGCATGACTCTTACTGACAGCGAAAGTCAAATGCCGCGTTTCAAGTGGCAACTAAGGCTTGCGCCTTTAAAAAGCGAGGACAGATGGAGGGAACGAGCAATACACCACGGGTGCAGTTCGTACCGCCTGTCCAAGTTATCTTTTTTTTTTTGCGTTGTTTTATCCTCACTTATATGATGAACCAACTAGCCCGCAAGAATGTCGTACTAAAGTTACCATTCCTGTTTTTCTCCATCAGTGAACTTATATTCAATTTTTCGCTTCTTGGTTTTTGAAGCCTTTCTACCCGGTATGACACAGCATTGTCATTTGTTTTTGCTCGCAGGATCATCCATGTTCCTCCTACCCGTGCGCAACGGCACCTACGTCATCCCGGTGCGAGCAAACGGAAAGTTCCTGCCAGTTCTCACAATCTTAACCGGAAACGGGAGCAAGGAAAATGTGCAGAGTTTGGTACCACAGGTGAAGACGGAGGTTAAGAAAAAGGCAGAACCACAGCAGCAAGTTGTCCTCCTTCCCGTGCTCATAGATGCGCGCATGTTTCAAGCAGCGCTCGCTCATTCGCACGGCTTCGGAAGTCCTGTCGACGAAAGACCCAGAGGTGTGCGAGATGTCGTCTACTGTTTTACCGCCAGAGGCACGGAAATGTGCGTGCGCACAGACCTATCTGCGGGAAGGGTGACTGCAGTGGCGAGAAGTCTCAAAGAGCGAGGTAAAAAGAGGAGAAAACGACGGCCCAGGAAGAAAGGCAGGAGACATCGAAAAATGTTCCGGTCCTCGCACGTATGTACCCGAGTCTATACTGATAATTGAAGAAGCTGGACGGCGCGATATAGACTAAATGCAGTGTCATAGGGCGAAAAACGAAAAAAAAAAAAACTCGGCTCATGCACTCTTAGAAAAAACATTTAGTAAACAGTCAGCAAACGCATTTATTTACTTGTATCGAGCGTGTTTTACTACCTCGCGGCATCCCTTTACTAGCCAGCAGCCAGTAAAGCTTGTAACTTTTGCCGTTACTAACCAGTCAAGCTCTCTTGGTGCTTTTAACTAGGTTACTACTAAGCCACCTACTTTGCCAGGTCTTTCGTAGATGCCGCAGTATTTTTTGCCGTAATTCGTGACAGTCTTTAGCAAAATTTGGACAAACTTTAATTTTAATTTTATTGATTACTTTGGAACAAGAATTTTCGTGCTACGTGATAGCGCACATATAAACAAACAGAAAGGCACACGATGATGTGTAGAAAACATTAGTTTTTCTTCTAAATTTGATGGCTGCTAACCAGTACACAGTGTGCTATGACAAAGTAGGAGCATATGTAGCTTTCAAGCTGTTGTTAGAGTAGATATCGGCTACGTAGATGTCCTTGATATTCTGTGAGTGCATTTTCGTGTCCGTTCTCGTTTGTGATCTGTTCATGCCTCTATGTATGTCGGTGTGATGCGTACTTAGCATGGTAATTACATGAAGAAATTAGCGGCCATTGAATAATGCACGAGGACTATGCAACTTTTTTGTTATCCTATTATCTTTGTAATAGAATCATCTTCACGCGGCAATGCACACGCTCATATAAACAAAATAGGCGTAAACCTCGAATTGGCTAATTGTAGTTCACTAGAGTTAATACGGTTACTAGCGCGATTACCAACAATTTAGTAATAGACTAACCATTGGAGTCAGCACTATTCACTAAATCACGAGGTGGCAAACTGCACTAACCGGAATTTTCCTACGTACATTTACTAAAATGTCAGTGCTTTTTTGTGACAAGTAAATGGTTAGTATTTTGATGGTGAATATGCCGACATTTTTTTTTCTAAGATTGCGGTTAATAGTGTTTCTACAAGGCAAATTATACAGGTACTAACGCGGGATGTGCAAAAGTACCGTGAAGAATTGGTTGTCAGCTAACAGAAGCTGTTGCAAAATTTACAAGGTTCAGGCAAAAAGTTGATAGGAGACACGAATATAAAAAGCTTTAATTTTAAGGCAGATCCATTACCATGAGTAGCGAGCGATAAAGAAACTCGATGTTCTTGGAATCTGCGATATTTATTTTTTAACATATTGTGGCAATATGCGCCTCGCAAGCACCCATATTCGAGTACTTGTCGTGAATAAGAAAAACATGCCATCTTCTCGTTTGTAGGACGAAAGCGCAATAAAAAACACGGTTTCAAAGAAATATATCTGAAGTTCAACAGTAATTTTCTTTTTGTCCAACCTTAGCATTCCTGAAGTTGGCAGCCTGACTGCTAATCAACTCGTGTCAGGCACCTTTGTACTGCTAGGCAACAAAAGCTATTTTGCTCATTAATAATAGTTGACCACAATAAATGATGAAATGCGCGCTCTGTTTCCTAATGGGGTCCTGCAACGCTTTTCCAAGTAATCATCGAGTGGAGGGAGAGTGGAAATAAAATGAGAGTAACGCAGGGAGGTCAACCAGAATTGTAGCTTCCGGTTTCCTACCCTACAGAACGTGAAGGGACATAGGGAAGGAACGATGGGAAGGAAAGCGGTTAGAAAATTAGACGCGCGAAAAACAAGCAAATAAACAAAAGTAAGGTGTAGAGCACGGTCGCGCAAAAAGTTCTGTGAGACCTTGATCGATGTTCGGTGTTAAGACAGTTCTTGTCAGTATTTGAGCGGCGACTGTTCTGACAGGGTTCTGTCGTCAAGGTGGGCCAACACAGCAGCTAGCGGCAGTGTGTGCGCGCTGTAGCGAGGGCAGCGACTAAGAACGTGGTCTACCGTTTCATCGCTGCTGCAGTAGTCGCAAACAGCGCTGTCTTCAATGCCGATTTGGAAAGCTAAAGATCTGGTGGAAGCGACACCAAGCCACATTCAGCAAAGCACCGTTGTCTCGAGTCGAGAGGGTTCGAATGGAGGCCGAAGTCGACCAGACGGGAGTGGATTTATTAAAAAATTATATTGTCTGAAGAATCGACCACTGCATGCAGACATACAGAGACGAACTTTAATTGATCCTGAGGAGTTACTGACAGGACTCCCCGCTGCAAGTTTTTTTTTTTCGAATCCGTCAAGCACGAGCGGAGTTACAGGGATTTCTGGCACGCTTTAAGCATTTTCCCTCTCCTTTTGTGCAAGCGAGCAAGGTGAAATGTACGCGGGGAAGGGGGGGGGGGGGGGCACGGCAAGGGTGCCTGACAGCGCCCGTAATGACCTTCAGAACTTTTCTTTCTTTTTTTCCGAACGCGCGGCTTACTCTCAGTGTGACCGTGAGCGCGCGCGCGAGGGCACGTGGTGGAGTCCTACGGCGGCCGCGATAGGACCCCGCATCAGCCAGTGGCCGTGGACGTTGGGTTAATGTTCTCTACGGTTAGGTTTATAGCATCATTTTTCGAGAGAACAGCCAGCGATTTCTAGCTGAATTCAAGAATTAATATGATGTTACACACCCCGTGCTAAGCCATTATATTTGGCTCACGTGTTCTCAGGAGCCTCGACTACCAATGCGCAGTGCTTTCTGACCGCGCCTGATAAGTATTGCAGGACCCCTTAAATGATACAAATAAAGGAGGGGATTAGCTGTTGCGTTCATGCTTAAAAAAATTCCTCATCTCCCGCTAAAGGGAACCATGTGTGGATGCGAAGCAGCAGGGAGATAATTAGCTTGAGCAGGAGGAACGTCGCCGCTCTCATTTCACGGCAGCGGTCCGGGCGCTCATCGCGGCGCTGCACAGGAGAGAGAATGAGGCGCGCGCGCTCCGTCAATTTCATACCGCGGAACTACCGTGGCGCCCCCCAGTGGAGTATGCAGCTGTTCCACCACCTGTCGTGCGCGCCGCTCCGTAGAGGATTCCTAGAGGAGAGGACTGGGGGGGGACCGTAGGAGAGGAGAGAGCGGGGGGAGGGGACGTGCATGCGCTGTGGGGGGTGTGGGACGCGGGAGCCGCTCCGCAGAGTAGAGGATTCCTAGAGGAGAGAGGACGCGCATGCGCTGTGGGGATGTGGGACGCCGGAGCCGCTCCGTAGAGTAGAGGATTCCTAGAGGAGAGAGGGGGGAGAGGACGCGCATGCGCTGTGGGGATGTGGCACGCGGGCGCTGCTCCGTAGGGTAGATGATGCCTAGAGTAGAGAAAGTGGGTGAGCGTAGGAGAGGATAGCGGAGGGGACGCGCATGCGCTGTGGGGGTGTGGGACGCGGGGGGCCGCTCCGTAGAGTAGATGATTCCTAGAGGAGAGAAAGGGGGAGAGCGTAGGAGAGAGAGGGGGGAGGGGACGCGCATGCGCTGTGGTGGTGTGGGACGCAGGACGTGGGAAGGAGGGACGGACTAAGCCCCCTCCAAACACATGCAAGCAAGATCAAGGAATGGGGTCAACCTGGGCGACAGACACCACCTGCCTAGCCATTGCTAAGTAGCCTCTCTGTGCTCTCGGCCATAACTCTGATGACTGTGGTACTGGTTGACGGCCTTCATATTACTACAGTGTTCTGGTTCACATAATGGGTGCTTCCCTACTTCATGAAAGTGGCCGGACGCGGGACGGGGGACACGGGACGCGGGAGGGACGGACATGGCCCCGCGCATAAGATGCTTCGCATCTAAATAAAACGGTTGATTCATCCGTCTTAGGAATTGGTATAACACGAAAGTAAAGCGTGTCCTTACAGAAGCAGTTGAATCTTTACTGGACATTGATACAAGAGCGCTTGCACAATGTCCATTAGGGCTTGGCAGATATATCTTTATCCCGACAACTAACGTCCATGATCAATGATTAAACAAACCCTTGTGGTAGCAGTAGTTAACAGTGAGAGCGTTATGAGAAAAAAAAAACATGATTGATCCCTCCATCATAGGAATCGGTATAACACGAAAGTGAAACGTGTCCTTAAAGGGACCCTGAAACGGTTTTGACGATTTTGTATAAACACATTGAGCCAGTAGACCAAGTCCTAAGGCTCATTTACAGACTAATTTAAGCTCTCTGCGTACACTGTGTAATTGATTACAACGCTATAAAGCTGCGAATCGCTGCAGATCACTGCGGCTCAGCCCAACGCGTTTTCAACCGCCCCTCCCCAGTATGACACGCAGTCTGCGCACGATCTGATTGGCTGCGGTGTGCGCGCACGAGAAATTGGCTGGTAGGGTGGCGGCACCTGTCGGAGCAAATATCAACCCCTCCGCGATGTCTCTGTTGCCAGACGGCGTGCGTGCTGCCGGGCGCACTGGGGCTATGGTCTCCTGAGATGCACGCAACCTGTCGGCGTGCAGTCTCAGAGGTCATCACCGGGCGAAGCTCAAATCATCGAGTGTGCTCACATGAGCTCTGCGATCGCCAGCGATGGCCAGCGTGTATCATGAGTTGAGGAGGCAAGGTGCGGGGTAAGAAGGAGGGTATGATATAATTCGGCCGTAGCCGCCTTGGTACACGGCGTGCAGCGAAATTTGCGGTGCCAATGGTTCGATGATGCTCTAGCCTAAACGCTGACAAAGCTTCAAATAACCGTTTCAGGGTCCCTTTAAAGAAGTAGTCGAATGTTTTGCTGCACATTGATATAAGAGAGCTTATCTATTAGTGTGTTGACAGTTATAGCACCCTTTAACGTGGATGCATCCAGGTTGACGCTTGATGGTACATCTGTATGCAGACGACTAACGTCTATGATGAATGATTAAAGAAACCCTTGTGGCCATAGATGCTTGTGGTAGCTGTACGGTGAGAGCGGAGTCATTGAAAGCGGTGTGAGAGCCAGAAGAGCTTGGGCGCCGAATTTGGGCTAAGGTCGCCCTTTCGCGGCATGTTATTGAACAACACTGCCCGACTAGAGGGAAACGCAGCGCGCGTCGTGCCTTCCCCGTTGGCCGGCTGCGATTTTTAGCGGAGCGAGCTAGGAGGGACGCACTCCTGCGAAGCCCCAAGTACGAAGACCAAATCCTGGCCGTCCAGCGTGCCCGTGATCGGGCCGGCAAGCTAGACCTGTCGGTCCCATCGTGGGATTAGCCAGGTGCGCGTTTTATCGCGTTTTGCTGGACCAAATAAATGTTGATTCACTCACTCACTCACTCACATGCCACGCGACGCACTCGCGCGTCGCACAGCTATTTTATGTATGGACGGATGCTACGAGTGTGGATGCTAGGGGTAAGGTCGCCACCTGGCAATGTGTTAATGCGTCGGCAAAATTGCACGTTTACTATTCGAAACACGCCGAATAGGACGGACGCAGAGAAACAACGCTTTGAAGAAACTAATCGTGCATTTCACGGTCATAATGCATTACTTCTTTTAGCAAGAGCAATGTGGGAGGACAGTGGTACATATAAAAGGCTTGTTTTTAAAGCCTTGCAAAGTATGTCACCGTGGCGCAGTGGATAGCGTGCCCGGCATCTCTTGTCGCGGACCTAGAGGTCGTAGGTTCGGCTCCCGTTGACGGAACATTTTTTTTGTCTTCTGATCATGTGTATTTTTCCGACGTCATTTCCGTGACGGAAATACGTCACTCAAATTTCGGTGGATCCCCGGCATAAAACGCTTTCGTGTTAAAAAGCGGTGTGACAGCCAGAAGAGCGTCGCTGATGAACGCAGAACTTAGGCTAAAGTCACCATTTCTCGGCGTTAGAGTTATTGCATACTGCGGCCGGAGTAGAGCGAAACGCTACGCGCGTCGTAGCCCTGTAGCCCGTCCGCTTTTTTTCTCGGGGTGAGCGTAAGAGAGAGAGAGAAACGAAGAGGAAAGGCAGGGAGGTTAACCAAGCTTTGGCTCGGTTGGCTACCCTACACGTGGGGTGGGGAAAGGGGGGGAATAATAGAAAGGAAAGGATAGAGAAGAAAGAAGAAGATTGAGAAAGAGATGGCTGTACAGTTAGCTTGACACTACACAACACGAACTCGCGGTGTTCGTTCACAGGCGCTCGTGAAGTCCGGTGGTAGAAACGCGGTGTTAGAACCAGGCCAGACACGCGCGCGTCGCAGAGATATTTTCGGTATGGATGGATGCTATGAGCGATGACGACGCTTCGGCTACGGTCGCCACCTCGCGGTGCGTTCAAGCGTTCTCGTATTGGAAACGCGCCGAATTGGACGGACGCGTAGCAACAACACGTTGCAGGAGCTAATCGCGAAAGTCACGGTCATGATGCATTACTTCACTTCGCCGCTCCCGGAGGGCGACGGCACCGAGCCCAACTGAGCACTGTTGGCGGAAACTGAGATATAAAAGGCGCGTTCTTTAAGCCTCCAGAGTGTGTGACCGTGGCGCTTTGGGAAAAAGTATTTTGGTCGATAGAATTGAACGGATAACCGAGTTCTTAATTATTTCTCTGCCAGCAGAGCTTCTATGCCGCAGGTTTGCCGTGAGTCATAGATAAAAAAAAAAAAAGAAAAATAGATCGTAGTATCGAAAGAATGAGGAAAAGAGATTATTTAAAAGCATCTGTAACCTTTACGAGATTTAATGCGAAAAACCTGGCGCATACATTAATGCGATTGAAATCATTAAGTGCCAGCTACAAAACTATGATGCTACGCGCTATAGAGGTGCGCGTATTCGATCTTGGAACAGCAGGACCTTGAATTCTGAGTAACCAACGCGTCAAGCTTTACTCGATGAGCGGCACCACGCAACGACCCAGTTTATTAAAGATCTGCGTTCAAACGGTGCTCTCATACCACATACAACAGACATTATCTTGCAATTCGAAAGGTACTAACGAAGCGTTGTTTAGTGCTCTTCCCCGTTACCATGGTGGCGACCACAAAGCAACTTTGTTTCTCTGTGAAGCGCATTTAACGAAGACGATTATGCAATCATTAGTACTCCCATCAAGTTAGAGGAAATTAAGCAAGCGATTGATCAAGCGGAGCGGAAAAACTCTTCCCTACGTGCCTGGTTTCAGGCTTGGCACCACTAGTGCATCATCAAAGAAAATCGCTCTCAAAGCACTGCATGCTTCCCCCCTCCCGAGGTATCACATTAGTGCAGCTGGAAGACCCTTCCCTAGCTGCTTCGCTTCTCCCCAGTTTTAAATGCGAAGCATTTCTTTGTGTACTGCAGGCACTCAGTGTTTTGTGTACTGCAGGCACTTAGTTCAGAAGAGTGGCTTGTTGGGCGAATTGGTTACGCATCATACTAGAAAAGCGCAAAAAACAGGGACGAAGAAAGAACCACACGAACCAGCGCAAACTATCAACTGAGTTTTATTGAAAAACATTCATATAAATAGTAGTGCAAAAAGTCACATGGTCACAAATCAAATTCGAGCAGAAAAGATTAGATTTTAGCGGCTGGCGTTTAAGAAATATATTTCAGTGGAATGCAGCGTGATCGAGGGCCTCGCTACGCACGTCTCTCCAGACCTACTAATGAAAAACGCTTCATCAATTTCTCTCGGCACTCTCTCTTTTAATCTTGACAGCACCCTTGCGCTTGTCAGCAAGGGCGCGCAGCCGCAGTCTCTGCAATGTAGCGACAGGTTCGAACAAGGTGCTCCCCTCAAAGAAGCCTTGTGATCTAGTAATCTATTATTTAAGCACCGGCCCGTCTGCCCGACGTAGCACTTCCCACACGATAACGGTATATGATATACCACCCCAGTGCCACATTCAACCAACTTTTCACGGTGCTTGATATCACACCCATGATCCCGCTTGCTCTGCCCCGACAACTTCTTGTCCACAGCCGCGCATACCCGGCCAAGCTTCGGGCAGACGTCGGGCAGACGGGCCGGTGCTTAAATAATAGATTACTAGATCACAAGGCTTCTTTGAGGGGAGCACCTTGTTCGAACCTGTCGCTACATCGCAGAGACTGCGGCTGCGCGCCCTTGCTGACAAGCGCAAGGGTGCTGTCAAGATTAGAAGAGAGAGTGCCGAGAGAAATTGATGAAGCGTTTTTCATTAGTAGGTCTGGAGAGACGTGCGTAGCGAGGCCCTCGATCACGCTGCATTCCACTGAAATAGATTTCTTAAACGCCAGCCGCTAAAATCTAATCTTTTCTGCTCGAATTTGATTTGTGACCATGTGACTTTTTGCACTACTATTTATATGAATGTTTTTCAATAAAACTCAGTTGATAGTTTGCGCTGGTTCGTGTGGTTCTTTCTTCGTCCCTGTTTTTTGCGCTTTTCTAGTATGAGGCACTTAGTGTGCTGCAGGCACTCAGTGTGCACTGCAGGCACTCAGCATACCCGCATTCCACCGGGCCACGGAATGCGGATATGCGCCACAGGTGTTTGACAGTTCATATCTACCAAGGAACGGTCAGAACAGAATTGGTAATTTAAAGGAGAGAGCGTTAAAAAAAACCGACATCGGCAGCGTTGGCCCGACGAATGCACAGAATAAATATTATGGTTCCCAGAAGGAATCAAACCCAAGCATTCTGCGTGACAAACAAGTGTTCTACCAGAGAACCACGCCAGGTCTCCGGACCTGCTTTGGGAAAAGACCCTATGCAGGTGTAATGTTGGTGAAACGCCAATTCTGGTTGCAGTGCTGCCCATCTAATTTTATAAACATTACAACTGTACTCCAATGACACAGGAGTCACGTCAGGGTTAGCGTCAATTGTAGCTAAGCGCCATCCACTGAAGTAGGCCTATGTAGCACTATCCAGGGCCTACCATCCTCGCAAGCACAAGCGCTACATTTCAGCTTACCGCTTCTGGCGTTGGTGATACCCATGTTGTTCTTGGCATCGTTATGCAACTGTAAACAACTTGGTATATAAAACATAGGCGTCTATTCAACGTACGTGTCTCTGCGTAGAACATTTGTACGTATGTTCAGCTCATTTCGTAACGTTTCACTCAACAAGAAAATTACACCGCAGTCACCTTCCCTCCGCATGCTTCGCATAACATCCGATTCCCATTGTACGTGGAATCTGTGGAATTTTTTTTCTGTATTTCTTCCCATTCTTTCTTCTTTCTCTTTTCTCTCTCTCTCTCTGTGTACTCGTTATTTCGCCCATCGAAGGTATTGCTTCCCAACGCCGGACAAACCGACGAACGTGTTCTGAGAGTGAAGCAGAAGATGAAGATAGGACAACACGAGAGCGTGTCGGTTCATGATGATGGTTGTTTTCTGTTAGCTCTGCAAGGGCTAAAGGGCTTTAAAAGGTTAACAGCTACGCGGGCTTAACCAAGTACGCTGTTCAAAATGCTACAATAAAACATTTCATAGCGGCGTGTTTCAAATTACCAAGTCCACGGCGCGGTGATTCGAATCACATCGGATTCACCTCCCCCTTGAGCAGGAACTTTAGATTTATTGCAGGTAATGAAGCGATCATACCGTAAAGGTTACATTTGTTACTTATGGAAACTGATAGCCTTCTCGACGTACACTTTTGTCTCCCTAACGTTAGGAAGCTAGAGACTCGCAGAGCAGGAATATTGTGAATATTAAATATGCCATTTCTTGATGGGATTCGGTGCAGGTGGACACTGTATTTTAAGCAAGCGATGGTATTTTTTATGCCTACTGAAGTGCGAAGCCGCTTTCATTCACTAGATGTAATAATGCTTTTAAATGTTTTACCAACATGCGCAGGATGCTCTCAAGGAGATGTTCTGGCCGAGAAAATCCGAAGTCAAGTCCGTACATCCGCCTTTGAAGAATACGATGGAAGTGTTCACGTTCAAGAACCTCACCCCCTGGCGCAGCATTCGCTGGGAACGGGTGGTGAATGCCACCGGTTTGGGCAACGACTCAAACGCTTCTGACAAGCTGAAGCAGACGCTTCAGAAGCCGCCAGAAAAGAGCGTAACTGCGCAAGCTGTGAAGGACATATTGCTCCTTCACGAGCTGCTAGACCTAACCAGCTGGACGACCGATAAGAAGTGGAAGGCATTTGAGGAGGGCTGCAAATTGCTCGTGACCAAGGAGACCGCAGCAGAACCACTTATGCAAGATAGGCAGATTATGGAGTCAGGTTGGGGACCCGGGATCGATCCACCAAACATACTCTCGCCAAAAGAACCGGAAAAGGCCTCAGCGTTTGACATGAACTCGGATGAATTGAAAAACAAACCTGATTGGGACCTGCCTAATGTTGACAAATTCAAGCACACGGCTACGAACAAAGGCAAGTCTATCTCGGAAAGACGAACTAGTAGAACGAGCGTGTACGGTACTAAAATCAAATGGAAGGAAGGCAGAGGAAAGATGCCTGATTTCCATGATATTTACGCACTGGCGAAACATGGTAACGGCCGAGGGGGTCCTGGCATTTGGCTGAGTGATCGGAGTACTGCGTATCCTTATCGGGATAATGTGAGATATAAAAAACAGCAGTCCAGGAGCCTGGACTATTCTCTGGTATCACGATTGTTAACTCCTGAAGCAGAGCACAAGATATCTGAAAACATGAAACTATTCAATAGTTCCTCAAAGCGGCTTGTCCTTTTCGCGCAGGCGGTAAGTCTCGGGACGCAGCAGTCAGAGTACGGGTGGAAGCTTCTGACACTAGGCTTCGACATGTTCAGAAACAAAACTCACATCACGGAAAAAGAAATGAAAGACGTCATCGGCACGCTGCCAGGACCTACGTACGGGATCCAGTTTCAGATGGTGATTAACAGTATCATAGTGTACGACCTCCTTATCTTCAACGGCACGAATGATTACGATAGCTGGAGGAGTATGGTATGGCAGCGGCTCACAATCATGGCGGTTTCTATCGTCAGCCGAAAAATTCAAAGCCAGCTGTCTACGGCTGGCTTGCTGAAGACTATAAATGATTGGTACGTCACGCAGCTTACCGAGCTGATAATGCTAAGGCTTATCATGGTGAGTTTAAACGCGTCGTACGAAAAAGACATAGACGCCCTCCTATCGAAGAACCTGGACGTAGGCGTAACGTCGGAATTCCTAAAGGCCCAAAAAAGAGTTTGTGAACAAGAACCGCGTGTCGGCGAAAGTGCTGGAAGATGCCTACCACAATGTCTTTGTTGTACCTTGGTTTTGGAGTTTCATTTATGTCAACGATTCCAACGGCAGCTGCGTCGATCCGGCGAAAAACCTACCGCTTCTAAGTCCCAAGAATGCGAACAACACCGAAGCACTGGCTAAGGAAGTCGATGCGATCATTGACAAAGTGAAAGAAATGAACAGTACCAAAATAGGGGAAATGTGTATTAAAGAGTTGTTCTTTTTAAAGCTGCTAACAATGGACCAACTACGCGGAGACGGATGTATTTTGGAGAGACATAAGTGTGATGAAGTGGGCAAACATGTCAGACATCGAAAGTGCTACAACAGAGACTTTCTCAAACGTTACGATCGTCTTTTTAAGCATCTACAACAATGCGACTGTGTCACCATGGATTGAAGATGCGCAGATAAAGAATAAATCGTTCGTTCGGAGAGATAATGTGACTAAACAAGCAGAGGCCGCAATGCACGAGAAACTGATCAAGGCTGTTAAGGATGGTACGACTCAGATGAGCGACACATATTCCAGCGACACCGTCGTGTCATCTCCGATGCCAGAGGACTCGGAGGAGAATGACTCAGGCACAGGGCAGCCATCTGGACCAGGTGCACATCCTGTTCTGATAGTGGCTGAAGCAGGGGACGGCGATGATTCCAGCCAATATACATCTGCAAGAACGCCAGCTGTTCAGCAGACAGAAATGTCAGCAAAAGACGATATCGTAGAGAAACAATGACGACCGAGAAGGTCTCAACAGTAGACATAACTGGCGTCAGCCCACAGGGCATAGCTGAAACAAGTACTCTTGGGGCTGATGACGCTACTGCGGGCACACGAGCCAGCCAATGGCGTAGGGACCGTTAGGTTAGTTTCATCCTTAGTCGCCGCTGAAAGTTTCAAGAGCACTAAAATTCCAATACCAGAGTGGAAATTAAAAAGCGAATCAAACCCGCCTACTAACCTGGACACAGGGCTTGGCTGAGATACCCCGAAAAGTATTTCTCGAATACAGATATTGAAATAAACGGGTTAGAAGCCTGAAATACAGATACTGAGATACACTTGCCTTTGACGTAACTAGATATTTCGGAGACATTTTTTTTCACAAAGAGGAAAAACAGTATTCCGGAATACAGATACAGGAATACAGATACTGTAATATTTCTTTTTATATTTCGGGGATACTCATACTTTGCAATGACATTTGTTAAGTGCAGCATAATGTGGTAAATAAAAAGATGCAGTGCATTGAAACTTGTAGTTTCTTTGTAAATCCCTCGGTGCATTAAGGGATTACTGAGGGGGGAGGGGTTTACAAATGACGTAATGGATAATAATGACATTATTACAGGTATCAGTTGCAATAAAAAAAGTCCACGCATATCCACGAAGTGAATAATGATGAGTTGGCGAAGCATGGTGAATGTTCGGTAACCGTGAATCTCCCGTGACATTTTGCCCACTCGCTCATGAAAATGAGTGAGAACGCGTGTCTTCAGTATATACAATGTGTTTTATTGGTCATAACTCGTATGTCGTGTTGAGTCCTGGATTCCGTTTTCCTTTGATTATCACCGCTTTGTTGTCCGGGAAATGTAGAGCCAATGGTTCTTCGAGCAGATCTAACCTGAAGTTGGGAAATACAAGATCTATGTACGTACCCTTGGTGGTTGTTGGTTGTTTACAGTCATACAAATTGTATCGTAGCGCATATCGATACGCTGTATACGGCACACGCCAGTCGATGTCCGGGATGTTAACGTTAAAGTCACCGACTAGTACGAAGGGGTTGTTCTTGTGCTGTCGCCGTTTTCGCTGCCGCTTCTCGAGCTCTCAACTACGGGTCCGATTGTCGACGTTGTCGTTGAGCCGCCCCATGCCGCGCTTTACGTTCGTTCTGATCCATGGCAGAAAGAGAATCTTCCTCATGTGTACGTATCATCATCAATGGGATTTATCGCGAGCCTTGCTGATGTTTCCGCACCTGGGCTGTGAGCGCGCACGCCGCCGCACGCCGACAAGGCTCGGTCTTAAGGTGTTTTGCCCCTAAAAGCACGCTACTTCACAGCAAGTGTACCAAGTATTGGACACCGAAATCGACATTCTTGGTGAGATGAAAATGATATATGTTGGAAATGACATAGTTCAAGCAAATCACTTGGATAACTCTTAACACCAGTGAATTGAGAAAAAGTATACATTAATTTAGCAAATCAGATCTGTTTTGGTGAGAAGGTTACTGTGTTAATCGTACTTAAGCAACAGAAGCTTCTCAAATAAGCTGCCTTCTAGACAGCGTCGGTTTCGTCTCAACACAAGCTTCGCGAAAGGAAAAAGTATCTACCAGTGCAAACGAGCCCAAGTTCGAATTATAGTGAATAAATACCGACGTCAAGCTCAGTCGGCGCCGTGCCAGAACGGCTGATTCCCCTGCCCATATAGGCGGGCCATAATAACCTAAGCGCAATGGAGCTCAGTATGACAAAACTGCATAACTAAAACACTGGCTTCCTATAATCACGTTATTTTGGGGGGTGAGATAGTTTAATTTCTCCAAAGTCACTCCTGACAGCTTTCTAAACAGACATGGAAGCAGGAACCACCTTCAGAGCGCTAGATCAGACACCACAGCAAGCACTCCTGGGCCTAAAGGGTCACTCTTCAGTGCAACTGTCACCACCACCCCGCTACCAGCAACCATTTCAGCTAGCCGCCACAGACGAAGTCGGTTCCGGTGGTGGGGGAGCCTGGTACCCGAAAAGACCGTTTCACGCTTGTAAATCCATTAGGAACGTAACATGACAGGTTGGATGGGTGGCTGAAAGCGGCAAAGATAGCTATCCTCCAGGTCTGGGCTGATATACTTGGAAAAGTATTCCGGAATACAGCTCTCTAAATACATTGATTGGAAGCCTGAAGCACAGATACTGAGATACATTTCGCGTTGACATAACGGGATATTTCGGAGATACTTTAGCAAAAAGAATTCTGGAATACAGATACAGCAATACAGATACAAGAATATTTTTTTTTCGGGGGATGCTGACATTCCGCAAACAGTTTAGTTAGTGCAACATAATGCTGTAAACAAAGTTGCACAGCAGTGAACCTTGCAGTTCATTTATTTGTTTATTACTGTACGCTCAGCGCAATGAAGACATAACAGAGGGATGTACATATGGGTAATTATCACATAATTGGAGGTATCAATTGCAATAAAGAAATGGCTAATGGCTTGCCACCCCAAAAAAATTAGGCGGGCTGCACTGGACCTTGAGCGACAGCGACTTTCAGAGACCGGCAACAGTGCCTCCGCGATTCTGCCTTCAGCAGCGTCGCACGTTTTACCACATGGGCCATTCTGTGCTTGAGGGGAAACCATCGCGGCCCATCTTATGTCGCCGACCAGCGGTGCGACTTTGGTTGTCTTGGATCAAAAAAAAAAAAAAAGGAAAAACTTCATTCCCCCCTTGAAAGCCCTGAAAGCACGCCTCGACTCATTTCTCACAGAATAAAAATGTAAGGAGATACCCGTGCCCTGCACGGTATCGTGACACAATCAATACATCGTAAAAATATTTCACTACTGAAATACAAATACGTTTTCGAAATGTATCTTGATACAGAAATGCAGATACTCAAAGGTATCTCTGAAATACTATCGCGATACAAGAGTATCGCGATACTGCCTTGTCCTGCTATCTTCCCAGTCACTCCCGCCGCTACCGCTTTTTGAAGTGCCGCCGCTTTCAGAAATGAACACAAGTGAAGCATTGCAAAGCCTTTGTCTAAAGGCGTCATCCGCGCGAGGGTCCCGAAGTAATAGCCTGCCGCCTGAAAAAAAAAACAAAAAAAACAAAAAAAATGATAGGCGTGCTTCGGTGGCCTTGAGAGACAGCGACTTTTGTCGGCAGAGAACGACAACATCGTTCGCGATGGTGCCGTCTGTCGCGTCGCGCGCTTTACAACATGGCCCAATCTGCGCTTGAGGGGAAACCATCGCCGCCCTTCTTATGTCGCCAACCGGCGGCTCGCCATTGCTTGTCTTTGTTCAAAAAAAAAAAAAAAAAGAAAAAAAAATGAGAGCGAAAGAACGTTCATTCCCCCCTTTGGAGACACCTCAGCTCATTTCCGACAAAGAAAAAATGTGACTAAACATCTGTGTCCTGCATAGTGTCGCAATACAATCGATGCATCGTAAATGTATTTCGCTACTGAGATACAAGTACATTTTGCAAATGTATCTCGATACAGAAATAGATACTCAAAAGTATCTCTGAAATGCTAGCGCGATACTTCTGTTTCGCCATACTGCACAGACGACCTGGACAGTACCGTTTCTATGAGATATTTCAACAACATTGTAATCTACTCAATACAAGCTACATATCGTCAATAGCAGTTCAGCCGAGATGTCAAAATATCGACAAGATATCAGTTGTCACCAAGCAAAAACCTGGTACAGGAATCATCCCGTAAGTAGAAACACGTCATAAGAAATGCGCATGATATAAGTACGCGCAAATGACAATAACTTTACAACCTTAAAGACTGTATTGTAAAGTAACACGAGACGTGACTGGTTCACGGCTGTAATTACACGTGTGCAGAGCATCGACAAGATGGCGAACAGCACGCACACCGGACAGGCCAGTCCTCTTTGTCGTCTTCTGTAGGCAGAATATCTAACCCTTGATATTCTACGTAGCAATATTATCAATCCTCGTGATTTTCCACCTCCGGTGCTTATTAATTTGACCAGATACGCACAAGTATAGTCTATTATGGCAGAAGCGCAAGAAGGGCTTGTGGAGATGCGCTGAAGTTGGAGCTGTCGTTTGCAGTTCTACCTCACTAAGCATGACTTAAGCACTCATCGTGGATTTCTTCAGTCCTAGTGCTGCAACAAGGCTGATATAAAAAGGCCGCGTTCACTATTAGTCTTCAAGTACGACTGCTATACGTGCCCGTGTGTTCTCATGAGTCATTGTTTTATTTCTGTTATATGTATGTCATGTAAGGTAATATAAAAATACCTGGGGCCCAATCGTCGAATTAATTTTCTTAGCTTGAGATACATGAAAATACCGAATAACGGGAAAGTAGCAACATCATGCACCTTCTACTTCACACCTAGACCACGCCTGCCGATTTGTCCGGCGGAGAATGCAATATATCTGATGGGCGAAAGAACGAGTACAGAGAGAGGAAGAGATAGGAAAAAAGACCAAGAGAGAAAGAAAGAAACAAAAGGATAGAAGGTGAGAGAACGAGTACAGAGATAGACAGAAAGCAATAGAGGGAAAGAGAAAGAAAAAGACACAAAAGATTGAAAAAGATCGAATAAATTAGGCAGCTGGGGAAAGAAAGAAAATACAGTAAGTGAGAGATCGAGCACAGAGAGAGAGAGAAAGAAAAAGAAATGGAGCGACAGAGATAGAGAGACGTATAAAGAAAAAAAAGAGAAAATAGACAGAGAGAGAAAGAGATACAGAGAAGCATACGCAAAAAGAAACAGAGAAACGAAAGACAGCAAGCATGGTCATGTATAGTGTAGGATTGCAAAGTAAAGGGTGGGAAATGGAGTCAGGGTGACGAGCAGGGAAAGGTGGGGGTGACAGGTTAAGGTATAGAAAGCACTCGTATAGTATAGTATAGGAAGACGGTGGGAAAGAGAAGTGAGTGAGGAGCAGGAAAAGGGAGGTAACAGGATAAGTATAACACCGTCTTGTATTCTATAGTATAGCAAGGGCAGGGAAAGCGAAGTCAGAGTGAGGAGCAGTGGAAAAAAGGAGGAAGACACCACCAGCTCTGGCGCTTACTCAGGCTCAGCTGGCCCAATATTTTTTTGCTTGTAGATTGTTCTCCTCGTTATAGTGGAGTACACCCAAAAAAGGGGGAGACAGAAAAGATAGACATTTTTTGACAACGCACATAAACAGAAAATATTAGAATACATAATGTAGACCAAAATACTTTAGCAGTAATATGGCTTGAATGACTGACGAAGTTATTTATTTTTTGCCTGAATTTTTAGTTATGACTAAAAACTATTAGTGTTTTTAAAGAAAAAATGGCAATATATCGCGTCCTTATAAACCTGGTTAAATCTCTAAAGGGACTACCGTAACAAGCTTAGGCATAGCTGATGATAACGCACGGATAAAAAGATTGAAATAAAAATTTGAATCATGCATACTCCTGATGTGTACGTTTGTATTCAACCTTTTAATCCAGGCTGACAACTATTTTAAACACGAGGATTGCTTCATTGTAAGATTTGAGATATGTGGCGGTTCCCAGTGAACTGCTTTAAATGCCGGGCAATATTGCAGCACAGATATGCAATGTGTTTCCAGAAATGTGTCCGACTATTTTTTTAAAAAATCAGCAAAATGCGGTATTTGCTCGCTGTCTTCACAATTGCTTTTTCTGTAAACGGCAGGCATCTTAAGATGGTTGAAAACATGATTTGGGAAAGTAATTAAGAAAGCTAAATTAATTAACTTTGTAATTAGAGCAGTTGAGTGATTAAGTCCAATGGGAGAATTGAAGTCCTTCATGCGAAGAACCCATTTCAGCTTTGAGATTTCGAAAAAGCGGCCTCTATTAATTATTGTGGCGTAATGAAATTCAGGCAAATTCAATGGCGAAACCGAAACCCAAGCACCGATGAGCGCCACAAGCAGACGGCTAGAATGACGTCACAGCTCAAGACAACGGTTACAGAGGAGCAGTTCTTCCCCGTTCGTTAACGTACGTGCGTCATGCGTGCTACTACTGCAAACACAGCCCACATACGCACACCAAGAAGTCGGTTGATGGTTGATATAATGACGTTCACTCATTGTGGGACGTCTCAGACGAATGTGGCAGTTTCGCTCTTCCGCGTTTCGGTTTCGGTTTCGCCGCTGAAGTTTGGGAGAAATTCATTACTTCGCAATTATTCTTAGAGGCCGTTTTTTCGAAATCTCAAAGCTCAAATGGGTTCTTCGCATGAAGGACTTCAATTCTCCCATTGGACTTAATCACTCAACTGCTCTAATTATAAAGTTAATTAATTTAACTTTCTTAATTACTTTCCCAAATCATGTCTTCAACCATCTTAAGATGCCTGCCGTTACAGAAAAAACAATTGTGAAGACAGCGAGCAAATACCGCATTTTCCTGATTTTTTAAAAATAGTGGACACATTTCTGGAAACACCCTGTATATCAATAAGTGCAGTATACAAGTTTCAACGTGGGCGATACTGGTGATGACATACAATACATGTATTTCAACGTACTATCTAAAAGCTCAAAAAAAAGTTGATGAGCGCAACGCAGAACTGAAAAGCTGCTTTCCCAATAAATAATCACTGCTTCGTGTTCAGACAAGCCAAATTGATTGAACAATGATACGATACTGAAGACCTCCTTCTTCGTAAAGTGATTTCGTATTGTTTACTTTTCCCAGCCTGCAGTTCTACGCGTATGCGTGTCGACAAAACAACGCGTTGAAAGTTGTCAAACCACCCATACGCTTTCATTCGGCAGGTAAGCTATTCACTCGCGCTTACCAGGCATGCACCCGTAAATCCTATGTGAAAGAAGCTAAGTTATCGAAGCAGGTGTGAATGAAGCACCGGAGCATTTGCGACGACGAGATGGCAACGCAACTGACACTAAAGGTACCCGACGTTACCGTGCCCGTAACGAGCCCGGACGACATATTTACGATTCATAAAGCTGATGCATCACCACCGATGTACATTTGCTTCACGGTGCGACTCATTGTGCATTGGCTATTTATAGTTTCCAACTGCCGAAAGAAGTTTCTGACTTGGCTAACAAGTCTGACAGTTCTTTATAATTCTGAGCAATGGCGCTGTAATTTTATACTGCAGGTTTGTTCGTTCTTATACCTGAATAACAACCGAAGCTTTATGGATCTCTTTTCTTCTGTGACCACTTTTTGAAGTGACTGTGCTATGCCCTTCATATTGCTCGCAGTATGTACATCACCTTCGTTGCAGAGTCCCGATTGATGCGTTTATTTCTACCATTATTCCAACCCCAGAATCCTTCAAGGCATTATATGCTCTGAAGACCTACACTACCTCAAGACATGGAAAAGAATGGTTGAAAATATCCCAGTGATTTATTCATTTACTTCAACTGAGGGAAGTCCACTATTATTCTCGTGTATGCTGGTAACAGCTTCGGAGTGCGTGGTTTTGCTACAGAATGGCTGACAGTTGGGCTTGTTGGTTCATGATCCGAAGTGTTGCGCTCAGTGTGTCGTCTTCTCATCTTGTAGCAGAAGCGCACGACGGGCTTGAGGAGATGCGCTGAAGTTGGAGGTGTCGTTTGCAGGTCTACCTCATTAAGGACGACTTAAGCACACCTCGCTGCTTTCATCAGTCCTAGTGCTGCACACGGACGGTGGTTGGTAGCATGTGGTCTTGTTTGCGCAATTCAACACTTTGGTTTTACTAGTTACGGCATTGATTCTTCCAAGTGGCAATATAACTAACAAGAAGGTAGCCGAAACGTCGAGCCAGAAGAGAATGCCGACTTGAAGCTCTCGAAAGCCCCTCCGTGCAGGAGCAACCTTTCTTTCAACGCTACCAAAGGCACGTGTTCGGACGTCGCAAGGACTGAGCATAGTAAGTACTCAGTACATGGGGTAAGTATGCACATGCAAGAAGCAATCAGACGTCGTGCGTTACTCCAAATGACGCGTTCTTAACACTGTGTGCACTAAAGCAAGATACACGTTTTACTGAAAGTGTACTTAAGAAATAGCAGTAATTGCTGGTTTTTCGCCTTCACATCATCTTTGAATTTTAGAAAACGATTTTGTAAACCGTGGGCACATAAGTACGCCAGGGATGGCATACTCACAGTAACGCCACTATTTAGGAGTGATTATCGAAAGAGACTACAGACGTCGCTGATTTCGTGTAAAAAGAAGTTTAGTACAATAAGATACGTCAAGTGTATAGGCAGGAAGTCGCTGATATCGTCGGCACGGTCTCTGCTGCAGACGTGGATTGCTCTATGCTTAGGTTTTTTAATATATATCCTTACCATCATGAGCAAGAACCGCAAGACGAAGAGAAACATTCCTCTTGAAGGCATATGGGCTCACGTCCTGTGAACGTGTCTCGGTCTTTCTATGTGTGCGTGCATCATGATACCGATAGGCACAGCAGGAGTTTGACATATGCCAGCGTGCAGATCCGCTGATATCCTGGCGCATGACTTACGCCTCTAAACTATTTCGCAGATTACCAAAAGGAAGACCCAGTTTTGTTTGATGAGCGAAAAATTAGGACAGGTGTACCGATTTTGATGCCTTAATGGTCGGACTTTTCGGAAAGTGAAGAAAAGCTTCCAGGACAATACACACCAAATAAGCTGAATGACGGCAGTCAATGGACATTAATCGCAGTAATGGTGAAAGGTAACAGCGAAGAACATAGGGAAAAATGGGACAGAGTAGAAAAGAGCACTCTTTTCTACTATGTCCTATTCGTTTGCTATCTTCTTGCGCTGCTGACCAAGTGGCCCAAGCTGCTACACTTGTAAGTTGATCGCAGTACTTGCAAAAATACTGAACAGGCACCAGTGATGTATGCTTCAAGAAATTCCTACATTTGTGCCCGAAATCTCGCCGGTAAATATAAGAATATTTAAAATTATATACAGAACTACATGGTTTAATAGCAGCTTCACAACATTAGTACAGCCTGAATAACACTTGTTTAGAGTGGTAGAGCGCGTGGCCTTGGGCGCTGTCGCCATCTGCCGCTGGCACCTCGCACTAGCTGCGGGCATTCCGTTCATGATTGAATTATATTACAAGGACCTAGGCCGCTCTATAACCCGTTCATTGTCATTACGACGTCGGTCTCTGCGCATTTTTTGCAAAAAACGGTGGCTGAAGAGGCTGACTAGCCGCTCTTGAGGAGTGTGATTTGTATGGTACTTGTGAACGATGTACGAGAAGCCCGACTAACAATGTCAAGACGTTGGTTCTATAGTAAACTGCATTGTAACCACTTTCTCCGCAGGAGATATCGCGTAGCCAGGTGGCATGCAGTTGTTACAAGTCACGTGTACTCGTCTCTATGTGTATTGTGTAGGTAAGGAAATGCCACAAAAATGCTTTCTTTCACGTTTTCTTGGTTTCCTTCTTCAAAATTACTGTTGCTGAGTCATCGCGTAAATTTCGTGGCGTATTTCAGGAATGTAGCAGAAACATTGTGAGAGCACACGAAAAGGAACGCTTATACGTGCTACATTGAAAAGAAGCGAAGAATGTCCGAAATAACGCTCATACACACTTTTGGGGTGGTTTTGGTACGAACCTTTTGGCTTTCACAGCCCAGTCCCGAAATAGAACCGCTTTGTCTTCAATGCAGCGCAATCTGACTTCCCAGTTTTGACTTACGCTCACTTGTATTATTTATCGAGGCTTTTGTAACCCAGACAATTAAGGCATCGTGCGCGAAAAACGAGGTGCGCCTGTCTCGTGCGTGTGTGTATCCGCCGTTTTCCAATTATTGTGGCTCCCTCGATCGTGATCACGTCGGCGGTCATCCGTTGATCGTAATCTTGCCTTTTATGGAGGTCACCTATCATTACACGTTGCCGAATTTCATTCTTGCCTGTACATCAACGCCAGAACGTAATTTTTGCCTGCAGCCCCTGAAGGCTTACGCAGCTAAGCACGCTGTTGAACTTCCAATTTCCCGGCCATGACGAAAAAAAAAAAATTAGGAGGGAGCATTACACAATGAGGAAGAAAGAACGAAAAAGAAACAAAGAAAGAAGAAAAGAAAGAAAGAACGAAAAAAAGAAAGAAGGAAAGAAAGAAAGAAGGAAGAAGAAATAAATAAATAAATAAATAAATAAATAAATAAATAAATAAATAAATAAATAAATAAATAAATAAATAAATAAATAAATAAATAAAGAAAGAAAGAAAGAAAGAAAGAAACAAAGAAGAAAAGAAAAGTTGTACACCAGGCACACACACGTGAAGCTACGCTTGCGCCCCTTTTTCTCGATACGCACTTTCTGGTGCATTGTTCTAATTATAAGGCATTTTCCTGATGTGTCACGGTGGCCTCCCGTTCTATGCGGGTGAAAGGGGGTCGAAAAATGTCAATAACATAATATCATGAAAGAGCACCGCACTCACAGAAGTTGAGGGAGTACTTGAAGAGCAGGGCAACTGCATTACTCTCGCCAGAATTCTTTAACTCCGTGGGGGAGTAGCGCAGAGTTAGCCGCCGAACGTACTCTTTCCTTGAAGGAAGAGTAAAAGAGGCTGCGAACGCTCTGCTACTCAGACGGAGTTCCCAATCTATGCAACTCTCGTGCCGATGCGGCGTGAATGGGGTCTGGTACTCCGTCCTTAGCAATGTAGCGCCTGCATCTGACCATGGCGATGCCTCAAAGCAATATAACTGTCTCGTAACCATACGCCTTTGAGCGTAGACGCCACAGATGCAAGTTTATTGCGTCAACTTAGTAGAATAACTTTCAGTGATAACAAAAGTACGGTTTTGTGATTGTGAACGTTTCATTCCGAAAACGCCAAAAGCGGCACCTTAGAAGCAAGGAGCAGCGCCAACTTCTAACTCGTCGCGAAAAATTAGTTTATGGCACAGGCTAATTGCCACTAGAGTAACGTAGACACTCGAGACATTCGTAAAAAAAAAAAAAAGAAAGAAAAACTGCCTTAGAAAAAAAGAAAAAAAAAAGGCTTCACCAGCAGAATTCGACCTCGCCACCTCCCGATTACCAGGCGAGTACTAGCTCTACCACCTCGCAACGTCTCACAGCGCTGACTACGCCGTAAACAAACTGATGAAAACAAAACAAGCCGTTTCGCTTCACGGGTCGCATTCTGAACACAGACGCGATTGCATGTCTTTCCCAACTAAACCTTGCGTCTTCATGAGATTAAAACTGCTGCCAGCCACGCATGACATGCGGCTATGGCCAATACAGCGCCAACTTTCGTTCAGAATCATAACATGGAAAACAAAATATACAAAAATTACAAGGATCTGGGGCGGATTATCAGCTGTTACTGCCGAGTACAAGAGCCGTTTCTCGCTCTTTCCGTTGGTTGACGTGCACAGAAGCTTTATGTCGACTGCAATGTCGTTCGATAAGTACGCGCGTATTTGATTGAATAATCTGTATTTTCTTGTGCAAGCGACGATATGCTAGTGCAGCAGCTGTGTGAGTGTGCAGATTTGCATTACTATATACCGATAGCTGCAACTACCTAACCGATCGCTAAAAATCAAATTGAATGCGCAGGAAAGTATGCCGTCATGTTACTTCAATAAGGCGTACCAAATGACAAGCCTGTCTTTTCACGTATGAGTCAGCGAAGTGCCGGGGAGTGCGCCCGGCGGCTATCTGCGGCGGCCTGTGTGCACTGGCTGAAAGCGCGTCGCATCGACGCTCATCGCTCCTTGTGCGGACACCGTACGCAAGAACCAATGGTTCAGTCAGGTTAATCGATGCCAAAGCTGCACTGTACAGTCATTATTACTCCGCGGAATCGCGTATCATTAAGCCCAGAAGCGCCGATGACATGTAGACGAACTCGGCCGGTACACTAGGCCTACCTCCGCTGGCCCGATCTCGGCGCAGGCGGCCTGTGTGCACCGGCTGAAAGCACGTCGCATCGATGCTCATCGCTCCTTGTGCGGACACCGTACGCAAGAAACAATGGTTCAATCAGGTTAACCGATGCCAAAGCTCTACTGTACAGTCATTATTACTCATCGGAATCGCGTATGATTAAGCCCAGAAGCGCCGATGACACGTACACGATTTTCCCTTTCTTAACGGACTCGGCCGGTACGCTAGGCCTACCTTCGCTGGGAGTCGTACTCGTACGGGTCGTATTTGGTTGGCCCGATCTCGGCGCAAGTGGCTCGCGAAGGTTGAGGTTTGCGCATTTCTCAAGCCTCTTACTATCCCATTAAAGTGTAGCCGAGGTAAGCAAAACTGTAAGGATTGCCAGAGATGCGCTTGAGTTGTAGTTTTGCCCACCGGCGTTGTTTTTCTGGCGTACTTGTAGTACATGCCGCAGCACCGCAAATCGGATCGGACGCCGGATCGTAACGTTCGTAGATTATTCCTCGGCCAGCTCTGCTGAAAGATTGTCCCAACTATATTTGTAAGCGCGTAGCTACAGCTCTCAGACTTAGGCATTAGCGGCTGAACTACACTGAGCCGATATGACAGAATGCCAGCTGATAATTGAAATTTAACGAAAATTGCGTTGATTGTTATGTAGTTTTATAGTAAAAGGCAGACGTGCCTACAGTGATCCTAACGATGACCAGATACTTACACGGGCTCGGCGTATGTTTGTCTTTCAATACGCACAATAGAGATGTTGCGCCACCGGCACTAGAAGGGGGGCCAGACATCATGGGTATATATACCGGTTGCTGAACATAAGGTTGTCCGTAGCGCGAGCGGTATATGTTCAGTGTTGCTGTGTTGTGTACGATTGTAATGTGTGTGCCGATGCCTGTCCCGTATATGTGACGTAAGCTTAAAAAATCTCAGCCTGTTCACTGTTAGATTGTAAAAAATGCTCGACAATTATTATTTTTTTTTTACATTAGTCCTAGCAGAAAGAGTGATTCTACTCTTGGAGGGAGTTGGTGCACTCTAGCCAGACGAGATTATAAAATTCTGTGAGAGAGTATCGTAACTCCCGCAGAGAGTGTATGCACTCCATTTCAGAAGCGTGACTTTACTCTGGCGAGAGAGCTTGTTCACTCTCGCTCAGCCAGAGTACCAGAACTCTGTCGGGAGAGTGTGCCTACTCTGTGCAACAGAGAGTTCTCAGCACTCCTGAAAAGAGAGTGAAATATGGGACAAGCGTTTACTCCCGCAAAGGGAGTCGCTAGCACTCTCTTGGGGCTGTGAGTGCGCAATATCACGATTTATTAATTTATTTTTTTTTTGCGTAAGACAAAGGGTGACAGTAAGACGATATCATGATCCCAACGTTATCATGATCGACAGCTGCTGCACAGTATACCGTTCTTGGTTCAAACATGACTTGCAAGCTTCACAGCAGATGCAGTTCCGTCTAAATCGACCTCTGGTGCAGCAGACGCCCGTCATGTAATGGAATTATTTCCGCATCTCTTTTCGCTATAAGAGAAGTTCTGCGAGGCTCATCGATGCGAAGATTCAAGTGTGAGTCAGTATTGCCATAGTAAGACCGTTAAGCTTCAGAGCGATTGTTGCTACGGAGCTCCAACCCATTTTTTAAAGAAACGGGTCACGGATCTGTAGTGCTTCTTTTGTGGCCATTCGTTGTCGGGGGGCTGCACGAACTAAAAGAAGAAAGCGAAGGGGTTACCGCTATCACATTGGCCAATTATTAATTCATCTCGGTGCTAATATTCACTCATCGCGGTTTGTCGCTAGCTCTCCCGCCATCTATGGCGTGAGTACTGTGGCATGGAGGGGACGGGTGCCCTACTTAATCGTCTGAGGAGGGCACCTAGTGTGCCTCATGTGCTTACTCAGTCCTAGCTGTCCCGCCGTCTTTTAAGGTTAAGGGATATGCTTATGCAGGTTTTTAACGAAAATGGCGGCATAGAACCTCTCGCGCTGCATCGCAAGAACCTTTTATTTGCCAACTTTGCCTCCTGAAAGCATCGCACAAAAGGCAGTCCGTTGTGAGAGGCACGTACTCGCTTACTCAGCTTTTGTCGATCCTTTGCGACCCTTTATTCTTTTCGGAGCTCGACCAATCGGGGGGTTAGGGGGTCGCGGCTGTGAAACCACGTCCCCCCCCCCCTCCCCTCCCCCGTTGTGGCTGGAGAAATCTGCGCAAGCCTATGCCCGTTATCAAGGCTTGCAGCCCTTGCATGTATGAAACTGAAGCTTTGTTTGCAAAATGAGCTATTATGCAGTGCTTCTCCATGTACAAACAAATTACAGCTGATGCTGTTGTTGTGGCTAATGATAGATAGGGTAACTAGGCAACAGGGACGAACATTTACTCGAAGAAAAGTCGTTGTGATTTGGTGTCCTCTTAATCTTCGTCACTGGTGCATTGTGTTCTGTTTTTATTTTCTAGTCACATTGTCTCTACTTTATGCCTGCTCTGCGGCGCATGATGGCCCACGACATAAGAAAAGTAACAAAGCCAGGCATAATGAAAACGAAGGATGGACCGTGCAGATTGTGAATGATACGCTACGTCTAATGAAGCTCGCTGAGGTAAGTTGTATTTCCCATTCACTCCTTGTATGAAAATTGAGAGCGGCGCTCAGCGCTGGAAGGCAGCAAATAAGCCCTCTTTGCCGAAGCTAACCTTGACAACAGATCTTGAATAGCCCAAGACCCAACTTAAATTTAACATAAACGCGTCCCTCACGGTACAGAAGCTCCGACAACACGCTGAGTCCAGTCGCTCTCATTTTATGAAATGTTTCAAATTATAGTGCTCATATACTATATCGCTTTTTATCTGCGTTATAGTGTTACGAGGAAACTGCGCGAAAAAAACGTGGACAAAGGAAGAAACAACAGCACAGGCGCATAACTAACAACTGAATTTTTATTTGGAAAAACACAAAAATATAAGGAGCACTAAAACCACCGTGTGCAAGGTGTGAACAACGATAAAGAACTACACACGCGCATCTAGATACGCAATCTCTGTACTATGTAACGCCACAGAGGGCTTAGCAACACAGCTATCACCGGCCTTGGAAATAAAGTAAGCTTCTACAATCTCACGTGTAGTGCGGTCCTTGTGCCGAGCCAGAACATTCGTTCCTCTGAAACCTGGGCTGCATTTGCAATCACGGCAGTGTAGTGACAAGTTCGTGGACGGTTGTCCTTTCATTGACAACCTGTGGTCATTCAATCTCTGATTAATACAACGCCCAGTCTGTCCGATATAACAGCTTCCACAGGAAAGAGGAACAGAGTACACCACTCCCTTTCCACATTCCGACAGGCCGTCTCTATGCTTCACCCCACACTCATACCACTTAGGGGATACGCCTTCCACCTTTCTTTCGACAGCCCCGCAAATTCTTCCCAGCTTATTTCGCGCAGTTTCCTCATAATCTATCACCAACTCGCCCAACAGTCCGCTCTTCTGCGTTATAGTGGTCACATTCTACAACGCTTTCCGAAATCTCTAGCAGTGGTATGAAAAATCACAGTTTCACCGCAAGGGTGAATCAATGAATGCGATAGCAACAAATTCTAATGTTATAAGAAGCGAGGCTGGCAGCTAACTCTTTTGGATCCCATCTCAAGCAACTCTACAAAATGCTGGTTTAAGAGGATACGGCCGCTCCAGGGACACTCCTCGCACCATCTCTTCGCGTTGAGAGCGGAGCACGTACAAGGATATGCCAGCCGCCCGCTGTCGGCTGCTGAGATTGCGAGATAACGCGAGCGCCAGCGACGACCGCGCTCGTAAAACCAAAGGTCGCAGTGGCTGCTTGAGGAGACCTCCCCCCCCCCCCCCCACCCTCGTTTTTATTTCCGCGCTTGTAAAAGACGCGCGGGGCCGTTTCCTCTCTTCTTGAGCCTTTCACGCCATGGTAGAACAGGAACGCGATCTTGTCGCATACGCCTCGGAGCGGAGATGTGCCGGCTCGTTTGATATCTGCTTCAGCCGCGTTCCTCGCCCCCGCTTGCGCGCTATTACCCGCGAGTAGAACCTACGATGCGCTGGGGGATCAATCAATTGGGACTTTATACGAGAAATGACGGCGACGGCGAAATCGCGTCGAGACAGTCCATATAATTGCTATCACAATAATAGGAAAAAAGTATGATTCGATTATGTGATATATCAGTCAGTCAACTCTAATATTTAATCTAGTATGGTTATTTTGTCTTCAATGATGTTGACGCCTGTACATCCTCGCTTCATGTTGCATCTCTTTATTTCTTTCTTTTTTTTTTTGGATGAGTACACAGTTGGCGCGTTCTAGGTAGCAGTGTCAGCCATCAGATTGACGAGAACGTATATCTGATATACGTGAGTTTATTTTTTCATAGTAAGCGATGTTATTACTATAAATATAAATTATATAGGTATTAATATAAATCTGAGCCACCGATTATTTAGCATGCTGAAGTAGACACATACTGTACGTTTTAAACAATTTTGAAACCGATCTTGAAATAGGTTTATCTGGATGACCGCATTTGCAGTGTACATCAACATCATCATCGTCGTCTCCGCCATTTTCTACCTATCACTCTCAAAAACGTCACGCGTAGCAAGCGTGAGTGGAGGCGATTTTTCGCACGCTTGGTCTAAGCGTGGTGTTCTTTCACGCTGAAAAATCACGCTTCCTAAGCATGACTCGCGGGAAAACTCACGCTTGCCGAGCGTGAGTGGAGGCGATTTTTTGCACGCTTGTTCTAAGCGTGGTGCACTTTCACGCTAAGCGCACCACGCTTGCTATCCGTGACGGGCGACCTTTCTCACGCTTAGAAAAGGTGTAACAGAGGACTTTTACTTACTTAATGTGGCATTCTCCTGCGCCTTTAGATGCCTTTCTGACCGTTAGAAATCATCTAAAATGAAAGCTGAAAGAATATATTTCATCTGCTGTATGGGCTTGGCGCCGGCTTGGCCGGTATATATACTGATGCTTGACATTAATTAGCTAATTGCGAAAATTAGCTCTCACTTTTCATCTTGCACATGTGCAAACTATAGAACGCTACGCTGCGACAGCGTGAAATGAGCTTGCTAGCCGGAATATAGTCTTGGTGGGAATACCAGCAGAACCAAAAAAGAAAGCAGAAGGAACCGAGACAAGAAAAAAGAGACAGAGGCAGGTAGAATCCCACCAAGACTATGTACCAACTTGCCCAACAAGCCACCCTAATGAAGCCGGAATATAATTGCGGAATACGGTTAATAGTACAGGTAGTAAGCAAGAAATAAGAGACAGGCTTTCAATAATTCACTGGCTAATCTGTCCATGCTGCACCCAACGGCACATGTTGCGTGTCTGCGCACAGCTCAAGATCGGCAGTACGTTCTGTATTTACGGCGCAGCTAGCAAGCTCATGTTGTGCTGTCGCAGTGGAATGTTCTATAGTCGACACATGTGCAGGAAGAAAACTGAAAGTTGATCATTGTAATTAGCTATTTTATGCTGGGCAACCAGGACATATACCCCCCCAAGCAGCCGCCAACCAATAATAAGTAAAGCACTCCAAAGTTTACCTTTTTTCAGCTTCATTTTTAAACACTTTCTGACGGTCAGAAACACATCTTGGAGAGCAGAAGAATCCAGCATCAAGTAAATAAAAATCCTCTCGTACACCTTCACTAAGCATTAGGAAGGACATCAGTCACTGATCGACAGTGGCGTAGCCGGGGGTGGCACACCGGGCCCGTGCGCCGCCCGATTTTTTTTTTTTTGCCATGGCACAGAGAGCGAAAAATGACCACTTCAAGGAGGTGCACCCCCCGAAAAAAATTTCTGGCTACGCCCCTGCTGATTGAAAAAGCCTTACATTGCGATTGGCGCGTTACATCTTCGTTATGAACTGTTCAAAACTGAGTAGAGTTGGCAGAATCAAAGCGTTATGGATTGTCTCTCAAACTTCGCTAGTCACAAATCCAAACGCCATGGAAGCCAGTGCAGGACAAACTTTCATAAAGCATCTTGCACTAGATGCATCTGGCGAATCCTACAATTAAGAAGCTGATCTGCATTCCTTCGGCGCGATTGCTTATATACACAGTCGTCAAGAAAATTAAGTGAGGGATTTAGTGCGTAGTGCTCCGAGGATTTACAGTTTGAATCAAAGATAACAAGTTAAATAGAATGAAAATTTTACAAGAATCTTAAATTTGCGTGAAACTTTTTTATTTTCAATTGCTTACAAGAACGCTTTTATAGAAGAGCAATAAAAAAAACGCACACACAGGTACTATAGACTAGGCACTAGATGAACGTTTGATGTCGCTTTGAGCAGCACGCGAACTGTACTCTGTACTTAACTCAAACGAAGTGCAGTTTCGTGAAGAAATCTTTTACCCTTTTCTCCGCCCATGGAATTTCGTCGATGCCGGCACAGTTAACGACTGCTTGAACGAAGCCAAGCAACTGCCGAAAGCAGCCGGATACGCATGGTTCTTTACGTAGTACACACACAAACAAAGCACCAATGCTTTTTTTACCAGCGACGTGTCTGGTTCCAGCTTCAGGATTTCGCTGGGCTCTTTGCCGCATACCAGCTCCTTCAAGTCACCCCACACAATTCACGTGCCAACAATGTCTATGGGTGAAACGTGGCAAAGGAAAAAAAAATTAAATTGGTACCTGACGGAACGGACCGTTGTAAAATTTCACTTCGTACAGAACTACAAATTCATGAAAATGATTTTGTCCACAACACTCACATTGCGATTGCGGCATTAAATCTCCTCATACCCGGCTCAAAACTGAGTACACTGTAAACGCAAACTAGCCGAATTGGGCGTTTTAAGGGCTTAATACTACCTTCATTTGGGACCGTACTCCCTTAGGGAGTATTAAGATCGGTGTGATAAAGTTCTGCGTCCTCAATTTTACTTCCTTGAGAAATTATGGGGACAAAAGGTGGAAGAAAGGAGGTAAATTCACGATCTGACGCCATTTTTTCAAATGGAGTTCAAGGACAGAAAACTCCTATTTCACTTTCTCGGGCATATCTTCCCTTTATTTTATCCGAAGCTATAGTGCCTTGAGTGCTGGCGTGCATGTATGCAACTGCGCGGGCGAAAGAAGTGTTTCTCAAAGTGCTTAATAAATTCATGAACGTGCTAATCAACGATTGCTTCGTCTCGTCGACTGATGCTCATTGTTGTACGGAATGCACACTACCGCTGGGCTCGGTTTCACGATGCATTTCGACCACAGAATGACTTCGCTTATGTTGTTTTACCATCAAATCGAAGTTAAACTAAAAGTAGGAGCGTGTACACCCTCGATGTGGCCTATCGGCACCGCATGCACACTCAGTATACCCCTTTGGATGACGAATTGGGCACAGGCGGCGTGCCTCAACGCACGGAATAAGATCCGGTGTTGAAAAAACCCGGCGAAAAAAAAAGAAAAAAGAGAAACGAAAGAAAAACTCCCAAGCATTTCCCCGAGGGTGAACATGGTTAAGTGCGAATGCACGGGAGCTGTCAGGCGAGGGAGAGCGCGCGTCGAGGGTGAGTGCAAACCTAACGGGGGGGAGAGGCGCGCCAGCTGCATGGCGCCGTGACGTCACGGCGCGGAGAGGGTGCGAGGAGCCGGCGCGGCGCGCGCAGCCACGGCGCGAGGCGCCAGCTGCACAGCGCGCCGTGACGTCACGCCGCGGAGAGCGGTGCGGGGAGCGGCGCGCGCCCGCGCAAACCGCGGTGAGGAGGCGGAGCGCGCGCAGTCACGTGGGGTGTGACGTCGCTGCGCCGTTGCTACAGACGCTCCTCTCCGCTCCTCGCGCCGTTGCTAGGGGAGAGGAGGAGGAGCGCGGAGGACGGCGGATTCAGGGTCGCTTATAAAGTGCATTCGCACTTAAAAAACGCGACTCTCCTCAAGCGGCTGCTCTGAAAGGGACGAAGCGCCTTCGACTTCGACCTTCGAACAGCGGCGATAAGAGCGGAACAACCATCGCACGCATGCGCGCGCGAGGGGAAAAAAGAAAGCAAAAAGAAAGACACGCGAGAAGAGAGCCGCGAGGAACGCGAGAAGTTCCGAAATGACAGCGGTTACTACCGCAGGCTGGCCCCAGCGGCGTGCGTGAGTGATAGCGAAGCGAAGCAGTCATGGGATAACGTCGGTTTTGTGAAGGACGCCTTTCAACTACCCTGCTATGCGTCGATCATGTGTGCACATTTCGTGCCGGCAGCCTTACTGTGTTCTCGTCGCGGGACGTGAAATGTGTGGTTTGACGACAGTGCAACGTGCACTGCGTGTGCAATGGTGTGGCAATGGCCCGGTGACTCAAGCGAGCAGCAGCTGATGGGCGCGCCGCGTTCGCGGCACATTCAGGAACACAAATGGTACGTAATACTTATGTTTCCTCTGTTTGCGCGACCTTGTCGCTTGGGCAGGAGTAGGTGCTGTTCTGCACATTGCGTCGCGTCAAAAGTGCAATGAAAAGCGAAAAAAGAAAGGCCATTAAGCTCACATAACAACGATGTGTGATACGTTTTTCGAATTGGCTGACCGCTTGGCGTGGCCAGCCAATTCAAGCGAGTGCGCCTTAAAACTGAATGTTTGTACGACATATAATTTCCTTGCTTCCGATAAAGCATGAATGAAGCAGTGCTTCCAGGGAATGAAGCAGTGCTTCCACTTAAGCAACAAAAAAAAAAGACAGCTGTTATCACGCTGTCATGTGGTAAAACGTGCATTAAGGCCAGATTTGTTTTCTATTTATTCTGTTCTCATGCGCAGATTATGAGCAAGTAAGAATACTTTTTGACGACAATTTTGCATTGGGCACTTTGTCCGTCTCCTACACAAAAAAGTTAAATTGCATATCAAGGCACATTGACATCATGAGCTTGTATACATTTAGCTAGAAATAATAAGTCATGTTAATGACACATTATGATGGCCATATGATGTGTAAGACATGTGCTTAGTTACAGTGTGTTTGCTGAAGCACATGCATTTTATGGTATGGTCACTTCATTAGTCACAAATCAGCACTAGAACTTGCCAAGGTTACATGTGCATATTAATGGAATTTAGGAGATGTGTCACTTGTGCAAGGCTAATTTAATCACATTGATATAAGTCAGTTGAATCTGTTGAACCTCGTTGTTGAATCACCTTGTTCCTTCCCTCTGGTTATTTTGTTTTACTTTTTGTTGCCATAGTGTTTATGATCAGCACACAGTATTCTGACTGTTGACACAATTTCTGACAAGGTAAACAGGCTGGTACTTTGTCCACGTCTTCTATTGTCGTCATTACAAGTGCACTGTTTAATTTTGCCATGAATCAATACCAAGTCTCCCAATCTTCAGTCCTAAACAGAACAGCTGTGGTTGATGAAGAAGCTAGTGTTCCATGTGTTGTAAGTGATAATAACTGTTGGTGCGTAACGTCCCAAAACCACCATACGATTATGAGAGACGCCGTAGTGGAAGGCTTCGGAAAGTTAGACTGCCTGGGGCTCTTTAACATGCACCTAAAGCTAAGTACGTGGGCCTCAAGCCTCCATTGAAATGCGTTTAACTCCAAGGTTAATCATACTAAAATTTGCACCCCTTTACACTACAATGCTAACTTCACTGACAGCTAAAACTACCCGAATGATGGTACACAGGACAAAAGTACACTTCTGGTGCTGTTTCGCATTTCATTACAGTTGTGTACTTTTTGCCCTCTGTACCTTAAGTGAAAAGTTCACAAGAAACTACTTACCATCTAACTATTGCATTTGTTTCGTGTTCTGTTTAAAGGTCTGCAACAGTATAGTCAAGTGTTAGTCTTTACCAAGACATTCATATTTCTGGATATGGAAAGCTTAATGGACTTCTTTTCTATTATTTTCAGGAAGACATTTCTGGCAAAGCTGCAAGAGTTGCTTACCCACTTGTTTGTGTACAAGACACTGTATTGTGGGAACACTCCCCTGTGCCTCTACACTAACGAGGACCTGAAGTGTAAATGCAAACCACAGAAAGCTATACACACTTAGTGCGAAAAAAATTACAAAAATAAAAAAACCATGCACTCACAGAATGAGTATGAACGTGACTAAAAACGCCATACACGTGTTAAATTTCAGTTGCTAGTACTGCGTTGTCCTGTTCCCTTCATTTCTATTTGCATGTGTGTTGCTGTTTTGTTTTGACACTTTAACTATGAACTCAATTCCTGACTGCTTTACAGGCTCTATAGATTCGTGGTCAAATTCTATTCAACCACATGGCATAGCAAGCCCTAGGATTCAATATGCCAAGCCACCAGCCACTACTTGTAGGAAATTTTTAATTTTAGGCATGCGATTGCCTAATTTCAAGTTGACTTTGCAGCCATGGTAGTGGTATTAACTTTCAATGTGGTAATTATGTGCAAGCCATGAAGTGAGGAATTAAAGATGAAGAACTTTTTAAGTTGCAGATTACAGTGGCTGGCATGGGAATATTGTAAACATAGCTGTAGTAATTATGTATAATAGAAGTATTGGTATATTGCAGTTGTGTGATAATGGCGACAAATTCCCAAGTATATTTCTAGAAAACTGCGTTCATTTTCAGATATTTGTGAGTAAGTATGTCCAGCCATATATGAATGCAATGTTGTCATTTTGCTGGCATGGCCGAACGCCTTTACAATTTGTGGTAAGTGGATCTACAATCAACACCACAGGTCTATTTTGGACTTTTCTGCAGAAAACAGGACTGTATGATGTGTGACATGTTTTGATGCCATAGGGTAAACTAATTCAATTAAAATCTACAACATGCCTCCCTGCATGGTTGCATATTTCTTAAAAGTAATGCTAGCCTTATTGTACTTAGTTGCCTTCATGTGCAGGCTGACACCAAGTTCCTTGTAGATCCCATTTCTCTGGATTGTGTTTACATACTAGCACTGTGAAGTGCACATGCCAGTGTGCATTATGATGAGATTTGCCACACTACTTTCATGTTGCTTTACTGTTGTGAATTATATATAGTGCTTGGGCTGTACTGTATACGTTCGTAGTGTTTTGTATTGGGTGTAGGTTCTGTGCAAGAAGATGGAAATATACATATGCTTACACTGACATGAGAACTGCTACTGTTTTGATTACAATAAAATATTGCGAACACTGTTTTTCTTATCATTCTTATCACAGCTGTTTCGTTGAAGAAGATGGCAATACTACATTTTTTTATTCTTGCTACATCATCTGTGCAAGAGGAGTGCCACATACACATGGACTTTCACAAGGGCGAAGTGCATGTGCATTAACTTTTTTATTTAACGGGAGACCTGTCACCGCTAATTTGTGGTGGTTGTACTTGACATTGGGGCATGCTTATGCATTCGCTTTAATGCATTTGTGTGATGTTTAACAATGAAGGTTAATTAGTAAGATTGTAGGTAGTAAGATTGTAGGTAGTCTCCGAGTGTGAAAGCGACGAAATACAGTGAAACCTCGGTGATACGAACACAGCTCATACGAATTTCGGGGTGATACGAATTTTTCTTTGGACCCGGCCAAAGCTCATTGGCCTGCAGTGTAGTGGAGTACGGCTGTTGCGAACCGATTTTCATGCCGCGACGTTTCATACGAACTACGCTACCGCCCAAGTACGAAAAGGTTCTGACCGCGCTGTCGCGGAAGACGCGCCGAGCACGTGCGAGCGCGGAAACGCAAGCGCGGGCATGCACGCCGCACCGCCAAATGGTCATAATCACGGTGTAAGAAAAATACTTTTCTTACGGGGAGAACGAACCTTCTGAGACGCGTCACGGCCTCCGAGATTTTGTGCGCGAATCTTTGAGGCTCTAATGTGCCTCCGTGAGCCTTCGCGTTTAGATTACAGAGGGCATTGGTGCGATGCTTTCTTTTTTTTTTTAACGCGTCGACGCAGGCTGCTGTCGTTGTACTGTGTTTACACATGCCTGCATCGTGCATCAGACATCCTATGAAAGGTGGACGAGGACCGAAAGTAGGCGAGGATGGTCTTGACGAAGGAGTCAGGCCACACAACGTCAACAATCGCGACTGTTGAGGTTGCACTTGTGCGGGCACGGACGTAATTCTCCCAAAAAACATCCCCAACACCTCCGCGATAACAAAATCATAACATAGGAGCGTGTTTATGAAATTTTGTGGCCTTGATCTATCGCGTCAAAGCGCCTCTTTCGTTACTTAGGCCGCAGTACTCCGGTGTCATGGGAAAAGGCATACTAAAATTTGGAAGGGGTGACTGCTGTCCAGGGTCACAACGCACCTGGTTCATTAATTAAAGACGCGCGTACGGGCCGTATATTTACGAGTGCTTGTATTATTGCCGACAACTAAAAACTTAGCTGACAATAATTTATTGTTCTTCCTGACGTTGCTGTAGCCCTGAGAAACAATAAATGAAAATGCACGTCAGCTTTCTTTTGTCGCATTCTAATTTTCCATGCTTCCTGGTGATACGAATTTCGGATGATACGAATATTTTTGGTGGTCCCCTGAGATTCGTATCACCGAGGTTTCACTGTACTGAATTTGAGTTAGAGAATCACTGTGCCCCACGAAAGTGCGAGTTGCGAATAAGTGCTAATTGTGGATGTAGATTATCGTTCAGCTACTCTGAAGGCGCTGCTGCACCTCCGTTTGTTTGGCTCGCGAGAGTACGCGCGCAATAAATGCACTTAGTGTAGGCGCGTTACAATGTCCTTGTAACTCGGGCATCTGCATAGGCGTGCACACGGGGAGGGGGGGGGGGGGGGTCTGCCCCGTGCATTGACTTTATAGGGAGGGTGGGCGCAGCGACGAGCCTTCGTCCCCTCCCCCCCCCCCCTTCCACCTAAAGAGGCACCCTGCGCACGCTTGTGGGCATCTGCGTGAGTAACTTTTATATGCTATGGGAGTCGTAGCGGTGAGCGCGCCGATGGATGACGAGAACGATGGACACAGGCACGCTCTCGGCTCGCGCTTAGGGGCCGCTGACAGTCAGTCGCGGCAGAGTTTTGAAATGATAAAGATGTGTTGCTCAGTGTTTCGTCCTCGTCTCTGAGGGCTTCCGTGCGGCGGAAGGCACAGACCCCATCAATGGAAACACAGGCGGTCTCGTACAGCTCTGAACACGCCGCTGCCATGGGACGCGTGCAGCTCGCGGCAGAAACAACGAAAATAGCTCCACATCATACGCCCATGGAATTCACATTGTTCGGCCATCTGAGAATACCTTTTGTCACGCTGGTATCCACGAATTTCGGGCTAGTGAAACAGTGTCGAAGTACTCAAGAGGGCACACGTTTACAATTTTTCTAGCGGCACGACACGACGAACCGAATAGTTAGAAGCTGAAGGTCTTTACCATGGCCTTCGTGACGCCCCCTGAGTTTATGTACTGGCCGTGCGAAAGCGCGAACACATGCCGATGCTACGAGAATAAAAGTTTGAGGTGTCGCCGACGGGTTAGTAGCCGCTTTGTAGATATATACCCCCGTGAAAAACTACGCAAGCTAGTGGTGGCGCTGTGGTGTAATGGATATGATGTTTGCTTTCAGTGCGTGTGGTCACGAGTTCGATTCCTGTGTCGTGCGTGCTTGTATGCATATGTCATGTATGTGCATGAATACATTAATGACCATTTTCTAATATGTTCCAGTGATGAATAGTTGCAAGAAATGCCTCTAAAACGCTATTATAGTGCCTGAAATACTTTTTTTTTTCGCGCTCTCTCGGGCCGCGTATAAAGGGGGGGGTTTTAAAGGCTCTCAAAAGAAGCAGAAAAACTTCCAATGCGCTCCGTTCAAGCCCCCGAAATGAGTTAAATAAAAACACCAAAGTTACCTCCCTCTTTTCCCTCTTTTGACTACGTTTACTTTGTAAACAAACCTTGTTAAGCCTTCTGCACCGCAAATCGACTGTGTATCTCGAAAACGGAGCTGTTTTATCGGCAGTATACGCTTAGCGAAGCCTCATTACTCAAATCTAAATCAAATACCAGCATTATTTGGGAGTGAATGGGTTTAATAATGCAGGCCGACGGCTAGAAAGATTCGAAGTGGACGGCTGTCGCTTCAACAGGCACCGCCATCTTACCCTGCGTACTCCCCTAAAACCTCCTTTGGTAGGGGGGTTTTGCGTAGTACCTTTAGGATGCAAGTTAAGAGCCGGGCCCAAAACTCCCAAAAAGGCTCAAACCCGTTTGCTGTGTAGCGTTAGAATAATAAGGATATTTTGAATTGTCCCTGAGACTTTGCCTTTTACAAAATATTTTACTCACCTCTGAAATTAGGGCCATTTTCGCGAGCCTTGGCCACAAGTACACGTCGACCTCTCTGTACGATGAGTCCGTAAAGAACTGCATCTCCATGACGTTCGCATACTTAAAGCCGCAGTAATCTTGTGAAGGGAAATTTTGACGGACTGCAGAGACGACGCAGCTGGGCAGGACCACTCACTTTCGTTTGCCAAGGCGATGCCAGGCCCATCTTACAAAGGGACGATGTCGCCTGAAATATGAATGCAATACGATATAAAAATGCAGTGGCAAGAGTAAACGTAGACATATCCTGCAGCTGAGTCGTATTCCACAACCATCTACTGACAAGGGGCCCTTTCGAGCAGACAAAATTACGAAATAAAACGTCATTGTTATGTAGCATGCAGATTCCTTTTTAGCAAGTACAGATATGCAGAAACACTTAATTTTATTTATCGTTTACTTAATCAACCCAATGGGCCAAAGGCACTACCGTGAACTATGACTTATAGAGGGAAAAAAAAGAACAATGAAGTACATAAGTCAATCACAAAGAACGTGAAAGGCGAGATCAAGTAATCTGATTTGTGAAGAACTATTTAACAATATAAGCAGCAGCTAATCTAAGCTTGCAGATTTTATTTCACATATTGTGATTTCGAGTTCGTGCATAATTTGCGCTGCCTGACGACCGGAGGTATCCAACGCCACTTATACATGCATTTTTTTTTCATTTTCCTTTATTTAGTTGGACACGCGATATGGAATATGGACATATCAATATTAGCAAGTAACAAGCGCCTATGCACGTTTTGAGTGCGTGGATGACGCGTCGTACTTGCGACCACCACACTTTTGCAGGAAGTATACCGAAGGCATGCACTTTGCATGCCAGGGACAGCTTGCGATTCGGCTTACTTCAGCTTGAACAGCAACAGCTAACTTAGATCAACCGCAGCAGTAATACCTGTGGATTTCCGGTGCCTCAATGACGCCTGGTCGATCTTCCATCAAGGGTAGTACGCTATCTTGAGGGCGTGAATTTCTAAGCACCCACGCTGAGACGTCGGGTGCGCGGTGACACAGGCTGCCTCATCCGGCACTAGAGCGCGACTTTGTCGATTTCCCGACAGCACGCCAACTACGTCTGTGTCCATCGGGTGGCAACTCCCACAGAGGCACCTACGCAGATTACGTTATCGATATAATGTTCAGGCGTTACGACCAGCAAGAGGTTGTCATACTGCGTGCGCAGTGCGGCTGCATAGGAAAACGGCAGGACAAAGCATACATGCGGTGTCAAATCTGCGCCGAGCACCAATAATTTCAAGCAAGTAATAGCATTACGAAATCCACACGAACGCTATTGACTTCCGTAGAACATCCGGAAGATGCCCGCGCAAGATCAAGCAAAAAACAGTGAATTCTTACCATTCGACATTCCCGATGCGCAAGCCGTCTGCATGGCGCTATCGCTCTCAGACGACTCGTCTTCTGACGTACTTGCAAGCGGGTCGTATGCGAAATGATTCGCGGGGTCGGCAAGCTCGGCATCTTCCTCACTGCCGAAGTCGTTGCTGTCGTCGGAGTCTGTTGACAAATATTCGTCCATCGTTGACGGCGCGACAGTTGCCACATGTGCGGCGCGCAGCAGACGAAGCAGACGATGGAGCTACGCGCGCACGAGGATACGTCACGAAAGCGTGCGCATTCACATACTACCGCCTGGTGGCGCTACTCGTCCCATTGCCGTGACGTCAGGGTACAGTAGGTCCCAAAACTAGCTTTTAAAAACATGCTGTAATTAATTTTTCAGGGCGCACTCACGCTTGCCGGTGCATTTTCTAGGCTCTTGGGGACCTGGTCTATCATTTGACGCAATAAAACGATAAGTGAAAAATTTCGTGTCAGTACTCCTTTAAACACCACACCAATACGGCAATCAGTAAGTTTCAAACAATCGGCGTTTGTCGTGCCTTGACATATTTCGTGTGTCCGCGTTTTCACGCCGTCTCTATTAAACATGATTTGCTGCTAACTGGCTCCGCCTTCTGTAATTCTGAGTAAATCAAAGGAATGCCTATTTGTGTTTGCTGGATAAATAAGTTTATACATCGCAGCTAAACTTATGGCCGTATTTGAAGTTATGAATGCCAATACCAATATCCACAGTGGCGCAAACAGCGTAAGTCTCGGCGCCGTGCTTGTCCAGAGAGCAGGCGCACTTCTTCAGGTCGTCCTTGTCCTCTCTCTCACAAATTGCGCGAAATTTCTTGCAGGTGCTACACAACAGTCCGCATCATATCAGAGTCCGTTTGCTCGAGGCATTAGAGAAGAAAAGCTTCGCAGGATCACATGGTGCTGACTCGGAGACAAAAGAACTAGCAGACCTTTTGGGACTGACTTACCGATCTTGGTGGCATCACTTAGTGGAAGCCGGTGAAGGGGACGTGAGTGTTGCTATCGAGTATTTACGTATGCGGAAAACCTTATTTGCGCTGTTTGTGCTGTATTGGTTTTCTTCACTTTTTCCCGTGTTTGCACCCCTTAATTTTTATGCGAAAACTTAATTTATTGAACCAAACAGATGTTTTTAAAAGATTGATTGGATTATTCAAGGCAGGGAACTCACTGCTTTATATTGAAATGAAAAAGGAAGCAACAATTTGTTTAAAACTAAACCATTTCCAGTGATATGCGTTCATTAGATATTTACGCAAATTGCAGTTTGCTGTCTTGAATTTCGAAGGTACGGACTAGAGTGACGAGCAAGAGGTGAAGGTGAAAGAGGGCCGTATTTTAACTTGAAAAGCTTTGATGAAGCGCAAAACGACACACGGACACAAGAAGGCACATATGGAAACTACACTGCGCTACTAGCAACAACATGTTTATTTTCAAAATCAGACTTCAAACGGCGAGCTATTTATATACAGCGACTTTTCAGCGTGTCTTCAGCATTACATGCGAGATGGCACAAAGTGCGCGCTTTGCGGGTCTCGGCGCCCCTCTTGTCCCGACGCCCGCGCTGATGCGGTCGCGCACTTTGCCCGGGGGGGGGGGGGGGTAGACGCCCATTCGCCCGATCGCGCACGCGCTTATCTCGCGGTGGGGGAGAATCGGGCTTTCGCCGGAACGATTGCGTTGTAGTTACCGAGCACACGAAGGTCAATTCGCTCACGGCAGTCCCCCCCGTTTGCGAAAAGAACACGCTTTTCAAACACAGCGAAGTAACAACTGTGACACTTGTTAGTTCGCGCTCGTCTGTACCTGTGAATACGTTTCTTGCGTCGTTTTTGTTTGAGCAGCGCGTTAAGTGTCGAGCTGTGAATGCTGTAAGTTCGCTGTCGTCCTATGGGTGTTGTTTTTGTGCGTCATGTGTGCATGAGCAGCGCGCTGCATGCTTCGACCTGCCTGCCATTCGTCGCTTGGCATTCCAATTTGTTGCTTTCGCATTCATTGCTTCGCCTTGTGGCGAAACTGACTTTTTTTCGGAAGGAAGAAAGAGATAGAAGAAAGGAAGTTAGTGCGAGAAAAAGAGGAAAGAAGAGGAAAACTAAGAAGAACAAAGACGGGGACAAAAATAAGTGGCAAGATCGAAAAAATATCTGTAACCTCGAGGCCAAATCGGTTGTGTTTGGGAAGGCTAGGAGGGCTTGTTGGGCGTGTCGAGGTCGGCAACTGGGCTTGTTGGTAAGGTTCCACGATGGTTCAAGAACGCGCTAACAACACGGACCAGCAAAGGAGCCACAGCGTCGTGTCCCGATTCTTTGTCCGTCTCTTTTTTTTTCTTTTTCGCGTGGCTTTAACCTCGATGGGCCTGGTAAAGCCAAGCAGCGCAACCTGCCGCTAACAGGACATCATCAACGGTCGCGCACGTAACCACAATAAAGCCAAATTCCTTGATGAGCAGTCCCTGCGGCATAGTGAATTTTGTACACTCTAAAAAAAGCTGTTCAAGTGTCTCAAAGAAGTCATAAAATGTACGTAACGTGGACGTACCATGCTAACAGCAAGAATACCTTTGTAAACAAGAAAAAAAATCAGTTTTTTTATTTTTTTTGTCCAGTTTTTCTGGGGTTAAGGTCGGCTTCTCCTTCCCTTCAAAATTTCATTTGGATCGCCCTGGTAATTTTTCTTTTCTAGTTGGCGTGGCCTACTATATCATTATGGTGCGGGCTGAGGTTTCGATCTTCTCATACCTCACAATAAAGAATGCCCACGCGTCCTAGATGACATAATTGTTCGCGTACTCGCACAGAGCCAACTCTAAGCATGCATGGTCCGGCCCATTCCGCAATTCCTGGCCGCGTTAAATGAAGCAGAAAGCGCGCCTTTACCCGCCTTCTATGCCATCGCGCTCACTTCAGCCCCATTCTCAAACCACGCACAGCAATATGGTGAGCACACAGTCATTATTTTTTTCTGCTGGTCCTCGTATCAATAAAGTATGAAGCCCGGATTGTTCGTTTCACTAAGATATTAACCAAAACATTACGGCTACGGTGATTCTACGCCTGCGGTTCATAATAATTATTATCGCAGGGTAAAAATGCGCGTCATTTCATGTCATATTCAATGAACAATTATATGAAATAGAGGCAGCGAAGGCGAGCTGTCCTTTCGCACTCAGGTGAACCGGAAGGGTGCACATCAAAAGTAACACTTTTTCCATGTATGTAATTTAAAACAAGTACGGAATGTCTTATCATATGCGAGGACTAGACACTACAATCTACTCTGTGCTACTCGTCCAAACATATCTTGCCGTCATTGTCATTGTCACTCAGTTTTGCTGCTATTTAGTCAGTTTTCTGCCACATGCGCTATTTAGACACCGTTTTAAACGCTGATAGGAGGCTTCTGCCCAGTCGCCATGTAACGGTCAGCATGGCGTGCACTAACAGAAATGATAAAAATATATACGGCTTCAGCATACACGATACGGTAAATTGAAGCCCAAATCTGTACCACAAAATTGTCAGTAAGTGAAGTTTTGTGGGAGGAAACTAACTGCTACAACGCAAACCAAATGAAATTGATTCTCATAATACATGTGCGAGAAATTCGTTGTCGGATACTAAAACGCACATGAAAAGGGAAAAAGTATTGCTTAGATTTCAGGAGATGAGCGGTCCCCACACACTAACGCGTGATCTTATCTCTTCGTGCGTAATTATCCAACACCTAAAGCTAAATGTATCAAGCTATTTTACCGATCATACATTTAAAGGCGCCAGAAACGCTTCCCTTTGATATTTTGAATATTCAATAGTGGTTAGTTCGCAAGAACGAATTCTTCACTGGATAATGACCCAGTTTTTCATATATAGTAAGCAACAGAACATTCATAAACAGAATGCGCAGTTACGGTAAAATATGGGGGGAGTATTAGTTTAAAAAAAAATGTCGTTGATCCCTCTGATGTAAGAATCGGTATAATACACGAAAGTCAAACGTGTTCTCAGAGAAGCAGTTGAATGTTTATTACGCGTTGATATATAATGTCTATTGGTGTTCAGTGGCTACAGCACCCTTACACATTGATGCACCCACGTTGACGCCTGGTGACACTTCACCACGACAAGCAACGACTCGCGACCGGGATACCCTTCCCGGAGGCTTTGCACTGCACGCACCGGGGCATTGAGCAAATCACACATGAACCACAGGCGTTCTGAAACCGTGCAAGCAAAACTGAACGGGTTTTCACTAAATCGTTCTGTGAACTCACGGCCGGCTGCAGCGAATTAATGGTACATGTTTTACGGGACGGCGACCGCCCTGTGGATGTGCTTGGCATGCGGCATCGTGTTGTCTAGCAGCGTCCTGCTGGTGGGTCGCTTCGGTGAAAGTACGATCATTTTGGTCCTCCTTCGGTGTGTGTATGGCAGCCAGTTCGGTCGCGATGCGCTCAACTTTGGAAACGCGAGAGGCAGAGTTCTCAGCTTGAGCCGTGAACGCGCGAAGGCCTCCCTCCCTGGCGGGTCTCTCCCTGCACCAAACTAACTTGTGCGACATTCGCCAGTCGACACCGTTATCTTTCGGTGGCGCTTAATGCAGCAGTTCTCGTAGTCGGTGCCCTCGCACCCGTATCAGTAAACAGCGGAGAAACAGTCCATATGGAAGCTGCACACGCGAGCACAACGCCAAAGACAAAGCACGTAATTTCGTCGTTATAGAGTCAAACCAGTCAAACGACTCGTGGCCTCCGAGGTTAGCTGCAGAAACGGTCGGAGCTGATTGCGCAGGCCGCGCTCCGTTGTGCTGAGTAGGGCCAGGGCACCCTGATGCCAGCGTCCGTTCGAATGCTGGCGTTGAGGCGCCGTACCGTAGTGCTGAGACTACCTAAGCGTTCTCTGTCGGTGCTCGTTAGTGTCATAATGCAGTACTTCTCTTCTCCGCTTGTATAGGTGGCGGCACTGCCCCGGCAAACCAAGAGCGCAAGTGCAGAGAGAAGGAGTGTGAGATATATGAGACGCGTCTGAAGTCCTCCATCCACATGCGCCCGTATTTGTTAAGCGCCTGGTATCCTTCGTCACGGACCGAGAGGTCATGGTTTCGACTCCGGGTGTGCCAAATTTGCGAAACAATTTCTTCTGGTTTGTTTCTTTATATTCTGTTCGTGTAAATTTTAACAACGTCATATCCGTGACAGAAGTACGTCAGTGAAGCGTTGAGGACACTGGCATATAAAACACTTTCGTGTTAAAAAAAAATGGACTGTGCATCAGCGGTGTGTTGTGGTGCTGCGTCTGCCATTTCGGATTCATCATAGTTGACATGAATTTATTTTTATTATTCCCGCAGGCTAAAGCAGTAAGAGACGCTCTGAAGAACCAGTATCCCTGCTACAAAGACGTGGGATGCTTCAACCCGAAAACACGCATGTCCCTCGAGGTTGCTGGGCCCGACTCTCCAGAAAACGTAGGGACGGAATTCACCTTCTTCACAAGCAGCGAAGGAGGAGGGGTGCGCGTGACTGTTAAGTATTGGATGGACGCGCTGGCGAAAGGGCGCTGGATTATGAATAGGCCACTCGTCGCTATAGTACACGGATTCAGTGAGAGTGGCGAAACACCCTGGATCATCTCCCTGAAGGACGCGCTTATGAATTATGTACGTTTCTTTTTTCTTCTGGATAATCATCGTTTGTAATGACTTGCGTCAGAGTTGCCAAATGCTACTGAGCTAACAAGCAGCTTATCATAAAAAAAAACCCAGAAAACAAAATTTAATGAAATTTCCCATTTTTGATTATGTTTTAATTATTTTAAAAATGCCCTCAATAGCCTAGGGGAGTTGAAAGTATTATTTTTATTATATTCTAGATTTTAGAACGAAATTATGCGCAACTATGAACGAAAGCACACATATGTTTTCTAACATTGTCTCCCGGGTTGTCTCCATTCGGTTGAATGCACGTTTGCCAGTGCATGATTAACCTTGCTTGTTGCTTCCCACGACGTATGTTTGGCTTCAACAGTCAACTACTGAGGGTCATCGACAAATGCGCTATTAGTGAACGACAAGCACGCTACTGATGAATGTGATAAACTCTAGAATGACTATTTGCTGCGAAAATGCAAAAAAAAAAGTCTAAGAAAAGGCGACAAGCGACTGGAAAATTCTACGAGTCTCTCAGCGCAAAACGAAGCCCAAATCGGCTTATTATAAGCGCCACTGGCCACTCTGACTTTCGATTTGCCGATGAGATTGTGCTAGTCAGCAATAATGGCACGAAAATGCGCCACAAGATTGAAGACCTCAACATGAAAATTGTTAAATTGGGCGGGTTGCATACTGTGCAAGCACAAAATAAGGAAGAAAAAACATGGTTGATCCCTCCGTCATAGGAATCGGTATAACACGAAAGTGAAACGTGTCCTTACAGAAGTAGCCGAATGTTTACTGCACATTGATATAAGAGAGCTTGCGGAATTTCTATTGGTGTGTTGACAGTTATAGCACCCTTTAACCTGGATGCATCCACGTTGACGCTTGATGGTACATCTGTATCCCGACGACTAACGTCTATGATGAATGATTAAAGAAACCCTGTGGTCATAGATGCTTGTGGTAGCCGTACGGTGAGAGCGGAGTCATTGGAAAGCGGTGTGACAGCCAGAAGAGCGTCAATGATTGGGCGCCGAACTTGGGCAAAGGTCGCCTACTCGCGGCATGTTAGAGTTATTGAACAACGCTGCCCGACCAGAGGGAAACGCAACGCGCGTCGTGTCTTCCCCGTTGGCCGGCTGCGATTTTTCGCGGGCGAGCGAGCAACATGGCTAGGGACGCGGAGTTACGGTCACGCGACGCACTCACGCGTCGCACAGCTATTTTTAGTATTGTCACGTGGTCGTGACGTCGACGAAGGCAGTAGGCAGTAGTCCAAGATGAAACACTTTATTTGGGCCGAACTTGTGGCCGGTAAACTGAAGGTGAGATTACAGCAATAAACGCTGGCACTGATAGCGGCGAACAGAGCGTCGGCCGTCGATGAACTGAACATCGTTGGAGCGCGCCGGCTTTTATGCATCACGCGTCGAACATTCTAGCCTTATCACTGGTCATCGCGCAAGCTCAGGAATAATCTCGAGTGGTCGCGTCTTGCGCGCAATCTTAACAACACGATCTACAATAATCGCGAGAGAGAGAAGTAACTTTATTGGCACCCGTCAAATAGATGACGGGGTAGAGGCGTCAGCCTAAACCCACACTCATCCTCCCTAACCGTCGACCGGGATCCCTTGGGACGTGGCGGCGGTCAGGGCGAGACCGATGACTTGCCGTTGAGCATTTTCCTCATCGTTGAGTAGCAAGGACTCCCAGGACTCTCTGCATCTGTCTGGCTCATCAAAGTTAGGACAGCTCCAAACCATGTGGACTAAGTCCGCTCTACCATCGCAATGCCTACACCGAGGGCTATACACCGAGGGATGCCACTTGCTCAACAATTGTGGGTTTGGAAATACCCCTGTTTGTAATTTTCTCCACATAACTTCCTCGCTTTTTGAAAGGTTCTTATGCGCTCTCGGGTAAGTCTTACGCCCCAGCTTATAATGGTTAAGGATTTCGTTATAAGTGCTCAGTTCGTCAGCGGTCTGTAGGGGTTCCTCGCTTAGAATCGCGAAGGTTCTAGAACAATAAGGCGCGGTTTGAGCTGAGCTTTGCTGATGGTCTTTGTGGGCGAAAACCGAACACAACAAAAGTGAAAATAAGAATAGCGCGTGGCAATGCCCCCCTCTGAAAAGGCATCGTCCCGATGCTTAAAACAGAACACGGGGGAAAATGCATGCAACAATAAATCACAACAATAAAGAAAGAAAGTACAATAATTAAGCAACAAGTGCAGTCCTCTGGTTTGCTAACGCGCGTAATACGGCTTGAGGCGCACGACATGGACGACTTCAGGTCGCGCACGGCGCCTCTGAGAGTTCGTAATGCCGTCAGGGACAACCTCGAAGTCGAGTGCGCCGAGGCGTCGAAGTACCCTGTACGGTCCGAAGTATCGTCGAAGAAGCTTCTCACTGAGTCCCCGTCGGCGTATTGGCGTCCACACCCATACACGGTCACCGGGTTGGTATTCCGTGTGGCGTCGTCGGAGGTTGTAGCGGCGACTGTCAGTCCTCTGCTGGTTTTTGATCCGTAGGCGGGCGAGCTGTCGTGCTTCTTCGGCGCGCTGTAGGTAGGTGGTCACGTCGATGTTTTCCTCGTCGGTCACGTTTGGTAACATGGCGTCGAGCGTTGTTGCCGGGCTCCGTCCGTAGACCAACTTGTATGGCGTCAACTGCGTCGTTTCTTGTACGGCCGTGTTGTACGCGAAGGTCACGTACGGAAGGATGGCGTCCCACGTCTTGTGTTCGACGTCGACGTACATGGCCAGCATGTCGGCGATGGTCTTATTTAGACGCTCGGTCAGGCCGTTGGTCTGTGGGTGGTACGCGGTGGTCCGGCGGTGACTTGTGTGGCTGTATCCCAAGATCGCCTGGGTTAGGTCAGCCGTAAACGCCGTACCTCTGTCGGTGATGAGAACCTCTGGGGCGCCGTGTCGAAGTACGATGTTCTCAACGAAGAACTTCGCTACCTCGGCGGCACTGCCTTTGGGCAGGGCTTTTGTTTCGGCGTAGCGGGTGAGGTAGTCGGTGGCTACGACGATCCATTTATTTCCGCAAGTCGACGTTGGGAACGGCCCCAGGAGGTCCATCCCGATCTGCTGGAACGGTCGCCGAGGAGGCTCGATCGGCTGAAGGAAGCCTGCTGGTCTTGTTGGCGGTGTCTTCCGTCGCTGACAGTCTCGGCACGTCCTTACGTAATGGGCGACGTCGGCGGCAAGGTGCGGCCAGTAGTACTTTTCTTGTACTCTTGCGAGCGTGCGGGAAAGTCCGAGGTGTCCAGAGGTCGGGTCGTCGTGTAGTGCCTGGAGTACTTCTGGTCGCAATGCTGAAGGCACTATGAGAAGGTAGTTGGCTCGAAGTGGCGAGAAATTCTTCTTTATGAGAACGCCGTTTCGCAAGAAAAACGAAGCGAGTCCTCGCTTGAATGCCTTCGGAACAATGGCGGTCTTGCCTTCAAGGTACTCCACAAGGCCTCTGAGTTCCGGGTCGGCTCGCTGTCGCTCGGCGAAGTCGTCGGCACTTATGGTTCCCAAGAAGAAGTCATCCTCCTGGTCGTCCTGCGGTGGTGGGTCGACGGGGGCGCGAGATAAGCAGTCGGCGTCGGAGTGTTTTCGCCCGGACTTGTAAACGACGGTAATGTCGAATTCTTGAAGTCTCAGGCTCCACCGTGCGAGGCGACCAGAAGGGTCTTTCAAGTTAGCTAGCCAACACAAGGCGTGGTGGTCACTCACAACTTTGAAGGGCCTGCCGTAAAGGTAGGGGCGAAACTTGGATGTAGCCCAGATGATGGCAAGGCACTCCTTTTCTGTTGTGGAGTAGTTGGCCTCTGCCTTTGATAGCGACCGGCTAGCATAACTAATGACCCTTTCCAGTCCGTCAGTCCTCTGCACAAGAACGGCGCCGAGTCCTACACTGCTTGCGTCGGTGTGTACTTCTGTTTCGGCGTGTTCGTCGAAATGCGCAAGTAACGGAGGCGTCTGCAGGCGTCGTTTTAGTTCCTGAAACGCTTCCTCTTGCGGCGTTTCCCACTTGAACTCGACGTCGGTCCTGGTGAGGTTAGTGAGAGGCTCGGCGATGCGGGCGAAGTTTTTAACGAACCGCCGGTAATAGGCACACAGGCCGAGAAATCGACGCACGGCCTTCTTGTCGGCGGGTGGCGGGAATGTAGCGATGGCGGCTGTCTTCTGCGGGTCGGGGCGTACTCCAGACTTGCTTATCACGTGGCCCAAGAACAAGAGCTCCTCGTAGGCGAAGCGGCACTTTTGTGGCTTCAGGGTGAGTCCGGAGGTCTTGATTACTTGAAGTACAGCTTCAAGGCGCCGGAGGTGTTCGTCGAAGTTTGAGGAAAATACAACGACGTCGTCCAAGTACACAAGACAAGTCTGCCACTTCAAGCCTGCCAGTACGGTATCCATTACACGTTGGAACGTCGCAGGCGCCGAGCAAAGACCGAAGGGCATTACCTTGAACTCGAAGAGGCCGTCTGGTGTGATAAAGGCAGTCTTCTCTCGGTCTCTCTCGTCGACCTCGATTTGCCAGTAGCCTGTCTTGAGGTCCATCGACGAAAAGTACTTTGCGTTGTGGAGTCGATCCAGGGCGTCGTCTATCCGTGGGAGGGGGTACACGTCCTTCTTCGTGATCTTGTTCAGGCGACGGTAGTCGACGCAGAAACGTAGCGTGCCGTCCTTCTTCACCAAAACCACGGGAGACGCCCAGGGACTCTTGGACGGCTGGATTATGTCGTCGCGTAGCATTTCGTCGACTTGTTTCTTCACGGCCTCGCGTTCGCGCGTCGATACTCGGTACGGGCTGTGTCGAACTGGTCGAGCGCTTTCTTCTGTAATGATGCGATGTTTCGCGACTGGGGTCTGTCGAATTCTTGACGACGCCGAGAAGCAGTCTTCGAATCGCAGGAGCAGGGCCTTTAGCTGGTCTTGCTTGACCTTCGGAAGGTTCGGGTTGACGTCGAAATCTGGTTTGGGACCTCGATTCGTCGAAGCAGGTTCGGTAGCATCGGAGAGGGCGAAAGCGTGGCTGGTGTCCATGAATTTCTCGATGTGGGCGACCGTCGTACCAATGTTAAGGTGCCTATATTCGTGGCTGAAGTTTGTCAGCAGTACCTTTGCTTTGCCATCACGCAACTCGGCAATGCCTCTTGCGACGCAAATCTGACGGTTTACAAGCAGGTGCTGATCACCCTCGATGACGCCTTCGAAGTCTGCGGGCTTTTCGGTGCCGACGGAAATTATGATGCTGGAGAGAGGCGGAACGGTGACGTGCTCTTCTATCACGTTCAATGCATGGTTCCCCGGCGTCGTCTGGGTAGGCAGAGCTTTTTCTGAAGTTAGCGTTATCGACTCAGTTCTTAGGTCGATGACAGCGCCGTGTTGACTTAGGAAGTCCATCCCCAGTATCACATCCCTGGAGCAGTGCTGCAGAATTAGAAAGCTGGCGGGATAAGTCCGGTTATTGATGGTGACTCTTGCGGTGCAGACACCGGCCGGCGTTATTAGATGACCGCCAGCGGTCCGGATTTCAGGGCCTTGCCAAGCAGTCTTCACTTTCTTCAACTTCGCCGCGAAAGACCCACTGACGACGGAATAGTCGGCTCCAGTGTCGACGAGAGCGGTGACGTTGTGGCCGTCGAATATTACGTCGAGGTCGCTGGTTCGTCGTCGTGCGTTGCGGTTGGGTCGCGGCGTCGGATCACGGCTGCGTCGAAATGTTGTGGTGCTTCCATACTGCGTCGTCAGGTTTTCTTCGGTCCGCGAGGTTTCGTCGGCAGGGCTTCGTCTGCGTCGCGTCGGGTTGCTCAGGTCTCGTCGCGTTGTCGTCGTCGGCGGCCGCGGAGGATCTTCGGCATTTCGTCGTACAGCAACCGCACCTCCATCGGTTGCTGCCCTTAGTTTCCCGGATACGGGCTAGGCGACCGGCCCCGGTTTGGGCCAGTGTACTGCCCGCGGTGCGGTGACATGTAGCGGCCGGGCGACGGCGAGCGGGAAGGTCGTCGGGGTGTCCACTGTGTTCCGGTGATGTAGTCGTCGATGTCGCGAGGCCGTTCGCCTGGCTGCGGACGCGGCGCGTTGACGGCGAATCCGCGCAGCCCCATCTGTCGGTACTGGCAGCGGCGGTACGTGTGGCCGGCCTCCCCGCAGTGGTAGCAGAGCGGGCGGTTGTCAGGGGCGCGCCAAACGTCGGTCTTCCTCGGAGCGTAGTGCTGGCCGGCAGGTGGACGGTATGGCGTCGGTGGTGGTGGCGGCGCTGTCTGGCGGCGGAAATGCGGTGGTGCGACCTCTTGACGTGGGCGTGGGGCGGGAGCGTAGCGTCGGGCTGCAGCTGCGTAGCTCATGGCTTGCGGCTGGGGCCGTGGCGGTTCAGAGGTGCCCATAGACTGCTGGATTTCCTCTCGAACGATGTCTGCGATGGAGTCCACTTGCGGCTGTGGTGAGGGTAACAGCTTGCGCAGTTCCTCCCGCACGATCGCTCGGATCGTTTCGCGCAAGTCGTCGAGAGCATAAGCGGCTGGGCTGTCTTGACTCGTTGGGCGATTGTACTGGCGGGTTCGCATTTCCAGCGTCTTCTCGATCGCTGTTGCTTCCGACAGGAATTCCTGGACGGTCGTCGGTGGGTTCCGCATCAGCCCAGCGAATAGTTCTTGCTTGACCCCTCGCATGAGCAAACGGACCTTCTTCTCCTCGGGCATGTCGGGGTCAGCGTGCCGGAACAGCCGCGTCATTTCTTCGACGAAGATCGCCACTTTCTCATTTGGCAGTTGCACCCGTGTCTCCAGCGAAGAAGCGGCCCTTTCCTTGCGGGCGACGCTCGTGAACGTGCCCAGGAATGCGCCGCGGAAGAGATCCCAGGTTTGAAGTGCAGACTCGCGGTTCTCAAACAAGGTTCTTGCCGCGTCTTCCAAGTAGAAGTAGACGCGACGTAGCTTCTCTTCCGCGTCCCAGTGGTTGAGGCTGGCCACTCGGTCGTACGTCTCCAGCCACGTCTCCGGGTCTTCAAAAGATGATCCACGGAAAGTCGGTGGCTCCCTTGGCTGCTGAATCACGACCGTTCCGGGAGTTGGTGCAGTGGCTGTCATAGTTGTCGCAGTAGTGGTTGTTGCCTTTCGAGTCTTATCCGGTAGGGGCCCGAACTCTGGATCTAGCCCTCGTTCGCCTGCGGCTAGCTCGCTGATCGAGGCTGGCGTCGACGTCTCCTTCACGACTGGGGCTGGGTTCACGACTTGACGGGGGGCGTCCGGTACATGAACGAAGCAGCACCTCCACCAGATGTCACGTGGTCGTGACGTCGACGAAGGCAGTAGGCAGTAGTCCAAGATGAAACACTTTATTTGGGCCGAACTTGTGGCCGGTAAACTGAAGGTGAGATTACAGCAATAAACGCTGGCACTGATAGCGGCGAACAGAGCGTCGGCCGTCGATGAACTGAACATCGTTGGAGCGCGCCGGCTTTTATGCATCACGCGTCGAACATTCTAGCCTTATCACTGGTCATCGCGCAAGCTCAGGAATAATCTCGAGTGGTCGCGTCTTGCGCGCAATCTTAACAAAACGATCTACAATAATCACGAAGGTTCTAGAACAATAAGGCGCGGTTTGAGCTGAGCTTTGCTGACGGTCTTTGTGGGCGAAAACCGAATACAACAAAAGTGAAAATAAGAATAGCGCGTGGCAGTATGGACGGATGCTACGAGTGTGGATGCTAGGGGTAAGCTCGCCACCTGGCAGTGTGTTAATGCGTCGGGAAATTGCACGTTTACTATTCGAAACACGCCAAATGGGACGGACGCGGAGAAACAACGCTTATAAGAAACTAATCGTGCATTTCACGGTCATAATGCGTTACTTCTCTTAGCAAGAGCACTGTGAGAGGACAGCGGTAGATATAAAAGGCTTGTTTTTAAAGCCTGTGGAGTATGTGACCGTGGCGCAGTGGATAGCGTGCCCGGCATCTCTTGTCGCTGACCTAGAGGTCGTAGGTTCGACTCCCGTTGGCGGAACTGTTTTTCTTTGTCTTCTGATCAAGTGTATTTTTTCGACGTCATTTCCGTGACGGAAATACGTCACTCACATCTTGGTGGACCCCGGCATAAAACACTTTCGTGTTAAGAAGAAAAAGACAGAAAAGAGGGCATTTTCCTTCTTCGTGCTTAGGCAGTACGCTTCCCGTTCAATGATATGAGCTAACTAGCCTTCAAAAAAGTCGTATTGCAGTTAAATTGGGGTTGAAGATAAATATGCATAGGATAAAGGTAGTTCTCGATGGCCCGGTACGCCAACAATAATTCAAAAAAGTTGAGGTACCCTTAAGCTTCGTCTTTAATAGTTGAACGCGATAGCGATATCCTGTTCCGAGTGTGTGCTTCAACCACTTAGTGCATACTTGCTACGCACCCACTTCGCGGTGCTCAGGGAATACGCACAGTAACTTGTGTGCCTTTTGTAATGGGTGGCCGGCTTTAAACCATGAAGTTATGTTCGCGTGTTGTGACGACCGATGGAAATGTACGCTTGTACCACGCAATATTACTGCGATATTACGTTACATTGTGACGTATGTATACAGGACGAGTGAGTTTGTGAAGCAAGAGTTATTTTCATTACATTTCGAAGCAGAGGAAGTCATTTTCAATATGTTCCCAAGCATATGCGTGGCTGTGTGGTAGAACACCTGCTTGCCACGCAAAGCGCCTGGGTTCGATCCCCACTCCGGACCGGAAATTTTCATTATTTATTGAATGCGAAGCATTTCTTTGCGTACTGCAACCACTTTGGCGTTTCTATCACGTATCTATCAACCTATATATCTATCTAGCCGCCTACGCCTGGGTGCTCTCGTGGTCGCCTCCTTAACTTCAGGTCGACCAAAGCTTCAGGTCGACCATCGCAGCAGCAGCCTGTCTCTGCTACTATGGTTAGGTGACGCAGTAGCACACATGTGCCGCCTCCGTTAGTCATACTGTGTGCCAGTTGTTCTTGAGCCGTAACCCTTGGATGCCACTACAAATGCGTATACTGACCGTTAGCCTCGCGGCGTCACCACGGGTGATGCAGAAAATAGTCATGCGGTGGCTTCACCCTGTGACGCCACTTTCACGTCACACGATGACGTCATCCTCGCTTGGTGAAGGGTGGGCTGATCACGGAGGCGCTCTGATACCGCGTGAGTTGGAGAAAGCTCGCAATGCATCCGCTTCCTTGTGGCAGCGTGGCATCACTATAATACACTGAGACGAAACGAAAAGAGGCCTAGACAACCTTGGGTTGCCTTTGGGAAATGGATAAGGGACCGCATCACTTGGATTGACAACGTAATGGACTCATGTTCTAGTATTCTGTCATGATTTTACAGCTCGTTTCCGCTGCATATCTTTGCATTATGTTTGATTAGCGGCTCATTGGTTCGTTACTTAATCTATGTTACTATATCAGCAATAAGATTACTTTTTACGGCAGCATGTGTAAATAAGCCTGGTAGAAATTGGCGTCCATGTTTGTCAGATTGTGTGTTCATATGAAATGAGCCACTTAGCTCAGCAAGAAGCCCTGTTGATTGTGTGACATTTTTTTGTTATTCATGCATGTTTGTTCTAGGCTGGATGCAACGTACTGATTGTGGACTGGCACAAAGCAGCCGAATTTCCTTACTACTTCAGGGCCGCTAGGGACACGCCTGTGCCAGGTGCTCAGCTTTCACTGCTAATTCAAGAGATGATTAAGTACTCGAGCAACGGGCTGTCTGCGAAGAGAGTCCACGTCGTGGGGTTCAGCTTGGGTGCCCAAGTCGCTGGCTTCTGCGGTCGGCATTTTCATATAGCCACAAAGAAAAAGCTTGGCCGGATCACAGGTATGCTAGCGGCGAAACTTCAGGAAGTCAATACATCGAAACGTTTTAACGGCATCATTCACGTTCGTTCACTGCTCGCAATCATGAGTGCATTCACTGCGCGAATCACAGGCACTACGGCTACACTCTGAATCTTTATTTTGTTATTCAGTGCGCGATACCTAACATGTTAGTCATAATAGAATTTGCATTTTTGTTGCTGCATATGAGCGAGATTACTCAGTGAGACATATGAGATGTGGATGGCAATATGTATACCTATTCTTGTATACGTATCTACTATGTACACCGAATCGAAAGATTATCCGATAAATATAAACCAGCGCTTAACACACGCGACAGCGCAAGAAGTGGCACACACGGCGCCGTGTGTGTCACGCATCGCGTTGTCCCGTGCGCCAAGCGTTATTAAACGCGAAGCATTTCTTTGCGTACTTTAAGCACTTTTCAGTTTCTATCTATCTATCTATCTATCTATCTATCTATCTATCTATCTATCTATCTATCTATCTATCTATCTATCTATCTATCTATCTATCTATCTATCTATCTATCTATCTATCTATCTATCTATCTATCTATCTATCTATCTATCTATCTATCTATCTATCTATCTATCTATCTATCTATCTATCTATCTATCTATCTATCTATCTATCTATCTATCTATCTAGCCACCTACGTCTGGGTGCTCTCGTGATCGCCTCTTAACTTGGGGTAGACCCACATTTGTATGGGAGGGTAAGACGTATTGACCGAGGGTAACCATGCGTTTATAGTCTGGCTGGTCATGACATGAATAACGTGAAAATCCTGTCGCGTACATCGTGAAACCCTTTGCTGCCGACACGTGTGGCACATACCCGTATGCCAAGGGCCCCGGTATGCGAGTATGCGCTACATGTGTTTGACAATTTATATCTACCCAGGAACGGCGAGGACTGACATTAGTAATACCGGTGTCACACGGGCGTTTCGAAGGCCTTTGAACCGACGGTCTATTGACTCAACTGTCAAGCATGAGCTGCCACACGGGCGATTTCGAAGGCCGTCGAGTCAATAGTCCATCGAGTCAACGGAGCACCCAACCCGTCCGTTGAAACTTCGATGGCTGTTGAGCGACGGAAGCGGAAACAGCGCAAACGCGCACTCTCGTTCACAGCGTGCCCAAACCCACGATTAGAAAAAGAAAAATTGCACCATTACGTTTAAAGTAGCATGCGTGGGCGTAATAAATTATTTAATAAAGTATTTTTGCCATTTTGAATGTACGAACTGCTCATACTCTCGACAACAGCAACGTGCTGGCTCGCCGTGCTCGTTATCGTTGTCGCCAGTCTGTCTCTGCCGCCATATTGCTCGCAGCTTTTTTTTCCTGTGTAGGTATTTGCTTTTCGATTCTTTTCTCTTCATCTGCGCGCGTTCATTTTGCTTCGAAGTTATTTATTTATTATTCGCAGTTGTGCAGTGCTTTTTTCTTTTGCGTGTGTGTGTGGGGGGGGCATTGAATTCAAGGACGTGATTTTTTTTTTTCGGTGGAGTTACTGTTTTATGAGTGTGCTTTGTGGGAAATGGCAAACGCGCCGCCTCCAAAAAGGAAAAAAACCGCGGCAGCTCTGAAAACGGAAAATAAAGATTTGCAGCGCCACACAATTTTTGCGAGAAACACCTGAAGCACTCAACGGCCGTTGAAAACTGCCGTGTAGCAACGCCACAACTCTATCGAGTCGATGGAGCTGCGGCGTCTCGACGGCCGTCGACTCGAGGGCCTTTCAAAAGTGCCCGTGTGACACAGGTATAACTTAAATGCGAGAGCGTTAAGAAAAACTGACGTCGGGAGCGTTGACCCGAAGAATGCAAATAATAAATATCAGGGTCCCAGCAGGGATAGAACCCTTAGCAACCTAGGTTGCAATCACGTATTCTACCACAGAGCCACGCCAGGTCTCGGAACTGCGTTGGAAAAAGACCCTGCCCTATGCAGGTGTAATGTTGGTGAAACGTCAATTGTGGTTGCAGTATTGGCGATCTAATTTTATAAACATTACATATGTACTCCTATGACGCAGGCACCATGTCGGGTTAACGTCAATTGTAGTTAATTGCCATCCACTGAAGTTGATCTACGTAGCGCTATGCAGGGCCACCATCCTCACAAGCACAAGTGCTACGTATCAGCTTACCGCTTCTGGTGTTGGTAATACCCATGTTACTGTTGGCATCATTACGCAACTGTAAACAACTGCTTATATGAAAGATATGCGACTGTTCAACATATGTCTGTGCCTACAATATTTGTACGTATCTTTAACGTTATTTCGTAACATTTTGCTCAATAAAAAAATACAACCCAGTCTCCTTACGAACGCAGCTTCGCATAGCATCGATACCCATGGTACTTGGGATTTGCCAAATTTTTTCACATTGATCATGGAAACCTAAGAACTCCCCAAACCCGCCAGTTGTCAACCCGTTAGCAGTATTAGCTTCACATGGTCAGTGGCTGTTCTGTGTGTATGCTAATGCCGGATCACGATAAGACGAGGTTTGTATCATACTCTCATGCTGACATGCTTGATATTCGAACACATTTCATCTTTTAGACATATCGATAAGCGTATTTATGCTGACTCAACATAAAAACATAATAATGTGCTAAGACAACAGAATGTGCGTGCAACCTCCGCTTTACAATAGCTGCGGGAAAGGCGCACTAGCTTTCTTCACCTCTTACTGCTATGTCAAGATATATACTGACGTTCCTCATAGTTCAATGACTACGAGGTAGGAAGAAATCGAGCTCATATATTATTCTAAGTTCAAGGTAATGTTAGTTTAGCTACTGCACATACTGCATACGGTGGCTTCATTTTACCTTAATTGCTTATAATACGTGTGAGTGTCAGACCATGGTAGCCTTCCAGGTGTCATCGACAAGCCGACATTTTCTCCGTTTTTTTTTTGTCATTGTTTTCGGAACATTGGCGGAGTTTTTACCATGAGGCTTAATATGCGTAGCAGCCTTAAAGTGCGGAAGAAACTAAGCAAAGGAAACAACATGTTGAAGGGAATGTTCTTGCTTTATTTAGAAATATTTAAAAGTAAGGGTCAGAATAAAGCGGCGAGTTTGACGTATTGGTACATAACTATGGCATACTACAGCGCAAAAAAGCACACAACGGACTGAAAACAAATGACGATGTCGAGCGCTGGTCAGACGTAAAATCAAGTTTCATCTATTTTTCCCATGCGCCAACAACCAGGGAATAAGTAGCTTCATGAAAAGTCGCTGCCTCTCCTTCAGAGCTTCGAAACCAGAATATGTTGGTCCAAGTAAAAAACGATGAAAATAATAGAGATGCAAAGGCGCAACAGTGCATTGAGTTTATAAATATCGCGCCAAACCAGACGTTTAACAAATCTGATAACAAGAAAGCAGCTTTGTAATGGCATCAAATTTACTTAGGGTAAAAGCACAAACAGGCTTCTTGAAAAATAAAGAAAATGAAAGTCAAAATTGTATCACCAATGCCAACAAGGCAACAGACTCCAGAAGAAGCCACCTTGCGCCTTTATTTTTACAGATTCTCCAGCGGGCTTTTGTCAATGGTGGTCTTTAACATACGATATCAAAGGAACAATGCACAGTCATACAGTGAAGTATCTTCAAGACGTATATCGAAAGCATAAGAAAGCCTTCTAGGTTTTTGATTCTATAAGCGCCATATTATTGACCAACTGAGAATTGAGGTGGTCTTTCTGGCTGACGCTCCGCCGAAATGTGACTGTCGAAGCATGGCATCGAACATTCCCAATACTGAATAGCAGTGCGACATCTCAGCCGCAAAGTCACTATGAAAGGTGTTGATTGCAAGCCTGTAAAACACCCGAGATAAGTTTGTATACCATACATATACCAAGCCGCTGTTTAAAAATATGGACCAATTTATTTCTTTTTAGGTTTAGATCCCGCGGGGCCTATGTTCTGGAACAGCACAGGGCTGCCTTTCACGAGATGATGCGGACTTTGTAGATGTGATACACTCGGATGCGGGTACTCTTGAAGACTTTCACTTTGGAGTGGACAAGTCCGTCGGTCACGTAGACTTTTACCCGAATGGGGGGCTCAGACCAACCTGGTTGTCCTACAGGTATGCGCGCCAGATTAAACGAAAACTTCATGATCAACAACTTGAATTATTTCTAATGTAAACGTAAACCTAAATAATTGCCAATGTAAAAAGAACATAACGTGAATGCACCGTGAATTGCAAATCGGTGATTTACATTCGGCTCGTGGACGAATTGCACATCAATTTAATGGCCACGGCGCCCAAGCGGCTGCCACTTCTTTAATTGTCCATGTGCCGATTGTTAGCTGATATCTGGCGTTATTGAAGGATATTCTTAAGGTACTGGTGCTCTAACAAAATAGCTGCAATGATCTCAAAGAAGCGTAATCCTGTTCCATTCAAGATGCTTCAATGTGATATAGACGCTACCAGGACGTCATTGGAGTATGTCTGCGAATAACGCCAGAAGCTAAATGCGATGTGCGGACAACACTATCATGCGTCACGAAATTTGCGTGTCATGGTGCTGGTACCGTTAAATGGCGCTATCAGTGACGTCCAGATCAGCAATATATATTTGCGAATAGAAAAATGTGAATCCCTGTGTAGATTCATTTAGAAATTAAAAGAGAATGCAACTACAGAAAATTGTAATCTCTCATATTTTGGGACACTGCGCTCTGTTGGTACCCTGTTGTCTGTCGCATCACCCTGTTGGGGCTCCGTTGTTTCCAAAAGCTTCTATAGTACAACAACGAATCTTTCACGTTGTTTTATGTGCATTGGTCGTGCTGTCTCTACTGACAATAATTTTTTCAGCGTTGCCGCAAATGTTTGCTGTACTTCTGCTCTCTGTCGTAACACAACACTCGCGACAGAAACCGCTTCTTTTCTCATAACAATGTCATGTCTGTTGCACACATCAGGAAGCTGTAGTAGCTACAGAGACGTCTTGTAACATCAATTTCTGCAGTCGTCATGGAAAGTTCTCTTGTCATTTCTAACCGGGGAAAACGGTCGTCTTTGTTGTTTCCAGGTTTTTTACGGGAGCTGGCGCGCTTGCAGCCATGACAGGGCCCCGGAGCTGTTCATTGAATCCATAACAAACAAGGCGTGCACTTTCAAAGCACTTAAGTGTAGTGGTGGATGGCCGGCATACGAGAGCGGGCCGTTGTAAAAGTCACGGAAAAAAGTACGACGGCGAAATGGGCTATCACAGCGTGGACAGTAAAGCAAGAGGGGACCAGTATTTGCGGACCAATGATAAATCACCTTACTGCATACCATTGCCCTAATAAACGTCATCGCCACAACCGTTTATTTGAATGCCGACATTGAGATAATGTGTTTACTTAAGATCACTTGCGTGTGGGATAGATGGTTGATGTACAGGTGTGCGGTACTTGTGTTCTCATCCCAATAAGGGCTTCATTGAAGAGTATATTTCATTGAAACCAAGGGCTGCTTGGGCTTTGTTGGATCCGAGTTTCCATCCTAGAATATTGTAACAGTTTTCTAAGTACAACTTTATTGGAGTCCTTCAACTGCATGTAGGGTAGTTAAACAAATTAAGGCAGCTTTGCATTAATGGTACCATGCCTGAAGGAAGTTTGGAGCTGTGCGGTCTTCTTTGTTTTCTCTAGTTTCCTCCTACTTCTTTTCTTCATATCCTCATTTCTTTTCTGTTTCTTTTTCTTCTGTCTTTTTTATCCTCTCTTCATTTCTATTTGTTATTTTCTCTCTGTCTACCTCTTTCTTTCGCTTCCTTGATTTTCTATTTCTCCATATTTATTCTGTTTCTTCCACTTTCTATTTCTCGCTTGCTTCAACTTTCTATCTTTTCTTCTGTCTCTATTTCATTCGCTCTCTTTCTTTATTCTTTCTGCTGCTTCCTTTTGCTTTCTTTCTTATTTTTTCTATGGTATGCTTCACTCACTTCCCTTCTCTTCTATCTCGTTCTCGCCCTCGCCTCCCATTCCGACATCCTTGCTATGCTATACAAGGTTGGGTTATGGTATGCTCTGTTAGCGTGCCTGGATGCCTTAGGATCATGGAAACACGGTAGCGAATCCTATCTCGCCAAGAGATATTTCTCGCCAAAACATTTTTGTTTCTTTTCAGGAACGAAACTCTTTAGGCCCGCACACCGCCGTCGCCGTGGAAGCTTGTTTCACTTAAGCATCGCTTTTGGTCACGGTGGCCAGTGATTTAAGAGAAAATCTTTACGTCTTGAGCGGTTTGGTTCTAGCGCACCAGAAATTCGACGGTTAACCCTTTGAGACGCTATGTACACAATTGTGTACATGATTTGTTTTTGCTCCTTGCATCAACTAGGGGCTAAGAGAGAGCGAGATACATTGAGCTTCGAATAGATTGAACCTGTTGCATAGTAATTTGTCTTTATTTAACTTCATTTCGCAGCGTACTGTTGCGTATGATCACATTTTCTGAAGGCACTACCCCGTTCGACGAGTCGTTCGATGAGCCGCGTCCTGCGACCGATGTTAAAAGTATACTTTTTCTTTGCTCTAAATGGACATAACGAATAATTAATTTGTACTATATTTCTAGCCCTATATTTCATTCTATTTATGCCAAAGCAGAGCATGGATGACTTCAGGATAAACAGATATTTAATTAGAACTTAATTAGAATAAGTTACTATAACACACATAAATGAACATACTATGGCATTATATTTGTTGCAATAGTATACTGAGTGCCTTGAAATAACGTTGTATTATTTTGACCCATTTACAGACAGTTTTTCATAGGTGGCGTCTGAAAGGGTTAAAAGAAATGACGTCTGTGAACAACTGGTTATAATGGTTGTCTTCCCTTTGACCACCTTTATCGTGGATTGTGAAATGACAACCATGATTCTGGCGTGCTACGGGCGCTTTGACGAAGGTAGTACCAGACATTCTCCCCACCCGGCACCGGCGCCAAAAGACAATGAAACGCTACGCGCGCCGAACGCCGCGCGCGGCGTTCCGTCGACGCCGTCGAAGCTACCCGCCGCATCACCGTTCGCACTCTTCTCCCTGAGCTGCACGCGCCGCATTCTCACTCACTAAGTCGTTTCCGCCACCGAGCGCAGCAGACGCTCTCCCCACCCGCTCCCCACTCAGTGATGTTCCGTCCTGGACAGAAGAATTCCCTTTCCGAGGCCCGAAAATTCCCTATTTCCGGCATTTTCCCCCGCATACATCGCCAAAAATCCCCGCATATTTCCCTGCACAAAAAAGTTTATATATATACACATATATATATATATATATATATATATATATATATATATATATATATATATATATATATATATATATATATATATATATATATATATATATATATATATATATACTGGTAGGTAGCAGCACCATGTCGTTTTAGCGAAGCGTAGGAAATATGCGCGTTTTCGTTCATACCGTCGCATGGTCAGCGCAGCGTAATAAACTCTGCGGTGTTTAGCATTACGTATCTATGCATTTTCTAAATAAACACACACACTGCCGAATACGTACGTATTGATATTGCGCCTCAAATATGCGTAATATTTGCTTTTTGATTGACAATGTTCATAAGTATGAACAGATTCACCAGATCAAGATGGGCGGGCTTTGAGCACGGGCTTAAACTTTCGCCGGGCAGCTGAATCGCTGGCCACACAAACCAGCAGTCAATCAAATCAATGTCATCAATGTTTCTGCGTTGAATTATCCCAAGAAAGACTATGGTCTTTAAAAACGAACCTTAGAGGCTGTGGTTTGGCGCGCTACATGCGCCAGAAACGATTGCGACATGCGAAAGCCTCATGTCCACAGTCTTTTGATCGTTATAAAAAAAAATTTCGCCGCCCTTCAAAATTCCCTGCAATATCGCGAAGATTCCCTTTTTCCCTTTCGTCCAAAATGACTGTCGAAAATTCCCTGAAAAAGGGAAAATTCCCTGCACGGAACATCACTGTCCCCACTCTACCACCTTCATGAAAGCCAACAGCGAGATGAGGTGCTTAGTCTTTTGAGTCCCATTTCTAAGGAGCTTCTTTCATCGGTTGTATTCGTAGACGGAACAACTGCTAGCTTTTTTTCTACCTTTCTTTATCTCTTTCATTGTGTATTCGTTCACTAGTGATTCAGGTCGTTGTATCCCGCGCCGGAGAAATCACGGCACGTGTTGTGGGAGCGAAGAATAAGATGATGACGACGACGACAAAGAGGACGAACAGAGCTCGTGGCAGTTCATGATGATGATCATTTCCGTTTCCTGCAGACAAATTATGGCGAGCATCAACAGCTCCGCTTTTCATACTGGGGAGCCCTTCCGCTACTGGGAAAATGTGAGTAAGCGAAGCTTGAACAGTTCGTTCCTGACCAGCGACCATCTTTTCTTTCTTTCTTTCTTTCTTTCTTTCTTTCTTTCTTTCTTTCTTTCTTTCTTTCTTTCTTTCTTTCTTTCTTTCTTTCTTTCTTTCTTTCTTTCTTTCTTTCTTTCTTTCTTTCTTTCTTTCTTTCTTTCTTTCTTTCTTTCTTTCTTTCTTTCTTTCTTTCTTTCTTTCCTTCCTTCCTTCCTTCCTTCCTTCCTTCCTTTCTTTCTTTCTTTCTTTCTTTCTTTCTTTCTTTCTTTCTTTCTTTCTTTCTTTCTTTCTTTCTTTCTTTCTTTCTTTCTTTCTTTCTTTCTTTCTTTCTTTCTTTCTTTCTTTCTTTCTTTCTTTCTTTCTTTCTTTCTTTCCTTCTTTCTTTCCTTCCTTCCTTTCCTTCTTTCTTTCTTTCTTTCTTTCTTTCTTTCTTTCTTTCCTTCCTTCCTTCTTCCTTCCTTCCTTCCTTCTTTCCTTCCTTCCTTCTTTCTCTCTTTCTTTCTTTCCTTCTTTCTTTCTTTCTTCCCATTATACTTCATATCTCCTCAGGAACGGTGAGAACAGACATTGGTAACTTAAATGCAAAGTTTTCAGCAAAACTAACAGTGGCCGCGTTGACCCCACGAATGCAAAAAAAATCAGGATCCAGGAAGGACTCGAATCCAAGCGTTCTGCATGGCAGTCAGGTAATCTACCGCATAGCCACGCCAGCTCTCGAAACTGCTTTGGAGAAAGACCCTATCATTGCATATTGTCGTTGTAACGTCAGCTGTGGCTGTAATGCTGGCTATCTAATTTGATAACAAAGAAATAAACATTAAATATGTACTCTTAGGATACAGGAGTCATGTCTTGCTAACGTCAGTTGTGGTTCAAGTGTTGGCCACGCTTTTAAGGAGTCACCCAGACACCCCAGACCTTTAATGTCTCATGCTCACGTCCGCCCGGTGTCCGTCCGGCGTCCGGTGTCCGTCCGTCCGGTGTCCGTCCGTCCAAATGTCCGTCTGTCCGTCCGTCTGTCCGGATGTCCGTCCGTCCGTCCGGATGTCCGTCTGTCCGTCCATCCGTCCGGATGTCCGTCTGTCCGTCCGTCCGTCCGTCCGTCCATCCGGATGTCCGTCCGGATGTCCGTCCGTCCGTCCGGATGTCCGTCCGTCCGTCCGGATGTCCGTCCGTCCGTGCGTCCGGATGTCCGTCCGTCCGTCCGGATGTCCGTCCGTCCGTGCGTCCGGATGTCCGTCTGTGCGTCCGTCTATCCGGATGTCCGTCCGTCCGTCCGGATGTCCGTCTGTCCGTCTGTCCGTCCGTCCGTCCGGATGTCCGTCCGTGCATCCGTCCGTTTGGATGTCCGTCCGTCCGTCCGTCCGGATGTCCGTCTGTCCGTCCGTCCGTCCGAATGTCCGTCCGTGCGGATGTCCGTCCGTCCGTCCGGATGTCCGTCTGTCCGTCCGTCCATGCGTCCGGATGTCCGTCTGTCCGTCCGTCCATCCGGATGTCCGTCTGTCCGTCCGTCCGTCCGTCTGTCCGTCTGTCCGTCAGTCGGTCTTTCCGTCCGTCTTTCCGTCAGTGGAATGGCCACACGCTTTCGCCGAACACACTTTGGAATGTACAAAGTGTGCTTCAATTTTTATAGCAGCCTAACACTACATTTTTTTCCACATGATTCAACACTGTATAGTCAACTATTGCTCAATCCCAGAGAAATACGCAAATGAAAGTTAGGTATGATATTGACATCATCGCACCATGCTTCACTAAGCATACTCTCACACAATAACCTTCCAGCTCAGATATTTTCAGTAGAATCATCGGTGGTCGAATTTTGAGCTGGGACGTTTCACTTGGAATGAACCTGCTGTGATCGAACATGGGCACCACTACCTTAGTCATTCAGTGTCGCAGCATTAAAGATCACAGTCATGCCCAGAACTCTACATTAGAAGGGGTGATGTGGTCAGCCAGCGTTCCCCACCCCCTTCCCTTTCCATTGTCGAGTGCGAAAGAAAACAAGCTTCGCGATGGATGCGAAAAAAAAAGCGACCCTCTCATGTTCCCCGCTCACATGTGATCCATCAGGGGAGGCCCCACAAACCTGAACGAGCTGGCCGACTCCAGGCCGCGAGGTCTCGCTTTCCACGACCATGTAGTTGTGGAGAACAGAGATCATCCGACCACATATAACAAAATTACGCAGCAATTTTATCTCGGCAGGAGAGGCTTTCTACTTCCTGACAAGAAGTTAAATCGAGCACAGGCATTGACTCAGAGGTTATTGCAGACAGGTTCGTATCTGAGCTCGGCTTTATTGCATAAAGTTTATCCCGACATTTATCCCAATAGCCAATGCAGGCCCTGCAACGAATTCGCTAGCCTAGACCGTATGCTCTGGTGTTGCTCCTCGTTACGGGGCACGGACCAATTCAATGAACACAAGTGGCTATCCGCCATCAAGAGCCCCGATGACGGGACTCGACTGTGGGCTGTCCAGAGGGCCCACGATGCGACGGTCTGGCTTGGAGTGACTGTCCCCCCTACGTGGGTCTGTCCGGTGCGCGTTGAGTCGTGCACCTCAGGACTAACAATAAAGTTTCGCATCCATCTAGCCATGATAGGTTTCTAACAAAGGTCTACCTTAGGTCCCATACTTTATCAGGGTAAAGGTGACAAGCAAACATTTCTTGGAATGCGAGCTCAAGGATACTCGCGCCAAAAAGCTGCTGAAACATAACCCTGCACTTCAAAGAATAACTATACTCCATCTCACAATTACCTTGCAGCACTGCCGAAGCTACGGGGAGTAAACAGGCAGTGTCCTTGCGCAGCACATAATATAGTCCCGGGCTTAACTCTCATTATCAACGAGGTGCAAGTGCTTTAGCTGTGCTTCTCGCATGACGCGTTACGGCGCTACGTGGCACGTTAGGCCCTTCACGCATGCACTTCGAAATTTCTGAAATAATGAAGATATTACCGGCTGGTAGCCGTAATAACCACCCTAACCTCGGTGACGTACAGCAACATGGCAGCCCCCATACACCCCAGACCACCCGCTTCCATCCGAATTCGTGCTCTTTACTGGCTCTCTGCCCGGACAGCACGAAATAAGTGGCATAATCTGTCATCGCTTCGTCTAATCTAACGCTGAGGGCAAATAATCAGGTATCTTCATTCGCTATTATTTATATCGCTCGTTTGTTTTGGTGCTGCTAGGACTACTCAGGCGATGCCAAGCCGTAAAAGTGGTTTGATGTTAACTGAGCAGATGTCGCCACAACATTAGCGTCGGTGATGCGTTGACGATGCGAAACACCCTGAATGCCTATATTGTTTTCTGCGCCAATTATTTGCTGTTCCACTCAAGAATGGTGCGCGATTGCTGCTGAAAGGGCGTCGACCACGCTGACAAAAAAGAACTCGGTGAAAACGCCAGTATGAACGCTGTTATGAAAAGAACCGCGTTCCTCACAAACGCCAGCGACGACGCCCTGCACAAGTGGGTTTCTGAACATAAAGAAACAACGAGGTGGCGTTCCCGCAGAGGTTTTTGCGTTTTGTACTAACTGGAAAGAGTAAGTATCGACAAGGTAGGCGAGCCGACGCCAAAGAGACGACGAGCAGACGACGCGATGCGGATGAACACGTCTCGAGGGGGCTTTCGCCTTTCCTATTGGCTAGCAAGCCCTGCAGCTTCCACAGTGCTGCAAGGTACTTCTGAGATGGAGTATAGACAGGTCCGACTTGCACACTTGGCGCCCCCCTTACATAAAATATTAAAATAGGGGGGGAAGAGGAAAGGAATTATGAACATGCAGGTAAGCTGGACCAGTTGGTACTGGCTCATGGTGTACTGCTCAAAAAACGGACGGGAACACAAAATAAGAGTGAAGCACAAACAGATGCAGACTATCAACTGAAGCTTTATTCCAAAATGCAAGCCAAATATGAAGGACAAGAAAACTGCAATACAGGGGAAAGGGGGTGGAGGAGAGAATGACGAGGAAGACCCAGATCAACAAAAAACCGTGACAGATCAGCCGTGGCACACCTGTCACAAGACCCAGATAACTTATACATCTGCTGGTAAACATGAATCTACCTGTTCATTACATCTGCAGGTGACTGTGTCGGTGCGAATAGGCCACTGTTTGTCAAGCCTGATACCAACATTAGGAACAAAAGGCAGAGTGCTAACGTAGTTGTTGTAATAGATGGTCTTAATAGCAGAGAAAACACAACGGCTATACTGTGTGCCATATCATGTTGACCGCAAGGATACTCGCGTGTGCTGTGTGCATCAGTTAATCAAAAACGTTACCCTACGAGAGCGAAGATATGGATCAAAGTAAGGAACATTATCAAACAATCGGCAATTATGCCATCACATAGAACCAGAGATAGAGAAAGTTTATTTAAGTGTCTTTGCTGGGGTAAAGGGTGGCGGGAGGCCGGGAGACGGACTCCTCCGTACCCCGCTTCCTCAGGTGACGGCTAGGCCTTGAATTCTGACGGCATCTTTGGCCAGCCGGACGGCCCACAGCTGGTCCTCCATGCTGAGGCTACGCCGAGCAGCATAGCCTCCCACTGCTCGGTCGTGGTGATTGTAAATATAGGGTTGTGGTTTATTTTATTGCGTGACTAGTTGCGGACCGGCCCGTATGATTTCGGTCGACCTCAGCTCGAGGCGTACCACAAGCCTTGCATTGTGGTGTGTGGACTGCGGGGTAAATACGTATGTGAAGCGAAGTACAAGGAAAAGTGCGTGTCTGTAATAAACGAAAGATGGTACCCTTACGTAGCACCAGAGAGCTTGGTATATTTCGCCTTATGGATGTCTCTATAGTCAATAAAAGCCCTTCTTTTTCTCTACAAAGTATCGACTTTCTATGATGAACAGCTTCAGCCTTAACCAAAGAAATTGGATGTCGACATGGAAAATGAGGAATGAAGAAACAAGAAACGAAACAGATTTCATGTTGATAAGGGACCCAGACATTGCATAAAGTAGATAAGTTGTACGTAAGGTAAATGATAGGGCATCATAGGTTATGCCGGGCGACAATCATTCTGAACTTGCAGAGAACGAGAGCGAAATTCGGCAATAAAAAACTGAACAACGTAGACGTCGTCAGGGTAAGTACAGATGTGTTCAGATGTGTCGTTGCGAACAAACACGATGCTTTGTAACTAGGAAATGACGACATAGAGGCGATGAGCGAAACCATAACCATACTAAGTTACTGGATCTGACGGATCCAGTAAATGAGAAACAGCGCGTCAAATACAACATGAGAAGGCAAGGACCAAGGTACATGCCGTGAAAAATAACCAAGGTAATGTTATTAGCTATTTGATGACATGGTGAGGGTGGCAAAAGTAGGTCAGCCTTCAACTGCAATGTATGTGAATCAAGTCATCAAATATTTAGTGAAATCAAAACGCAATAGCATGTACATGTTCTGTGCTTAACTGCCAGTGAGGTTAGAAGGGCTCTACACCAGAGCACGCCTATCTCGCACCGAGGCAGCTGGCGAGCCGAGCGGATACTCTCTCACCCAGACCATCCCAGACGCTGGACTGCCACGGCCACGGCGCGCATGGGTTGCGCCAAGTGAACAAGGCACGCTGTAGCTCTGAGGCTTTAAAGTACGAAGAAGTACCCGCTCACGCCGTTTTCGCATATAAGAGCTCGTCTGAGCACTACTGCATCGTCTTTGGATGCCAAAACAAGCAGCGCAGCTGGAGGATATTACTTAGCGCTGCCTGCGACCATTAACGACGCTCTACGGTAATCGTGCTGGTGTGGTGTCTTCAGCTCCACCGCGAGTGCATACTTGTAATTCAAACAGCAAAACCCGCAGCCGAGTGAAAATGCGCGAGTAAGTGCAGTAACGGCGTGTATTCTAGCATGATGCCCACCTATTCGATTTTACGAACCTCATTGGCGTGACAAGCCGCTGGGTTGAAGGCAGACGCAAGCTTTGTGTGGGGGGTGCACTTAATACCTTTCAGCGTTTCCTTTGTCGAAAGTGTAGTGCGAGGTAATGCTTCCAAGCACATACAAGCTGCACAGAATATACATATTGATGCGTAAGAAAACAGTACTTGCGCCAATTTCCCTTTTCGTCGTAGACACATACGTAACGCTAGCTCAAGGAGCGAAATTTTAAGTATATTTACACAACAGCCGTTCAATGATTGACAGGGTAATTCCGTCCATTTAGACATCGGCTTAACTAAGACGAGCACAGTTACGCTTGTAAAGAATCATAGTTACAGGATTAAAATCGCGCAGACAGCTTCTAAAAGGGATCGATGAACGATACTGCAGGCAATACTCTCTGATAGCACGCTTTTGAGAGCAAGACACAGTATTGTAAGAGACTTCTCGAAACAAACATTAAGTTCCGTGAAACTACCCGCAAAGCCTATTCTAATTATTACGCGACGCATGTTGAAATGATGCGCATGTCCTGTCTGCTTCATGTCCCGTGTTCTTTGTTACCGCGCTATTGTTTCTGATGTAAGATGAACTACCAACACGCCCAAACGTCATCCCGTTGAAAATGATGAGTTTTCACAAAATTGCTGTTCGCAACTTCAAATATGCGGCAACAAAACATGGTTCCACTATTTCGCGAGCTGCACTGCAATTACGACTCACGCGTACTAGAGCGAGGACTTTTTTTTTTTTTTTACAAATGTAGCACCGTACGTACTCGACGAGTTTGCTTCCGTGACCTGCTCAGCACGTGCTGGATTTGCATGAACAAGGCTTTCTTGATGTTCCAATAAAAACTGCGAAAATGTGCAGGCTAGAATAAAAGCGAAACACGCTCTCCCGCGGACTGAGTTTCGAAAGTTCAGCGTGTGCTCCGTGTAGCGTCTGCTGGCATGGCAGTCCAGAGAGGTCGCTTCTTTGCGTTTGCGATAGATGGCGCGACACAAGCAATTCGCTGGGTTCTTGTCTATACAAGATAATACGCCTGGCAAGACATTTTCAAGCATTTTATCAAAGATGAAGGAGCTGCGAGTAAACTGCGACACTCCCTACACAGTGTCTAGAAAGAGGGTAGACTTGGGCGTGTTGGTACCTAATTCATTTTCCTTTTTTTAGCGCACTGTAGGAACAACACGGAGGACAGAATAACACACGGGCGTAGCGCTGTACCCGTGTGTTACTCTCTCCTCCGTATTGTTCCTAAAGTGCGGTAAAAGGGAAAAAAAGGGCTACATGCTGTATGTATACCAGAGGATTGGAAAAACATGAGCACTAATACACAAGAAAGGAAAGGTATATGTCCTAGAAAATTATAAAATTTTTGTTTTGTTTCAGCGAGCTCTGATCTGCGACATAATGACCCTGTTTAAAGATAAACCTTACCTTTTCTTCGACGAACATTTGCTCTTTTTTGAGAGTAATGGAAGGTGTCATTATGAAGAGTAGACGGGTTGCTTAATGGTAGTTAGGTATGAGATTGTGAGCACGCAAAAATAAACTAACAGTGAATATTATTTTCATAGAGTGTACGGGAAATTATCACTTCATTTCGATAATCTCGGGTTATTCAGCTCGCACCTAAATATAGGTGCTTGAACTTCGCCCTGAACCTGACAAGAGATAATAAAGCGTATGCTGCAACGCTGAAAATATACAGGATGGTTTTTGAAACATAGCAAAGCACATTCGCTTGTCGCGCTCTATTGAAAGCAGTTTCAGAGCCCCAAAAGAAAAGTTGTTCTTGGCGTACTGCCTATTGTTATGAGCTTGCCCGGTGTGCTGCTATTAAGACATCATTTAAATAAGAACAATATGACGGTGTCTCTAGACCAAAGCAACTTATATGGAATATAGATATTAGTAGCGAAGCTCTTTAAGCCGGGTGTAATGTGTCCACTGAACCTGAAAACTATCATCATCATGAACTGGCACGCGTTCTCAATGTCCTATTCTTCCTCTTTGTCTTCTCCATCTTGTACTTCACTCCTGGAACACGTGTGCCGATTTGTCCGTTGGAGAATGCAGTAGATATGAGGGGCGAGAGAATGAGCACACAGAGAGAGAAAGAGATAGAATGAAAGACAAAGACAGAAAGAAAGACACAAAAGGATAGAAGGCGAGGGAACGAGTGCAGAGATAGAGATAGAGAGAAATAAAGAGAAAAATGAGAGGAAAGATTGAAAGACAGCGAATAATATATACAGATAGGGAAATAAAGAAAAGATAGGAGGCGAGAGATCGAGTCGAAGAATGGAAAGAAAAAGAGATGGAGCGACAGAATACGAGGCAAGTAGAAAGACAAAAAAGAAAAAAAAATAGAGAAAAAGATACAAACGCATGCAGAGAAAGAAATAGACAGAGATAGAAAGAGAGAGAAAGAGATACAGAGAAGCATACACAAAAAGAAATAGGAAAGCGAAAGACAGCAAGCATCGCTATGTATTGTATATCATTGCAAAGCAAAGGGTGGGAGAGGGAGTGAGGGTGACGTGCAGGGAAAGTAGGTGGTGACAGGTTAACGTATAGCACGGTCTTGTATAGTATAGTATAGCAAAGAGAAATTCACTTCATCAGTCATTTTGGTGGCAAAACATTTGGGCTGCATTATGTATTCCAATATCTTCTGTTTATGTGCGTTGTCAAAGATGTTTGAGAAAGAGAGAAAGAGAGTGTAAACTATAACGCTGGATTGTACACCACAGTATAGCAAGGGAAGGGAAACCAAAGTGAGGGTGAGGGGAGTGAAAAAGGAGGAAAACACCACCAGCTTCCTCAGGCTCAGCTGACCCAATGTTTTTTTTTTCGTGTAGGTTGTTTCCCTCATCACAGTGGACTATGCCGTAGAATGGGGACAGAAAAGCTAAACATTTTCGAGAACAGACATAAACAGAATATATTGGAATACTCAATGCCTCCAATATGTTTTAGCAGCAATATCGCTTGAGTGACTGCCCAAGTTATTTTTGTTGGCTTGAATAACATCTTCATCCTTATCAATGTTAAAAAATATTTAGAAAAAACTCAATATATCGCCTTATTATAAACTTAGCTAATTCTCAATGGACTACAGTAACAAGCTTAGGCAAATATGGTGATAACGCACTGATAATAATATTGAAAATTAAGAAATACTATCATGCGTTACCCTGATGTGTACGTTTGTATTCAAACTTTTAATCACGGCTGACCTCTATTTTAAACACGAGGATTGTTTCATTGTAAGATTTGATATATGTAGCCGTTCCCAGTGAAATTTTTAAAATGCCCAGCAATATTACAGCTTAGATATACATCAATAAGTGCAGTACACAACTTACAACGGGGAAGATACTGGTGATGACATACAAGTACATTTCAACGTGCCATCTAAAAGCTCAAAAAAAGTTTATGAGCGCAACGCAGAACTGGAAAGCTGCTTCCTAATAAATAATCACTGCTTCGCGTTCAGATAAGCCAAATTGATTGAAGAATGTTACGATACTTATGACCTCCTTCTCCGTTAAGCGATTTCTTCTTGTTTACTCTTCCCAGCCTGCAGTTCTACGTATATGCATGCTGACAAAACAACACAATGAAAGGCGTCAAACCACCCAGACGCTTTCATCCGGCAGGTAAGGTACTCGCTCGCGCTTACCAGACATGCACCCGTAAATCATATGTGAAAGAAGCTAAGTTATAGAAGCAGGTGCGAAAGAAATGCCGGAGGATTTGCGACGACGAGATGACAACGCAACTCATGCCAAAGTTACCCGACGTTAACGTGCCCATAACTAGCCCGGACGACATATTTACGATTCATAAAAGCTGATGCATCACCACCGATGTACATTTGCTTCACGGTGCGACTCATTGTGCATTCACTATTGATAGTTTTCAACTGCCGAAAGAAGTTTGTGACTTGGCTAACACGTCTGACAGTTCTTTATAATTCTTACCAATGGCGCTGTAAGTTTATGATGCAGGTTTGTCTGTTTTTCTACCTGAATAACAACCGAAGCTTTATGGATCTGTTTTCTTGTGTGACCACTTTTTGAAATGACTGTGCTATGTCCTACGTATTGCTCGCAGTGTATACATCGCTTTCGTTGCCGAGTCCTGATTGATGCGCTTATTTTTACCGTTATTCCAACCCCAGAATTCTTCAACGCATTACATGCTCTGAAGACCTACACTACCTCTAGACATGCTACAGAATGGTTGAAAATATCCCAGTGATTTATCCGTTCACTTTAACTGCCGGCCAAGACCCGCTATTAATCTCGTGAATGCTGGTAGCAGCCTAGAGTGCATGGTTTTACTGGTTACGGCATTGACTCTACCAAGTGGCAATATAACTAACAAGAAAGTAGTAGAAACGTCGAGCCAGAAGAGAATGCTGACTTCAAGCTCTAGAAAGTCGCTCCGTGGAGGAGCAATCTCTCTTTCAGCGCTACTGAAGGCACGCGTTCGGACGTCGCAAGGACTGAGCATAGTAAGTACGCAGTACATGGGGTAAGTACGCACATGCAAGAAGCAATGTACTCACAGTATTACTTACGTAATACTGTAAGTATATTTAACAAATAGACGTAATTGCTGGTTTTTCTCCTTCAGAGCATCTTTGAATATTATAAAACATTTTTGTAAACACTGGTCACATCAATGCGCCATGGATGGTATACTCACAGTAACGCCACTCTTTAGGAGTAATTATCGAAAGGGAAGTATTATAGAAGCCGCTGGTTTCGTGTAAAAAGAGGTTAAATACAATAATATGCATGAAGTGTATAGGCAGAAAGTCGTTGAAATCGTCGGTATAGTCTCCGCTGCTGCCTTAGATTACTCTATGCTTAGGTTCTTTAATATTGATCCGTCCCATTGTGAGCAATACCCGCCACACGAAGAGAAACATTCGCGTTGAAGGTATACCAGCTCACGTTCTGTAAACGTGTCTCAGTCGTTCCATGTGTGTGTGCATGATGATAGCGATCGCCACCGCGGGAGTTTGACATATGTCGACGTGCAAATTCGCTGTTATCCTGGCTCCTAACTGGTGCCTCTAAACTATTCCTTAAGGCGCAGTTTTTTTGGGGGGGAGCGAAAAAATTAGGACAGGTGTACCGATTTGGATGCGTTAACGGTGCGACTTTTCGAAAAGTGAAGAAAAGCCTCCAGGAGAATGCACACTACAATGACGGCAATGAATGACAATATAATCGCAGTACTTGCAAGAATATGGAACAGCCACTAGATATGTATGTTTACAAGGAATTCTTGCATTTGTGCCAGAAATATTGCCGGTAAATATGAGAAAAATTAAAATCATATAGAACAATACATCGTTTAATAGCAGCTTCGCAATCTTAGTACAGCCCGAACCTCACTTGTCTGGAGTGGTAGAGCGCGTGGCCTTGGCCGCTGTCGCCATCTACCGCCGGTATTTCGCACTAGCTTCGGGCTTCGTTCATGTTTGAATTATAGTACGAGGACCTAGCTAGCGGTAAATACCCGTTTGGTATCACTACGACATCGGTCTCTGCTCACATTTTGCAAAAAAAAGCCGGCAGATCCCACGCACTGTGGGAATCGATGTAATGCGAAGAAGCCAGGAAGGATGAAATCATGCTTTACATAATTTGCATGTCATGTTTTACATGTTAGGACCTGTCATTTATATTCGTCCAACAGTCACGTCGCGCAATACCAATTTTGGTGTATATCAAGCTAGCGAACTGGACGCAAGCGCACCACGAGCGTGGCATGTAAATGGCGTTGTAGATGACATGCATGCCAAGATTGTCATGTTACCACCTGCCACTTGTGTTCGTTATACAGTCATGTCACTCAATACCAAATTTTGTGTATATCAAGCTAACGAAACGGCCGCGAGCGCTCCATGAGCGTGGAATGCAAGTCATGTCGCACATGACAAGTCATGATTTCCATATTACCACTTGTCATTTATGTTCGTGATACAGGCATGTCATTCAATACCAAATTTGGTGTATTTCAAGCTAACGAAGCGGCCGCGAGCACGCCATGAGCGTGGTATGAAAGTCATGTCGCACATGACAAGTCATGATTTCCATATTACCACTTGTCTTTTATGTTCGTCATACAGTCATGTCACTGAATACCAAATTTGGTGAATATCAAGCCAACGAAACGGCCGCGAGCGCGCCATGAGCGTGGCATGCAAGTCATGTCGCACATGACAAGTCATGATTTCCATATTACCACTTGTCATTTATGTTCGTCATACAGTCACGTCACTCAATCCCAAATTTGGTGTATATCAAGCTAACGAAACGGCCGCGAGCGCGCCATGAGCATGGCATGCAAATGATACTTTTCATGGACAAGTTAGTCATGATTTCATGATATGACCAGCCATTTATGTTCGTCATACAGTCATGTTATGCAATACAATATTTGGTATGAATCCCATTAACGATACGGCCAGGAGAGCACAAAGTCGTAGGCGGTTAGATAGATAGATAGATAGATAGATAGATAGATAGATAGATAGATAGATAGATAGATAGATAGATAGATAGATAGATAGATAGATAGATAGATAGATAGATAGATAGATAGATAGATAGATAGATAGATAGATAGATAGATAGATAGATAAATAGATAGATAGCTGGATACGCTCAAAGTCGCCGAAGTTCGCTAAGAAATGCTTCGCATTTAAAACGGTGGCTGAAGAGGCTGGCTAGCCGCTCTTGACAAGTGTGATCTCTATGGTAACTTGTGAACGATGTACGGGAAGCCCGGCTAACAATGTCAAGACTTTGGTTCTATAGTAAACTGCATTGTAACAACTTTCTCTGCAGGAGATACTGCGATACCAGGTGTCATGCAGTTCTTACAAGTCACATGTACTCGTCTTTACGTGTATTGTGCTGCAGGTAAGGAAATGCCACAGAAAAGCTTTTTTCTTTACATTTTCTTGGTTTCTTTCTGCGAATAACTGTGGCCGAAGCATCACGTAACTTTCGCGGCGTATTTTAGCAATGTACCAGAAACATTCTTAGAGCATACGAATGCACCGCTCTACGTGCTATATTTAAGAGAAGCGAAGAATGTCTGAAAATAACGCTCATACACAATTTAGGAGAGGGCTTGGCAGAATATTGCGCAGCCCAGTACCGAAATAGAACCTCTTTGTCTTCAATGTCGCGTTAACTGACATCCCAGTTTTGAACTCCACTCACTTGTGTTATTAAGCGAAGCTTTTATAACGCAGCCAATTGGGGGGTCGTGAGCGGAAAACTCGGCGCCGAGGAGCGTTAAGAAACGTGGCTCTCGAAAGTGCGCCTGTCACATACATGGTTTGTTTGCGCCGTTTTCCCATTATTGAGGCTCCCTCGAGCGTGATCTTGTCGGCGGTCATCCGTTGATGGCAATCCTGTTTTTTATCAAGGTCACCTGTCAGGCCACGTTTCCAGATTTTATTGTTGCCTGTATATGAACGCAAGAACGTCATTTTTTTTCGGTATCCACTGAAAATTTGCGATTCTAAGAACGCTGAAGAGCTTCCGATTTCCTGGCCTGGAGGAAAGAAAAAATTAGGAGGAAGCACTGCATAATGAGAAAGAAAGAAAGAAAGAGACAAAGAAAGAAAGAAGGAAAGAAAGAAAGAAAGAAAGAAAGAAAGAAAGGAAGAAAGAAAGAAAGAAAGAAGGAAAGAAAGAAAGGAAAGGTCGTACGCCAGGTACGCACACGCGAAGATTTGCTTGCTCCCCTTTTCCCTTTCTGGTGCATCCTCCTGATGATGAGGCATTTCCCTGATGTGGCGCTATGGCCTCCTATTCCATGCGAGGGGGGAAGGTATGGTTAAATGTCAATAATGGAATGTCGTGAAAGAGTACCGCCCTATCACGACTTACTAATTTATATTTCGTAAGACAAGGGTGACATTAAGACAGTAGGATAACCAACGTTATTATCATTGATGGCTGCTGCACTGAAAGAAACAAAGAAAGATTCTGATTCATTCATTCAGTCATTCAGTTTATTTAGACAAAAAGAAAATTTGCCTCGGTTGAAGGGACTAAAGGCAGAATACCTCTGCCTGACTAGGGTCCCTCCACCCATACATTTTCTCAGATGCAGTGCAACAAAAAATACATATTTCTTTTTTTTTTGGTGGGGGGGGGAACACAAAAGCCAAATTCAAAAACTAGAAAGTATACCTGAAACATACACTTTAAATTATCACACTACAGCCAACACCAATTTGCCCATAGCAAGAAAATAAAAGAATATGTAAAAAACTGATACCACTAAAATATTAAGTCAGAAGACTAAGTACAATACAGAAATACACATTTAAAAAAGAGAGACTTTTACACAGTTATGCAAAAGTACAAAAAAACACTAAAAGAAATATTTGTGATAGATAATATAGTTAGGGCGCGGTACAAGAAAGGAAGTACATCTTAACTTTTTTCTTCAGACTGTTTCTAGCATTACTTTGTTCTAAAAGTTCACGGACATAGCTATTGTTGTGAATGACATGAGGTATTTGATAAGATAAGGTTTGCTTGCCATAAGTTGTCCTCAATAGAGGTAATCAAAAACGGTCAAAGCGTAGATCATAGGGAGCATCGCTTGGGTAGCAATGCTCCATGTAACTGCCACTGGTGTTTCCTATCTCTTTACCGATACATAAGGTGAGCTTAAGATTGTATAATTGGTAGACAGTAGGTATCTGAAGCTTGCCGAAAAATCGAGGAGTGTGTTCCCTAGGTTGCAGATTTTCTATAAAGCGCACAGCCATTTTTTTGTAAAACTAATAGCCTGTCTAGACTGGTTCTTGAAGTAGTGCCCCAAATTAAAAGACAGTAATGTAGATGTGAATGAGCTAAAGAATAATGTAGCTGCAGCTTTAACCAGTTTGGAACCATGGACCTAAGTTTGTATAAAGCAGAAATCGCTCTGGACATATTGGCATGTATTTTGTTTATTTGCGGTGTCCAGCTCATGTGCTCATAGAAAAGTACACCTAAAAATTTAAACAAAGGGACACGTTGGATCTCGTTATTTTAAACCAGAGAGAAATGTTATAATCTTCACACTTGTTTTTGCTCATAAATAAAATAAATTTAGTTTTACTAACGTTCAGTTGCAGTTGATTCGAATCTAGCACAGTATGAAAGAGAGACCAAGCACTCGTTCGCTTTCTTCTCTAGATCTTTTAAACAGCTGCCAGAGAAAAAACAAGCTCTTATCGTCTGCATACATGACTATAGAAGAAGCTATGGGCACGTGGATGATATCATTTATGCAAATAATAAAAAACAGGGGGCCCAGTATAGAACCCTGTGGCACACCTAGTTTTACTGGTTTTAACTGCGATTTATACCCATGAACACATCTATACTGTAACCTGTCTGTTAAATAGCTGCATATTAACTCTAGGGCAACACCTCGAATGCCATAGTATGGTAATTTCTTAAGCAGAATATCGTGCTTAACCGAGTCGAATGTCTTTCGAAAGTCTAAAAATATTCCAAGGGTGAACTCCTTGTGGTCTATATTTTTAGCGATTTGTTCTTTCATGCCAAGCAAAGCCATTTCTCTAGATTTCTTTTCACGAAAGCCGAACTGCTCGCTGACAAGTAATTCGTGATCACCCAAAAAACTTCGTTATCCTCGTTCTTATTACGTTCTCTAACACCTTCGAGAACAAGGGTAACACCGATATCGGTCGGTAATTATTATATTCATTGATAGGGCCTCCTTTATGTAAAAGTTCTACCCTGGCTGTTTTCATAGCGGCTGGGAAAATGCCTGTTAATAGCGCTCTGTTACAAATATGTTGAAAATGTGATGAAAGGAAGTTTGCAACAAAAGTTATTGGAATAGCTTTGATATCGTCGTTACTGGCAGCAGTATTTTCGTTTAGCCCCATAAGAAAAGAATAGATCTCCAGTTCACTATATGGAGATAGAACTAGAGAATTCGTACAAGAGGAAGCTATGTATCTTTCAATGTTTAATTGATTGGTGGAAGACGAATATGTTCCTGTAGATCAAAAAAATACGAATTAAATTTATTTGAACAAAGCATCTTTACTGTATGAGGCACCATCAATCGCCAACGTACTAGGGATGCTACTTTGTTCTTGACCAATTAGAGAACGTAATGTGTTCCAAACTTTTTTGGGGTCATCGGAAACCGCACTGAATCTGTTTTTATAATATTCTGCTTGAGCTTTCTTGAGATCAGACTTTAACTTGTTTCTCACATTCTTGTATTCGATAAGAAGCGCTAAATCTTTTAGATTAATAAACTGATGGTACATGCTATCTCGGGCTTTAATTCTCTGATGTAACTATTTTGTTACCCATGGTTTTCTACTTTTTTTTGTGTATTTTTGCATAATACTTAGGGAAAGCTTCCTCATAGCAAAGCTTGACCTCTTTCAGAAATATGTCGTATGAGATGCTTGGGTTTGCTTCCTTAAGAACATTCGACTAGTCGACAAGCTCGATCATCGAGAAAAAGGCAGAGAGACGTTTCGTTGAAGCAACGATAAGGAACAGGAGTAGTACGAGTGCGGTGCATTTTGTGTTTTGTAACAGGAAATATGCAGAAAATGGGTAAATGGTCACTCAAATGGCTCGCGAAAATGGCAGAAACAACATCACTTTTATCAAAACTAGTCACACACAAATCAATCAGAGTTCACTTAATCCTGTTCTTCTTGTTGGAGAATATACAACATTTGCACAGGAGAATCATTCGACTGAGTTTAATAATTGATCAGATTGTGGAGTGTTTCTTAATATATCAATGTTAAACTCCCCAACAAGAACAATAGGCAACATTTCAGGGGACACGCATTCAAACAAGGAAGTAATATATTCAAAAATGTTTTAGATTCATATAACGGTGGGTGGTAAACCGAAGCAATTACTGTTCCGACGCTCTTCACAACAACTGATTCATAATTTGCGGTAACACCCGAGAAAATTCAGACAACACTTCATAAGTTAATACCATCCGTAATATACAGGGTGTTTCAAGAAATGGGTCCAGTATCCTCAAAAAATCAGCAAAATGCGATATTTGCTCGCTGTTTTCACAATTACTTTTTCTGTGGGAACTTGCATCTTAAGATGGTTAAAGACGTCATTTGGCACAGTAATTAAGAAAGTTAAGTTAATTAACTTTTTAATTAGCAGAGTTAGGCGGTTAAGTCAAATGTGAGAATAGAAGTCCTTCATGCGAAGAACCCATTTCAGCTTTGAGATTTCGAAAAAGCGGCCTCTAGCAATAATTGCGAAGTAATGAAATTCAGGCAAATTCAACGGCGAAACCGAAACCCAAGCACCTATGAGCGCAACAAGCAGACGACTAGAATGACGTCACTGTTGAAGACAACGGTTACAGAGCTGCAGTTCTTCCCCGTTCGTTAACGTGTGTGCGTCATGCGTGCTACTACTGCAAGCGCAGCCCACACACCCACACGACTAAGTCGGTTGATCGTTGATATAACGACGTTCACTCATTCTGGACGTCTGAGATGATATGGCAGTTGCGCTCTTCCGCGTTTTGGTTTCGGTTTCACCGCTGAATTTGGGAGAATTTCATTACTTCGCAATTATTCCTAGAGGCCGCTTTTTCGAAATTTCAAAGCTGAAATGGGTTCTTCGCATGAAGGACTTCAATTCTCACATTTGACTTAACCGCCTAACTCTGCTAATTAAAAAAGTTAATTATTTTAACTTTCTTAATTACTATCTCAAATCATGTCTGCAACCATGTTAAGATGCCTGCCGCTACAGAAAAAGGAAATGTGTAGACAGCGAGCAAATACCGCATTTTCCTTATTTTTTAAAAATATTGGACACATTTCTTGAAACACCCTGTATAACGATGTTCCTCCAGCTCTACGACCTGATCTGTAAACGCCTTCCGATCTATAACCGGAGAAGTGTACAACATCCTGATCATTCCGAAACCAAGTTTCCGTAAATGCTATGAAGTTGAAATTGTAGTCAGGCGATTAAAAAAATGAATCAATTTCTTGTTGTTTGTTCTTCAAGCTTCTTATGTCTACGTGGAAAACAGACACGCTATCATTTCTACTGCGCACGGTATGTACTAAATATTTGAACGAAGAAACATCGTGATACACAATCTTAGTGTAGTCAGCCATCGAAAGGAGTAATGGAATCAAAGAAAAGCATAAACGTGGCGAAGGAAACGACACTCAAACAATTTGATCAAGATCAGCTTCGTATTCGATGCGCAGTGGGTGCTGGTCAGAAGCTTTGCGCACAAAAAGTTTGCCATCCTTCTGTCAAGCAAAATCATAGTGCATTTCCCGGGCTTTAGTCTTCATCATCCAGAGAAGTTTTTTTGTACTGCGTCGTCAAATTGTCTCTGAATTGAACCACCAGTTTAGCATTCCTAAGCTCGCTTTTCATGGACATCCACTCATCACGTATGACGCGTGAAGTGAAACGAACTAGTATTGCGGGATTGTTTCCAGGCTTAGCTGGCTGTCTGTGTAACGCCTCAAGGTCAGTGCGGGTCAACTCGGGAAGGCGAAGTTTGTTGGCAAGTTGATTAACCCTTCCAAGCAAATCCTCTTTATCGAGAACCGGCATACCCTGGATTTCTAGATTCTGACGTCTACTGTATTGTTCCAGGGCATCTGCTTGTTTTTTTTTATTTCCGAAACTTCCTGCGTGCTGTTAGTGGATTCCACATTGTCAACTTTCTTCTTGAGGCTTGGGATTTCAGTAGAATGATTTTCAATTCTGCAAGCACGGTGTCCTACTGTTCCGACAAGTGCTCAAGCGAGTGCTCCAATTAGTCGACAGTTTCCTTGACAGAAAAAAGGGCATCCATCCTGCTCTGGATTACTGGTAACTGAGCCAATTTTTTATTAATTTGAATCAGCACTTTTCCCAGTGTTTTTTTCATCTCTCAGGCCACCCGCCGCAGACTAATTGCTACGAGCAGCTGAGACGACGCATGTTTGGCATTTCGATGCTCTTTTCGATGGGTCATCCTTAGCCTTGAAGGCGGCTTTGGTTAATCCCGAGCATGTACCCAAATGGTAACCGTAGTTACATTCGGAGCACGTTAGATACGAGCTATTATCTGGGAGAGCCTCACTACAAACCAACCCTAATTCAGACATTTCTGTTCACAGCACAGTAATTAAAAGAATACTACAGCTCAGAAAGTACAATATATGCAGCAGCGGTGGTGGCAGTATGTTATAGGCAGTCAGTGAACAGAGGGAGCAAACAACAAAAAGACCAACCTGCAAAAGCAGCGGACAACGATCACTGAAGAGCCAGACGATTTTTTCGTTGCCACCACCACTGAGCAAGTGCCCGTCGATAGGTATTCCGCTGTCTTAACTTGTCCAGGTGGTGACGTGGTGCATGACGTAGAAACGGTGGGCGTAGAAATCGTAGCCGATACTGGCTCCTATCTGGAAGCTGCAGCAGGCAGTTGGCGTTCTTGAAGACTGGAGGATTTTTCGACGCGCAGTATCTGCAAAAGCAGGCGACAACGATCACTGAAGAGCCAGACGAACATCAGATGAACATTCAAACATGAGCTGCAATCATCAGAGCACATGCAGTTTCATCTAAAACGACCCAGACTTTTGCAGCTGTCTGTAGTGCAATGAACTATTTACACAGCTCTTTTCACTATAAAAGAAGTTTCCATGACAACGGAGTAAGACCGTTAGGCTTCAGAGGAATTGTTGCTACGGAGCTCCAAGCCTTTTTTAAGAAACGGGTCACGAATACAGAGGACTTCTTTTGTGGCCATCCGTTCTCGGGGGCTGCAAGAAGTAAAGAAGAAAGCGAAGGGGTTACCGCGATCCCATTGGCCAATTATTAATTCATCTCGGTGCTAATATTATGACGACTCGGTTGTAACGACGTTTATTTGGCCGCGATGGTCACTCATCGCGGTTTGTCGCCAGCTCTCCCGCGATCTAAGGCGTGAGCACTGGGGCATGGAGGGGACGGGCGCCCTACTTAATCTTCTGATGAGGGCACCACGTGTGCCTCATGCTCCTACTCAGTCCTACTTGTCCCGTCGTGTTTTAAGGTTAAGGGTTATGATTATGGAAGTTTTTAACGAGAATGGCGGTCGAGCACTCGTCGTGTTGCATTGCAAGAACGTCTTACTTCCCACTTTTTCCTCCTGAAAGCCTTCCACAAAAGGCAGTTCGTTGTGACAGGCAAGTACTCGCCTAATTAGCTTTTATCGATGCTTTGCGACTTCTTGTTCATTTCGAGCTCTACCAATCAGGGGAATGGTGTCGCCGCAGCAAAACCTCACCCCCCCCCCCCCCGGCAGTGTTTGGAGAAACCTGTGCGCGCCTATATCCGTTATCACGCTTGCAACCGTCGCATGTAGCAAATGATGCTTTGTTTACAAAATGAGCACTTGTGCAGTACTTCTCCATGTACAAACAAATTACGGCTGATGCTGATGTTTAGGCTATTGTTAGAGAAGGTTACTAGGCAACAGGGACGAACAATTACTTGAAGAAAAGTTGTGAGTTCGTGTCCTCTTAATCTTCGTCACTGCTGCATCGTTTTTTTTCTAGTCATATTGTCTCTACTATATGCCTGCTATGCGACGCATGAGGGCCCACGACATAAGAAAAGTAACAAAGACAGGCATAATGAAAAGGAAGGATGGAACGTGAAGGTTGTGAATGAGACGCTACGTCTGATGAAGTTCGCTGAGGTAAGTTATATTTACCATTCACTCCTTGTATGCCAGGTAAGAGCTGCGCTCAGCACTGCAAGGCAGCAAATAAGCCTTCTTTGTCGAAGCTATCATTGACAACAGGTCTTCAATAGCCCAAGACCCAACTTAAATTTAGCATAAAGGCGTCCTGCACCGTATTGCCACGCGCGTTTCTTATTTTCGCGCTTGCTGTATTCGGTTTCCGCCCACAAAGACTGTCAGTAACGCTCGGCGCAGATCACGCCTTAGCCTTCGAGAAGCTTCGCGATTATTGTTGATCGTTTTTTTAAGATTGCGCGCAAGACGCGACCACTCGAGATTATTCCAGAGCTAGCGCGATGACCAGTGATAAGGCTAGAATGTTCGACGCGTGATGCATAAAAGCCGGCGCGCTCCAACGATGTTCAGTTCATCGACGGCCGACGCTACGTTCGCCGCTATCAGTGACAGTGCTTATTGCTGTATTCTGACTTTCCGTTTACCGGCCACAAGTTCGGCCTAATAAAGAGTTTCTTCTTTGAAACGCCGACTGTTGCCTTCGACGACGTCACGACCACGTGACATCTGGTGGAGGTGCTGCTTCGTCCATGCTCCGGACGCCCCCGCGAGGCGCTGACCCAAGCCCAAGCCGCGATGAAGACGACGTAAAGGATAACCCTGTCCGTCGCACCAGCCGCAGGCAGCAGGGACTACAGCCAGAGCACGGGCTCCTGCCGGAAAATACCAGGACAACCAAGACAATGACCTCGACCTCAGGCACGATGACAACACCTGCGCAGCCTACACCCTTCCTGCTTCAGCAGCCCAGGGAGCCGCCGAAATTCCGGGGGTCATCGTGCGAGGACCCGGAAAGCTGGCTCGAAGAATATGACCGGGTTGCCGTCTTCAACCATCGGAGCAATGAAGACAAGCTGAGGCACGCGTACTTCGCCTTAGAAGACGCCGCTAGAACGTGGTTCGAGAGCCAAGAGTCGACCCTAACATCGTGGGACGTTTTTCGAACCAAGTTCTTGGCTATCTTCGCTAGCGTCGTCCGCAAAGAGAGAGCCGAAACTCTGCTTGAAACCCGCGTCCAGCTCCCCAACGAAAGCGTCATGCTCTTCACGGAAGAAATGACTAGACTCTTCAAGCCACGCCGACCCCGAAATGTCTGAAGACAAGAAAGTTCGGCTGCTCATGCGAGGAGTTAAACAGGAGCTTTTTGCGGGACTGATGCGGAACCCTCCGAACAGTGTTCGCGAATTTGTCTCGGAAGCGACGACAATCGAGAAGACCCTGGACATGCGCAACCGGCAGTACAATCGCCGTTCGACGCCACAGTTGACCGATATCCAAGGGCTCTGCTCCGCCGATCTGCGCGAAACGATCAGAGCGATCGTGCAGGAAGAGCTGCGAAAATTCTTGCCTCCATCGCAGCCTCAAGTGGATTCTATTGCTGACGTCGTACGCCATGAGATCCACCAATCCCTGGGCGTCCCTCACCAAGCAGAGCCGCAGCCACAGGCTATGAGCTACGCTGCTGCTGTCCGCCGTCCCGCTACCCCTCCCCGCCCTCGTCAAGACACCGCGCCGCCGCAGTACCGCCGCCAGGCACCGCCCCCCCCACCACCGGCGCCATACCGCCCACCTGCCAGCCAGCGCTACCCTTCGAGGAAGACCGACGTTTGGCGCGCCCCTGACCACCGCCCGCTATGCTACCACTGCGGTGAAGCCGGGCACACGTACCGCCGCTGCCAGTACCGGGAGATGGGACTGCGTGGTTTCGCCGTAAACGCGCCGCGTTCGCAGCCCGGAGAACGACCTCGTGACATCAACGACTACCTCACAGGAGCGCAGTGGACACCCCGACGACCGTCCCGTTCGCCGTCGCCAGGCCGCTACACCTCACCTCATCGCAGGCAGTACACCAGTCCGGCTCGGGGCCGATCTCCGAGCCCTTACCCGGAAAACTAAGAGCAGCAACCGATGGAGGTGCGGTTGCTGTACGTCAAACTACCGAAGATCCTCCGCCGACGCCGACGACGACGACGCGACGAAACCTGCTGAACACGACGCGAAGCACACAGAGCCCTGCCGACGAAACCTCGCGGACCGAGCTAGACCTGACGACGCAACATGATGGAAGCAGCGCAACAAATCGACGCAGCCGTGATCCGACGCCGCGAGCTAACCGCAACGCAAGGCGACGGACTAGCGACCTCGACGTTCTCATCGACGGTCACAACGTCACCGCTCTCGTCGACAATGGGGCCGACTATTGCGTCGTCAGTGGGCCATTCGCCACCAAGCTGAAGAAAGTAAAGACCGCTTGGAGTGGACCCGAAATCCGGACAGCTGGAGGCCACCTGATAACGCCGATTGGAGTCTGCACGGCGAGAGCCACCGTCAGTAACCGGACTTATCCTGCGAGCTTTGTAATCCTACAAGACTGCTCCAGGGATGTGTTACTTGGAATGGACTTCCTAAGTGACCACGGCGCCGTCATCGACCTGAGGTCTGAGTCGATAACACTAACCTCAGACGAAGCGCTCCCGCCCCACGCAACGCCAGGGAACCATGCATTGAATGTGATGGAAGAGCAGGTGACCGTTCCGCCGCGCTCCAGCGTCATTATTTCCGTCGGCACCGAAAAACCTGCGAACCATGAATGCGTCATCGAGGGCGATCAGCACCTACTCCTGAACCGTCAAATTTGCGTCGCAAGAGGCATCGCCGAATTGCGTGATGGCAAAGCAAAGGTACTGCTCACAAACTTCAGCCACGAATATAGGCACCTTAACATTGGTACGACGGTCGCCTACATCGAGAAATTCGTGGACACCAGCAATGCTTTCGCCTTCTCCGATGCTACCGAACCTGCTTCGACGAATCAAGTTCCCGGAATAGATTTCGACGTCAACCCGAGGCTCCCGAAGCACAAGCAAGACCAGCTCAAAAGTCTGCTCCTGCAATTTAAGGACTGCTTCTCGTCGTCGTCAAGAATTCGACAGACCCCAGTCGCGAAACATCGTATCATAACAGAAGAAAGTGCCCGACCAATCCGTCAGAGCCCGTATCGAGTTTCTACGCGAGAACGAGAAGCTGTAAAGAACAAGTCGACGAAATGCTTCGCCACGACATCATCCAGCCGTCCAAGAGTCCCTGGGCGTCTCCCGTGATATTGGTGAAGAAGAAGGACGGAACTCTACGTTTCTGCGTCGACTATCGTCGCCTGAACAAGATCACGAAGAAGGACGCGTATCCTCTCCCACGTATAGACGACGCCTTGGATCGACTCCACAACGCGAAGTACTTTTCCTCGATGGACCTGAAGACAGGCTACTGGCCGATCGAAGTCGACGAGAGAGACCGAGAAAAGACGGCCTTTATAACACCAGACGGCCTGTTCGAGTTCAAGGTCATGCCGTTCGGTATTTGCTCGGCCCCCGCGACCTTCCAACGCGTTATGGATACTGTACTGGCCGGCTTGAAGTGGCAGACTTGCCTTGTGTACTTGGACGACGTCGTTGTGTTTTCCGCAAACTTCGACGAACACCTCCGGCGACTTGAATCTGTACTTCAAGCAATCAAGACCTCCGGACTCACAATCAAGCCAGAAAAGTGCCGCTTTGCGTACGAAGAACTTTTGTTCTTGGGCCACGTAATAAGTAAGTCCGGAGTACGCCCTGATCCGCAGAAGACAACCGCCATCGCTACATTCCCGCCACCCGCCGACAAGAAGGCCGTGCGTCGATTTCTTGGGCTGTGCGCCTATTACCGGCGATTTGTCAAACACTTTGCCCGCATCGCCGAGCCACTCACTAACCTCACCAGGGCCGACGTCGAGTTTAAGTGGGAAACGCCGCAGGAGGAAGCATTTCAAGACCTAAAACGACGCCTGCAAACGCCTCCGTTACTTGCGCATTTCGACGAACACGCCGAAACAGAAGTGCACACCGACGCGAGCAGCGTGGGACTCGGCGCCGTCCTTGTGCAGAGGACGGGCGGACTGGAAAGGATTATCAGTTATGCTACCCGGTCGCTATCAAAGGCCAACTACTCCACAACAGAAAAGGAGTGCCTTGCCATCATCTGGGCTACATCAAAGTTTCGCCCCTACCTTTACGGCAGGCCCTTCAAAGTTGTGAGCGACCACCACGCCTTGTGTTGGCTAGCTAACTTGAAAGACCCTTCGGGTCGCTTCGCACGGTGGAGCCTGAGACTTCAAGAATTCGATATTACCGTCGTTTACAAGTCCGGGAGAAAACACTCCGACGCCGACTGCCTATCTCGTGCCCCCCGTCGACCCACCGCCGCATGACGACCTGGATGATGACTGCTTCCTGGGAACCATAAGTGCCGACGACTTGGCCGAGCGACAGCGAGCGGACCCAGAACTAAGGGGCCTTATGGAGTACCTCGAGGGCAAGAGCACCACTGTTCCGAAGGTATTCAAGAGAGGACTGGCGTCGTTCTTCCTGCGAAATGGAGTTCTCCTAAAGAAGAACTTCTCGCCCATTCGGGCCGAACACCTCCTCGTGGTTCCTTCAGCAGTGAGGCCAGAAGTCCTCCTGGCCCTACACGACGACCCGACGGCTGGACACCTCGGTGTTTCCCGCACTCTCGCAAGGATACAAGAGAAGTACTACTGGCCACGCCTTGCCGCCGACGTCGCTCGTTACGTCAGGACATGTCGAGACTGTCAGCGACGCAAGACACCGCCGACAAGACCAGCAGGCTTCCTTCAGCCGATCGAACCACCTCACCACCCGTTCCAGCAAATCGGTATGGACCTACTGGGGCCGTTTCCTACGTCGACTTGCGGGAACAAATGGATCGTCGTAGCTACGGACTACCTCACCCGCTACGCCGAAACAAGGGCCCTACCTAGAGGCAGTGCAGCCGAGGTAGCGAGATTCTTCGTTGAAGACATTGTCCTACGTCATGGCGCCCCAGAGGTCCTCATCACCGACAGAGGTACGGCTTTTACTCCAGAGCTAACTCAGGCCATTTTGAGATACACCCAAACAAGCCACCGCCGCACCACCGCCTATCACCGACAGACCAACGGCCTCACCGAGCGTCTAAACAAGACCATCGCCGACATGCTGGCCATGTACGTCGACGTCGAGCACAAGACATGGGATGCCATCCTTCCGTTCGTGACCTTCGCATACAACACGGCAGTGCAAGAAACGACGCAGCTGTCGCCGCACAAGTTGGTCTACGGACGGAACCCATCAACGACGCTTGACGCCATGTTACCAAACGTCACTGACGAGGAAAACATCGACGTCACCGCCTACCTACAGCGCGCCGAAGAAGCCTGACAACTCGCCCGCCTACGTATCAAGAATCAGCAGGCGACCGACAGCCGCCGCTACAACCTTCGACGACGCTTCGTGGAATACCAGCCCGGCGACCGCGTTTGGGTGTGGACGCCGATACGCCGACGTGGACTTTGTGAAAAACTTCTTCGGCGATACTTCGGGCCATACAAAGTGCTTCGACGTCTAGGCGCTCTGGACTACGAGGTTGTCCCGGACGGCATTACGAACTCTCAACGGCGCCGTGCGCAACCTGAAGTCGTCCATGTCGTACGCCTCAAGCCGTACTACGCGCGTTAGTGAACCTGAGGACTGCACCTATTGCTTTATTATTGTGCTTTCTTGCTTTATTGTTGTTGTTTATTGTTGCATGCATTTTCCCCCCCGTGTTCCGTTTTAAGCATCGGGACGATGCTTTTTCAGAAGGGGGGGCATTGCCACGCGCGTTTCTTATTTTCGCGCTTGCTGTATTCGGTTTCCGCCCACAAAGACTGTCAGTAACGCTCGGCGCAGATCACGCCTTAGCATTCGAGAAGCTTCGCGATTATTGTTGATCGTTTTGTTAAGATTGCGCGCAAGACGCGACCACTCGAGATTATTCCAGAGCTTGCGCGATGACCAGTGATAAGGCTAGAATGTTCGACGCGTGATGCATAAAAGCCGGCGCGCTCCAACGATGTTCAGTTCATCGACGGCCGACGCTACGTTCGCCGCTATCAGTGACAGTGCTTATTGCTGTATTCTGACTTTCCGTTTACCGGCCACAAGTTCGGCCTAATAAAGAGTTTCTTCTTTGAAACGCCGACTGTTGCCTTCGACGACGTCACGACCACGTGACAGTATAGAGGCTCCGACAACACGCTGAGTCCAGTTGCTCCCATTTTATGAAATGTTTCACACTCTAGTGCTCATATACTACATCGATTATTATCTGCGATATTGTGGCTACATTATATATGGCTTTGCGAAATATCTGGCAGTGGTATAAAGAGGAAAAAAAATCACTCCATATCCACGAAGTGAATGATGATGAGTGGGAGAACCTCGATCGTTTTCATCCCTGGCAGAAAGAGAATGTGTGGTCTGGAACGCGCTTATACTTCATGGTCATCAGCGTCATCGTCATCGTTATCACGTGTAGTGGGTACAATCCACTATACAGAAACGCGCTTATACTTCATCGTTATCACGTGTTGTGGGTACATTCCACTATAGTGCGTCATCGTCATCTTTATCACGTGGAGTGGGTACATTCCACTACGCGTGGCTACCTACCTACCTACCTACCTACCTACCTACCTACCTACCTACCTACCTACCTACCTACCTACCTACCTAACTACCTAACTACCTAACTACTTCTACTACTACTACTACTACTAAGACTACAGAGGAGGGAAAGACCCACACCCTAAGGAGCTTCGCCCCTAAAAGTGCGATTGAAATATGTGATTTATCAGTCAGTGTCGTCTATTATTTAGTCTAGTATGGTTATTTTGTCTTCATTGCTGTTTACGCCTCTTCCTCACCTCATGTTGCATCTCTTTCTTTCTTTCTTTTTTGATGAGTACGCTGTTGGTGTGTTCTTCTCGGTGGCAGTGTCAGCCATGAGATATACGCGAATGTACATCTGGTGTACGTGTGTATATTATCATGCTTAAGTAGGCAAATACTGTACATTTTAAAGAATTTTCAAACCGAGGTTGAAATAGGTTCTTCTCGATGAACGCGTTTGGAGTGTTCATCGTCGTCATTATCGTTTCCGCCATTTTCTACCTATACAGGTCCAGCGCAGGACGAATGAATCTCCCTGTGATCTCCGGTTGACCCTCACGCGCGCGAGTTCATTCGATTTTTTTAATTCACACTTTTTTTTTTAATTTCGTCGCTCCACTTAAATATTTTTGTTCCTCGACTGCGTTATTCATTCCTTCGTAACCGTTTTGTTGATTTTGCTCTGCCCCTGTTGTCTGCCCTTCGCATTACGTGGCGAGCCCGATTCCATTTATTGCGCTTGATGTCAATTTGAATATGCACTACCATTGTCTGTTCTCTTACCATTCTGTCGTCCTCCAATTTCTTAATGTTGCTCTGAATATTTTCCGTACCATTGCATCCTGAGTGGACCACAGGCTCTCCATTTGTTGTTTTTTATCTTGGATGTTCCCACCCCGAATGTTAGAACGGGAAAACTGGCATCATTGTATTTGTTTCACATTATTTGGGAGTGCTTGCCCAATGCGCTCCAGCCCATTCTTATTCGTCAGTGAATTTGCTTTTCGCGATTCGGCTCTCCTACTAGCACTTGTCCTAGGTATAGACAAGTGCTAGTACGAGAGCCGAACAGATAATACGTAACAGATAACTACGTAACAGATAACTGTTGAGGCGCTTGATTTCTTCTTTATGGTAGTTAATCGACGACTGGCACACGCATGCGCTACAACTTTGATCGATATGAAAGGCTTCAGCCATCAGACGAGTTTCTTCATTCCTGTGCATGTACAAAACTGAGCAGTCATCGAATATTGGCGGGCATTTACACACCCGACAATGTGAATATACGTTAAATCATGAGCCTCCGGTCATGGATATTTTATGTTCCATTAATCTCTGATTACCTGCCTTACGTAAAAGCGGCCGCTGCTAAATAGAATCTTATACACCACCCCCCGTAAAGCAATCAGTAAGTTTCAATCAATCGGTGTTTGTCGTGCCTTGACATATTTCGTGTGTCCGCACTTCACGCCGTGAATAGCTACTAACTGGCTAAGCTCTCTGTAGTTCTAAGTAACTCATAGGAATACCTGTTTGTGGTTGCTGGATAAAAAAACCGGCAGATTCTACGCACTGTGGAAATCGATATAATGTGAAGCAGCCAGCAAGGAGCAAATCATGCTGTACATAATATGCATGTCATTATTTACATGTTAGGACCTGTCATTTGTGTTCGTCATACAGTCACGTCATGCAATACAAATTTTGGCGTATGTCAAGCCAGCGAACTGGACGCAAGCGCACCATGAGCGTGGTATGCTAATGGCAATGTAGATGACATGCATGCCAAGATTTTCATATTACCACCTGCCACTTATGTTCGCTTAACCCATTAAGGACCACGAAAAAATTACTGGTCCGATTTTATTGAAATTTAGCTTATGTAATTAACCACAACAGATAACCACACGTGCAAATTTTCATAGAGTTACGAGCGTTTCTTCAGGAGTTATGATACTGTACTATAAAAAGTACGCTGGGCCTTCGAGATAGCAATGGGCAAGGTGACTTGATGCAAGAATGACGAGTAGACTGCGCCCTTGTGAAACGAATAACAAAGTTATCTTGGTCCATGCCACTTAATCAAGGACCAGTGCTTTAGGGAAAGCGTAACGTCCCGCTTTTCCCCACACGATTTCGATGTATTTTGGCAGAATTCTACTGTTTTACCGGCTTGTGAAAATGTCCGTATGGATAGAGGGTAATAGCAAGCACAGTAGATTCTGGAGAGCTTTGATACTTCTCTTGGGTACAACAAGGCGCAGTCAGTATTTTGCTGTTATGCGACTAAAGGACAATAGTCAACGCGTAGAGGGTCTGCTAAAACCTACAATGTGGTAGCAGACCCTTTATGCTTTGTCTGCGGCTATTTCGATCATCTAGGTAAATAGGGGCTGGTACCACTTTTTCTCAGCGATGAATAATCTCTAGTCATTCACAGCTGAATCGTAGAGCTCAAACCCCATCATGGCATTGTTACTGCGGATGAAGGAGGACAGTGGCACTACGTCTTTTTTCTTTTCAGTGAACGGCCACCACGATACAGAGCATAGTGACTCAACTGTGTAGCCTTTCGTCAGCATAACAATTATGCTCTTGTCTTTGCCATTTTCGAAACAAAGCTGCTTTCCTGAGTCAAAACAGAAGTTATCTTACCCACGTTCCTCTCGTTCCATGTTTTTTTTTTTTTGTCGTTAGCAGAGAGCATCCATTCGTACCGTCGTCATTCCCCTCCTCCTCCTAAGTTCCCATGTTAGGGTCAGAATCGCCAATTAAAACATCAAGAGGCTCTCGTATATTCACAGCGACATCTTTCGCAGCCTCATGAGTCTGAGATAACCGAAAAAAACGGCATTCATAACAAAAAAAAGCCTGTTGAATCTATGATGCAATGCACAGCAAGAGTTACATGTATGCTCCCACGAAGTCCCAGTGTACTAAATAAAGTACAGCAACATTTGATTACTCATCACAGCAAAACTATGCACTCTATAGGCTTCTCGCGCTTTGCAGGGATTTAATTGCTCTTCCTGAAGCAGAAACCGTCCGTTTTTTCAACATATAAAATGTAAAACTTCAAATTAATTTAGAAAAAAGTAGTACTGACCACGTGCGTTTAACAGGCACTCAATTTCCTAAAGTTTGATGACTCATAAAACAGACAAAACATAACCGAGTCAATATTCCAAATTAGGATTTTCTTGCTGCAACCTTTGGCATCAGAAATTGTAATGAGCAAGATCAGAATATTCTGTTTTGTATTTTCTACGCCCGAAAAAGGAAGTGTACTTTTTAAAGTACACTGGTCCCTAATGGGTTAATTTTTACCTCGAATCGCAGCAAGACGCGAGACCAATCTGCCTCCGTTTCTCATGCGTTCGTATTCTCGCGCTCTGCGCATCGTGCAGACGCCATCCGCGTTCCAGCGTTTAAATTGACAGACACTCTCAATTCCAAAGTGTGTTCCTCGAACACCTGTGCCCACTGAGACGGGGTCGGTAAGAATGGAACGTGATGCGCGCGTCTCCTTCCTTGCATGATTAAAGACGCTGGGCCCAGCGACGCTACGCAAGCAAAGTGCGAGCGCTGTAGAATCCAACGTGACCGGCATCCGTTTGCGCGCCCCGGCGCCCACCTGGCACCGTGCCAGGGCACGGCTGGAGGGACGGACGGACGACCGGACGGAAGGACGTGAGCGTGAGACATTAAACTGTAGTAGCACTGAGAGGCGGGCGAGTTGGAACTTATCCATCGTTGGGTAGCGCACAGTTGTTAGATGTTTCAGTTGTTAGACCAGCGCCTGTCCTGTCCTCTTCTTCGCGTTGTCTTGTGTCAATTTGTGCGCTACCCAACGATAGACATTAAAGGCTTTCGCCTTAGAAATTTCTTGTATATCAAGCTGGTGAAACGGCCACGAGAGTGTCATGAGCGTGGCTTGCAAGTCATGTTGCACCTGACATGTCATGATTTGCATATTACCACTTGTCATTTATCCTCGCCATACAATCACGTCGCTGAATACCAAATTTGGTGAATATCAAGCTAGCGAAACTGCCACGGGAGTAGCATGAGCATGGCATGCAAGTCACATTGCACATGACATGTCATGATTTCCATATTACCACTTGTCATTTATGCTCGTCATACAGTCACGTCATTCAGTACGAAATTTGGTGTATCTCAAGCTAGCGAAACGGCCCCGAGAGTGTCATGAGGGTGGCATGCAAGTCATGTTGCGCATGACATGTCATGATTTTCATATTACCACTTGTTATTTATGCTCGTCATACAGTCACGTCACTCATACCAAATTTGGTGTATATCAACCTAGCGAAACGGCCCCGAGAGTGTCATGAGCGTGGCATGCAAGTCATGTTGCACCTGACATGTCATGATTTCCATAATAACACTCGGCATTTATGTTTGTCATACAGTCATGTCACGCAATACCAAATTTGGTGTATATAAAGCTAGCGAAACGACCGTCAGCGCGCCATGAGCGTGGCATGTAAATCATGTTGTACAAGACATGCAGGTCATGATTTTCATATTACCACCTGTCATTTATGTTGGTCATGCAGAAATGTCTCATCGTACCAATTTTTGCATATATCAAATTAAGAAAACGTCCTCAGGAGCACTATCGCCAGGGCGTGTAAATCCTACTTTTCATGACAAGTTATTCATGATTTTCATAATATGACAAGTCGTTCATGTTTGTCATACAGTGATGTTATGTCCAATATGGATAGAATAGTTGAGGTAGCGGAAGAGTTCTGCAGAGATCTGTACAGCAGCCGAGACAGTCAGGATGATAATGTAAGAAGCAATAATAGCCCAGAGGAATCTGACATCCCACCAGTATTGTCTGACATCCCACCAGTAGTTGGCTCGAAGTGGTCGTGGCTTCGACGAAGGCAGCAGTCGGTAGGTCCAAAATGAAACTGTTTATTTGGGCCGAACTTGTGGCCGGTAAACGGAAAGTCAGATTACAGCAATACACACTGGCACTGATAGCGGCGAACAGAGCGTCGGCCGTCGATCAACTGACAAGCGGTGAAGCGCGTCGGAATTTATAAGCGTGCCATAGAATATTCCAGTCTTATCACTGGTTGTCGTGCAAGCTGTGGAATAAGCTCGAGTGTTCGCGTCTTGCGCGCAATCTTAACAAAACGATCTACAATGATCGCGAAGCTCCTAGAACAATGAGGCGCGGCTTGCGCTGAGCATTGCTGGCAGCCTTTGAGGGCGAAAACCGAATATAGCGAAGTGAACATAAGAAACGCGCGTGGCAGTATTGACAGGAGAGGAAAAGAAAGCCCTAAAGGGAATGCAAAGAGGCAAAGCCGCTGGTGAGGATCAGGTAACATCAGACCTGTTGAAAGACGGTGGAGAGATTATGTTAGAAAAACTGGCCACCTTGTATACGAAGTGTCTCTCGACAGGGAGGATACCAGATTCTTGGAAGAATGCCAGCATCATCTTGATCCATAAGATAGGGGACGTCAAGGACCTGAAAAATTACACGCCCATCAGCTTACTGTCCGTTGTCTACAAGCTATTTACAAAAGTAATTGCTAACAGAATTAATACGACATTAGAGTTCAATCAACCAAAGGACCAGGCAGGATTTCGCACAGGCTTCTCAACAACAGACCATATTCGTACTATCAATCAGGTGATAGAGAAATGCGCGGAATACAACCAACCCCTATACATAGCCTTCATAGATTACGAGAAGGCATTTAATTCGGTGGAGACATCAGCAGTCATGCAGGCACTGCGGAATCAGGGCATCGACGAAGCCTATAAAAACATAATAGAAGAAATCTACAGCGGATCCACAGTCACTATAGTCATCCATCAAGAAAGCGACAGAATCCCAATAAAGAAGGGCGTACGGCAGGGAGAGACGATCTCTCTAATGCTATTCACCGCGTGTTTACAGGGGGGTTTTCAGGGCCGTAGATTGGGAAGAGTTAGGGATAAGAGTAAATGGAGAGTATCTCAGTAACCTGCGATTCGCTGATGACATTGCATTGATGAGTAACGCGGGAGACGAATTACAGCTTATGATTACTGAACTGGATACGGAAAGTAGAAGAGTAGGTCTGAAAATTAATATGCATAAAACTAAAGTAATGTGGAACAATCTTGGCAGAGAACAGCGCTTTCCGATAGGTGGCGAGACCCTGGAAGTTGTAAAGGGGTACGTCTACTTAGGACATGTAGTAACCGCGGAGCCGAACCATGAGAGTGAAATAACTAGAAGAATAAGGATGGGATGGGTTCATTCGGCAAGCATATCAAATCATGAATGGTAGTCTACCACTATCCCTCAAGAGGAAGGTATATAACCGCTGCATCTTACCGGTACTTACCTACGGAGCAGAAACCTGGAGACTTACAAAGAGGGTTCAACTTAAACTGAGGACGACGCAGCGAGCGATGGACAGGAGAATGATAGGTGTAACCTTAAGAGACAGGAAGAGAGCAGAGTGGGTCAGGGAACAAACGGGGGGTTAAGGATATCATAGTTGAAATCAAGAAGAAATGGATATGGGCCGGGCACATAGCACGTCGGCAGGATAACCGCTGGTCATTAAGCGTAACTGAGTGGATTCCAAGAGATGGCAAACGCTTGAGGGGGGAGACAGAAAATTAGGTGGGTAGATGAGATTAAGAAGTTTGCAGGTATAACGTGGCAGCAGAAAGCACAGGACCGGGTTGATTGGCGAAATATGGGAGAGGCCTTTGCCCTGCAGTGGGCGTAGACAGGCTGATGATGATGATGGTGATGATGTTTTGTCATACCAATTTTGGTATAAATCCCATTAATGATATGGCCAGGAGAGCACAAAGTCGTAGGCGGCTAGATAGATAGATAGATAGATAGATAGATAGATAGATAGATAGATAGATAGATAGATAGATAGATAGATAGATAGATAGATAGATAGATAGATAGATAGATAGATAGATGGATAGATAGATAGATAGATAGATAGATACGCTCAAAGTCGCCGAAGTTCGCTAAGAAATGCTTCGCATTTAAAACTATATATCGCAG